>JAHWFO010017072.1:2453250-2500694 GCA_023313115.1 Rhysida immarginata
GGGCAGTTGGTTTCCCCTCGGCCGGTTACAAGGGCAGTTGGTTTCCCCTTCTACAATACTAGTACGCGGACGTTATCGCTCTGCTCCAGCGTCCCCTGCCCGCGGCGCACGCTCCCTCGCTTCGCTCACGGCGACATCAATTTATATACGTACCCAGCCTATTTGTTTACAGGGGGCAGTTGGTTTCCCCTCGGCCGGTTACAGGAGGCTAATGATCCGTATATTTTAGTGGTCACAGAAATGGCTGCCAGAAAGTTACGGGACCTCATTTTATGGCTAAACCTAAGTTAACCTCAGTCAACCTAACCCAACCCTAGAACGCTCAAAAAATGCTGGCTTACCTTTAAGGCATGGTTCCTTTTGACAATGGCTAATCATCCAGAAAGCAGAAAAAAATGAATCTGAAATCCACACGACTGTGACATGCCAATTGTGTGGTTGCCATAACAACAGCTAGCCAAAACACGCCCTCTAACGTCGGAATCCATACAATACTGTTTTGATTCTGTCAGCAGATGGCGATACAGCTTGCCACTTCCGTTGCATTGAACGGAAGGCGTACAAGGTTGCACTGTACGTAGCCACTGCGAAAAATAAAAGGGAGGTTCAGACTTTTGTATTCACCCTGTTTAGTGAACGCGGAATCACAGCTTAGCTCATCACTACTTAAAAATACTGAAATATCTAAAATGCATGCCATGCTGAATGCTTTCAGTTATTCACAACAAAGTTCCGCATTCGATGACAAATCATATATTTATGGCCAATATGCGTTTCAGATAGCATTTATTTGAGAATTAGTGTCACGGAATTCAAGCTCCGTCATGAATTCCGATGACGCAAACGCTCGCTTTCACTCTCGGATATTTTATCATTTGGGAAGGAAAGTGGAGCAACGTCATCAGCATCAAGGAAAACATCAATACGCACGGCCCAATCAGCGAGCGGGTGAAGATTCGAGCGCGGATATGAAAGGAGAACTGAAAAGAAGGCAAATTGGCGAGAGTTTCGGAAGAAGGAAGGTCGCAGGAGATGCGAGCCTCGATGGGAAACCGATAACGAGCTTCGATGCTGCTACTCAATTGGAAAGCCGACTTACGGAAGGGAATTCAGAGTTCCCATGGCGGAGAGCGGGACGAAACGCCTTATTACGTCGTTGGAAAAAGCTCGACCGTGCAGCAAAGCCAGGAGGGCGGAGATTTCTTCACCAGCGGAGCCGGAAAGCCAACCAAGCGGCTCGTTGCAGTCATTGTCGGGAATAAGGTTTCCAAAAATCTTCCAGCGAACAGTGGTGGACTACTGCAAGCTTTATAGTAAGTGCTCATTTCTTTGTGGGGATAATGTCCGTTTGGTTAAAGCTTCATTCATGGAAATATCACGGCGAGAGCTAAATTATGCTTCAAATGTGAAGGACTTATGGCCTTTTGGTCTGTGCACCTATATGCGTCACGAGCTAGGCTTCACGATAATATGAAGTCAAGCAATTTCTATGCTCAAAGTGTGAAACGTGTTCTCCGTCTTTCTCGATGATATGAAAGTGTTTAGGAGAGTTTTCTCGCATTAAACATTAGTATTCCATTTTGTTCTTACCTGAGTGTTTTACAATTGTCTAGTACCTTTGCATAAAATTATAGATAGTTGCGTATTTAATTACTTAATATATGCTCAGTGGTTTCTTTAATAATTTCAGCTCCTCAAGCTGTAAGTGTTATTAAAATGTGATTTGGAGGACTCATAAGACTCCGGTAGTGACTTACCTGATAAGACATTATTGTTGTGCAAACTTGTGCTTGGGAAAAAATAATTTTTTGACTTACCTTATTGGTCTTGCTACGAAAGTGTAGTTATATTACCTGGACATGGACTTGAGTAATTATCAGGGACTTACCTTTGGTTTTCGGTTATGGAGTATCGCAATTAAATTGTGAATATGGAATTGTTAGATTTCGCTTATCTCGCATAAGCTTGAATTCTTATGTTTGATTAAAGTTATTCTAATTATCCTTTGATATCAATATTTATAAATTGAAGATTATTGTGTAAGTCTTATGCATACAGTGAATGTAATATTGTGGTTGGTAATTGATTAGCCAGCCCTGCTATTCTTAATATCATTAAGACTTGCTGATCCTGAGTGTTGGATATTTGCATGTTAAGACTCTGCTTAATTTAATTATTATTATGATGGTGTTGAATACATTGCATAGCTACGTAAGCTTTTACGGTATAATTGACTATTAGTGATTAAGTGATTCTATGCTAAGATTACTTGCTGAATTTGTTGCTAATACATTTTGCAACGTAGCTGAACTTTTTACTGCTAATGATATTTATCTCCATTTAATTATTATTTGTCACATTTTGATTGACTCTTGAACGCCTAGCTGGCAGTCAAATTTATTTATTGTTGTGCTTATTTTGATTTAGTTATTCATTTATTAAATAAACTTTTACGTATTTGCTAATTAATCCCGTGCACTTTGCATGCTTTTGTTTCCACTGCATTTTTAAGCTTAAATACATGTGACAGTGCCGGTGCGTGGTAATTGAGCATTGACACCACGGTCCTATAGAAAAAAAAAAAATTTTTTTTTTTTTTTACTTTTGTGTGCCTATTGTTGTTGTGTTGGTGATGACGCAGGATAGTGGAATGATATATGTGCTTAGATCAATATAAAATAATTGTTTTTATTATCCTCTGCTATTAGGAGATTATGATGATGATTACACAGTGTATGTGATTTTTGTGTCGACATTTCATTACGACTTCTACTAAGACCGCACCGTAATGAGGTGCCGCAAGTGGGAAGTGTTGAGTTTGTGTTTGTGTGTGTTATTCTTTATCACCAGTGTTGTGTCAACATTTAGTGGACGAATTCGGTGCAGTGCTTGTGTTTACGTTTATGGGGGTTGTGATTTTTCTAGTTTCAAGTGCCAAAATAATAATAAATTTTTGTGATTTAATGATTTGGTGTTTCTAAGTGTGCTCCATCATCACTGAGTTGTCGTCATGTGCCGGCGCGACGGTGATTAGTGGTGTGTGGTGTATTTTTTGTTCGTGTTTTGACGACGTTCTGAAACGTTTCAGCCATGGGGAAAGGAAAGAAATCGGAGCAACAGAAATTAGAATAACAAATAATTCACGGGTTAAAAAAAAACCCGATACAAGAAAAACATATTGCTATTTAATCAGTGTTTCAAGACACTATCCAATCAGGTGCCGACTTTTAAGGAAGCCGATAAGGTTCAGGTATAACTTAAAGCATTCCCGGAAGTAATCCAGCAATTGTTAAGGCAGGGAGAACTGAACTGCATCTCTGTCGTGATGGATCGAGCGGTGCAAGTCCTCGCAAGAAGTGAGCCGAGAGCAGCGACCAATCCAAAGGCTCTGATTAAAACACCAAGTGTCACCTTCAGTACACAGGTGCAGAGAATACCCGGTTTCAATGCTGATCATGCTATTGCCCCCTTCACTAACGACAAGAAGGAGCAAACGACAGTTGACATAGCGGACAGCAACGTCGTTCACAAGCAAGAGGATTGTGCGACAGAAGCCGGGAAGCCGCTATTAGCCAGTAACACTGCTAGCGACGCAGCTCCGGATTTTGGGACCACCATCAGGAGCCGTTACAAAGATTGTAAATTCACAAGAAACCTGTTAAGGCAACCCAGGCCCTCGTTCTTTTTAGAGCAAGGGTTGATTTACCGGAAGGTCAAGAACACTAGTCAGCTGGTACTCCCTCGGGTGAAAACCATTACTGCAGCAGTTTTTAAAACCATGCACGAAGCAACCACCTCGGGCCACCCGGGGGTTAACAAAACAATACCAAAGATTAGAGCTCTTTATTTCTGGCCCAGTATGGAAAAGGACGTGCGCAAGATGGTAAGGGAATGCGCCGAGTGTCAGAACAATAAAGTTCCAAGACAACTTCCTTTCGGCGAGCTTCAGTCATTGACGACCCCACCTTATCGATGGCATACCATATGCCTCGACTACGTAATGCCGCTGCCAGTCACGTCTAAAGGTCTTGAAGCCATATTAACCGTCACAGACAAGTTGACAAAACGAGTTAGGCTACTCCCCTGCAAGTCTACCATCACGGCAGAAGGAACCGCCAAGTTACTAGTCAACCAGATCTTTAAGCTTCACAGGTTCCCATCTGTCATAATATCGGACCACGACGTCTGCTTCATGTCGGAGATATGGAAACATATATTCAGGTTAGTAGGCATCACCCTGAAATTAGCGTCGGCGTACCATCCCCAAACAGACGGGCAATCCGAACGATCCAACCAAAGTATGATACAAACTCTGCAGTATTACTTATACCCAGAAAAGACCAACTGGGTTTGCAATAAACAGCTCGGTGTCGGAGGCTACGGGTTTCACCCCCTATTATCTTTACTTAGGGCAGAATATCACCATTCCCCCTTCCGTCAATAAGTTTCAAGTGGGGAGGCAATCCACTCCCGAATTTGTCAACCATCTAAGATCTCTTTTAAAGATCGTGCAAAACAGGATCAGACGAGCCAACGCTCGCTACGCAAAATACTACAACAAGAAGCACACCAGATTTAAAATGAAAGAAGGCGACCTGGTTCTCGTCCGAGCTTCAAGGCTAGTGCATAAAAGTACTACTGGACATAAGCTATATCCTAAATACCTTGGACCCTTTAGAATCCAGAAAATTATCAACAAAGGTGTCGGCTAAACTCAAAATTCCATCGCGGTAACCCATTGCTCTTATTTAAAACTGTGACAATGCTGGGAAAAAGCGAGTTTCATGGCTCCTTAATTAGGCCTTAATTTGGGTGATGTCATGTTTCGACCCAAGTACCAAAGCACTGCCATGTTCAAACAACGCTATGCATGTCATTCAATATTCTCTATAATACCTTAAACGTTAACTGATCGTATAGTGGCATGTCATTCAATTGTAACGTACCAAAGAAACCTACCTTGTGGCCGCAAAATTATACAAGTAAAACCCTTAAATCTCTTAATTACTAAGCTAACCCCCCCCCCTTTCATCTTAATAGAATAAAACCCTAAAATAACCCAACTAAAACCCGTTCTAAAGACTTAGCAAACTGGGAGCATGGAAGTTTATAAAAAAATATCATAAAGAACAGTTTTATTTATCAATACTGTGAATTAAATAGATGAAATAATGAATACCTAAGCTAATGATAAGTAAAGAAAAGAAATGAGTGGTATAATAAATCCGTAACTAGTACAACACAACTACATTCGTTAGTTACCTCTTAAGAAATCACAGAATAACGTAAGAAACAAAGTAAAATCCCTTCCCCCTTTAGATTGTTACCCAGTTATGCATAACACTGATTAACTCTATTGAAAATAAGTTATTTTGTCCTACACCTACACTATCGTTCTGAATGATAATTTCTCATACTGTAATCGTGCCAGAGTTCCGTTCCACACCACACCAGGCCGTCGACATACACCTGCTTCAAAGGGATTCATGTTCCCCACCGCTGCCGTCGTTGTCCGCTTCTCCTTGCTCGGTCTGCCTAGCTTCCAATTCGCTACGCCGCTTAGTGCCCCACGACGTGCCCACGAATCACCTTGCCAGCACGGCCTCCCACCGATTCACTTTTTGACGTCCGACAGCCGGTGGATCCCACTATCGCCTCGGAAGCGCAGATACATCTCCGCCGTCGTTGATGCCTCAGTCTCCATTGCCTCGTAGTCGCTGTGGCCCTTTGCCGTGGTCGTCATGCGTCTTCCAAGTTACACACATCAGTTAGGCCTCCACGCCGAGGCGAGCCGAGACTCGGCTGCCCGACGCGGAGCCGAACTCTACTACTCTACCACCAGCTGCACAGTCACATGGTCTCTTGCTCCAAAGTCTGTCCACACGTCTTGTCGTCGCTAGAGTTGTGTCTCGATTTTTTCTAAGAATTTTTCTTCCCACACATTTTTCTTTTCAAAAGTCCCGCAGAAATATAAATACATAATAAAACTAGCCAATCGGTGTTTCATGCGCTCGCTCCCACGCCTGCTTCCTTAATCCCCATGACTAATCACCACCTCCCCCCTTTTCTTATCAGTAAAATTTTTCCCGCCAAAACTGACAAAGACAAAGGGCTAGGAACGAGGCCTAAAACACCGACTGTCTAAAGCAAAAAAAAATTCCTGTATACAAAATTTTACAGAATGAATATCAAGAAAAATAACATTATCTTTTACAATGAGAATAACGTATTTTAGTTGTCAAATAAATATTAGAAGTCAATCTTCCATGCTGCTTGTTTTAGTAATTGGCAAAAGAAAAAAAACAACAACACATGCTTGGAAACTTATTCCAAACATGTCGTGACATATTCCAATATTCTAATATGTCACAAAACGTTATACAAAACCTAGTAATACAACAAGGGAGCCAGGCCCCACAAAAGACGTCAAAGGGAAAAAGCCCAACCGAAAATTCCTAATCAAATGGGTCGGTTATGACGCCCCCACCTGGGAGCCGGAGACCAATCTTTATCGCTGCCAGGGACTTGTGGAAAAATTCTTCAAAGCGCGTGGGAGAACTCCGAGTACACCACAGGTAAAAACAGAGAAGGAAATCGAGAGGGTTCCCTCGTCTTCAAAATCTTCAAGGAAGACAATAAACGTCCTGTACAACATCAACACGCAGGAAAATCTGCGGATGGGGCCGGCGAGTGTGTCACGGAATTCAAGCTCCATCATGAATTCCGATGACGCAAACGCTTGCTTTCACTCTCGGATAATTTTTCATTCGGGAAGGAAAGTGGAGCGACGTCATCAGCATCAAGGAAAACATCAACACACATGGACCAATCAGCGAACGAGTGAAGATTCGAGCGCGAAATATGAAAGGAGAACTGAAAAGAAGGCAAATTGGCGAGAGTTTTGGAAGAAGGAAGGTCGCAGGAGATGCGAGCCTCGATGGGAAACTGATAACGGGCTTCGATGCTGCTACTCAATTGGAAAGCCGACCTACGGAATGGAATTGAGAGTTCCCACAGTGGAGAGTGGGACGAAACGCCTTATTGCGTCGTTGGAAAAAGCTCGACCGTGCAGCGAAGCCAGGAGGGCAGAGATTTCCTCACCAGCGGAGTCGGAAAGCCAGCCACGCGGCTCGTTGCAGTCATCGTCGGGAATAAGGTTTCCAAAAATCTTCCAGCGAACAGTGGTGGACTACTGCAGCTTTATAGTAAGTGCTCATTTCTTTGTGGGCGATAATGCCTATTTGGTTAAAGTTTCATTCATGGAAATATCACGGCGAGAGCTAAATTATGCTTCAAATGTGAAGGGCTTATGGCCTTTTGGTCTGTGCGCCTATATGCGTCACGAGCTAGGCTTCATGATAATACGAAGTCAAGCAATTTCTATGCTCAAAGTGTGAAACGTGCTCTCCGTCTTTCTCAATGAATGTGAAAGTGTTTAATGTCAAGGAGAGTTTTCTCGCATTAAATATTAGTATTCCATTTTGTTCTTACCTGAGTGTTTTATAATTGTCTATTACCTTTGCATAGAATTATAGATACCTGTAGTTGTATATTTACCTGAGTGGTTTCTTTAATAATTTCAGCTCCTCAAGATGTAAGTGTTATTTAAAATGTGATCTGGAGGACTCATAAGACTCCGGTAGTGACTTACCTGATAAGACATTATTGTTGTGCAAACTTGTGCTTGGGAAAAAATAATTTGTGACTTACCTTATTGGTCTTGCTACGAAAGTGTAGTTTTATTACCTGGACAAGGAATTGAGTAATTATCAGGGACTTACCTTTGATTTTTGGTTATGGAGTATCGCAATAAAATTGTGAATATGGAATTGTTAGATTTTGCTTATCTCGCATAAGCTTGAATTCTTATGTTTGATTAAGGTTATTCTAATTATCCTTTGATATCAATATTTATAAATTGAAGATTACTGTTTAAGTCTTATGCATACAGTGAATGTAATATTGTGATTGGTAATTGATTAGCCAGCCCTGCTATTCTTAATATTATTAAGACTTGCTGATCTTGAGTGTTGGATATTTGTATGTTAAGACTCTGCTTAATTTAATTATTATTGTGATGATGTTGAATACATTGCATAGCGACGTAAGCTTTTACGGTATAATTCACTATTAGTGATTAAGTGATTCTATGCTAAGATTACTTGCTGAATTTGTTGCTAATACATTTTGTAATGTAGCTGAACTTTTTACTGCTAACGATATTTATCTCCATTTAATTATTATTTGTCACGTTTTGATTGACTCTTGAACACCTAGCTGGCACTCAAATTTATTTATTGTTGTGCTTATTTTGATTTAGTTATTCATTTATTAAATAAACTTTTACTTATTTGCTAATTAATCCCGTGCACTGTTGCATGCTTTTGTTTCCACTGCGTACTCTCATTTTTAAGCTTAAATACATGTGACAATTAGTCTCAACTTTAACGCTAAAAACTTATTTTACACATTCATTTGACATGAGACGTAGTACTAATTTAAGATGTAAATATTCTTACTGCCATATTTTTTGTAAAAATACTTTCTGTAATGGTCTTCGTCTTCAAGAGCCATGAACGCCACTCTTGCTAGGATGATTAATATCAGACATTTAATCTGTAAAAGTAAAGGGGAAAATTACTAAACATTTATAGTGAACAGTAACGGTTAGCCAAACAAAACACGACAAACTTACATTTATTACCGGTTGGTCAGCTAATACAGGGCAAGTCAAAATAATGGACTCGATTTCAGAAGTTAACTCCGTGTAATCTAACGAACATATGGTATTGTCAGACATGTGCTAAGAAAAGTAAAGTTCAAAGTTTACTTCAAACACTTCACATCACATTACAGGTGTTCAGTGTGAGCGCCATGCGTAACCCGATACACATCAAGCCGACAGTCTATCTCCTGCCAAACCTTTCCTAGCATTTCGCGATCAATATCAGCAATGGCTGCAGTGATGCAGGCACGGGTCATCCAATGTTGTTGGCAGTGATTGTATGTACACATGACCCTTTACAAGCCCCCACAGGAAGAAATTATATGGGGTCAAGCACACAGAACGATCTCTGTTCTCCAGTCAATGCCATTTTCTTTAATCGCTAGCTGCTGACCCTTAGCTGTAGAAAGTGAAAACACTGTGTGGAAACTAAACTGAGAAAGTTAACCTTTCGAAAGACATGTCTCAGATTACGATACGTTCATTAGACATTATAGAATAAATGTCTGAAATCGGGTCCATCATTTTGACTTGCCCTGTATTAACAAACATCCCACAAAAAATTTTAATATTATTTTTTTCCTGTACTTAGCAACGATTTGGCAATTCTAGCAATATTTAGGCAATGTTCGTAAAATCAAAATTTATCATATAAGACGCATTTAATAGACACCAAAATGATTCTGATTAGCACAACTTCATCACAAATGCATTAATGAGTTAAAAATACACTTAGTGAGCATATTATTATGACCACCTGACATGTTTATGCAAATGCGCGCACGGACGTCGCCACAATGTTGCTAGCGGGCCGGACCAATATAAAAAGGGAAGCTGAGTTTTGTCGACAACAGTAGACGTGTTCCATTCTTCAACTATGGGTAAACGACGCGATTTAACAGCCTTCGAACGCGGGATGATTGTAGGTGCTCGGAGCTATGGAGCGAGTATCAGCGAAACACCAGCATTCGTGGGGTGCTCAAGAGCAGCCATCATTAAAGTATTTAAAGACTGGACAGTTAGCCAGAAGACGGGGTCTGAACGTTCGCGTTGTGGCCGCCCGCGGATGGTTGATGAACGGACAGAACGGAGACTGTCACGACTGGTAAAGGATAACAGAAGGGCAACCGTGCATCAAATAACTGTTGACCTTAATCAGGGGTCCTCCAAAACATTCTCTGAATGCACTGTCCGCCGCACGCTGCATCGCATGGGATACGGAAGCCGAAGACCTGTCCGCACACCTTTGCTGTCTGCAGTCAACAAGCGGAAACGACTCCAATTCGCTCATGAGCACAAGGAATGGACTATCGAGCAGTGGAAACAAATCGTATGGTCAGACGAGTCACGATTCCAGTTACATCATGCAGACGGCCACGTGAGAATCTGGCGGAAACAGCACGAAAGCATGGAACCTGCATGCATAAGTACAACCCTTCAGGCCGGTGCTGGCTGTGTTATGGTCTGGAGAATGTTTTCCTGGCATGCGTGAGGTCCGTTAATACGTGTTGAACAACGTCTGGATGGCACAGCATACCTCCGTATCGTCGCCGATCAAGTCCACCCTGTCATGTTGATGGCGTACCCCAATGGAGATGGCTACTTCCAGCAAGACAATGCGCCATGCCACAGAGCTCGTATTGTGCAGGAGTGGTTCCAGGAACATGAGGGGGATTTTACCTTACTTCGATGGCCCCCACAATCCCCAGATCTCATTCCAATTGAGCATTTGTGGGAAAAAGTCGAACGAACCATCAGACGGCTGGATCCACCAACCGTCAGATCTAGCATAACTAGACAGTGCTATCCATCAGGCATGGCGTCAGATTCCTCCCACCACCTTCTAACATCTCGTGGAATCAATGCCACGAAGAATCACCGCAGTATTAAAGGCAAAAGGTGGCCCAACGAGATACTGACAGGGTGGTCATAATAATATGCTCACTCAGTGTATATCTCTTGCCTGATCTCATTGTCATCTTCAAGTAAGTTAAAGTAAGTTATAGTTGGTATGAATTTGATAAAGCCTGGAAACATTGCAGAACATACGTTGCATCAGATAAGCAGGATTCTGTCAATCTATAAGTTCAGAATTACCTATGGAATTGCGATTCAGAGCATTAGATAACTATAGTCTGAAAATTATTCCTTTTTCGGCGCACTGCCCTCTAATAAAATTTAGTACTATGCGGTGATTAATAAAGAGAGTATAGAATCAACGTGAACGAAATTGGAATGCGTGTGGTTTGCGTGATTGTTGTCGCGAGTACATGTTATTGTTTCACATGAAGTCATTCCAGAGAGGAACAAAATCCTGTTTTAATTTTAGGAGAAAAATTGCCACCGCAAATAATCCCGGTTTGGGAAGGTATATAAATGCCTTTTCCGACCTAGGAATCTTGTTTCTGTATAATTCGAGCAATTTCAAAGTCGTAACTTTACTATAACTAAGACAGCCGAGCGAGTAAGATATTAAGCCGGCCTAACAAATGTTGAATGAGAGAAGAAACAAGCTCAGTCACGTAAGAAGCACCCTACCCCAAAATACCCTAGCATCGAAACAGTAAATTCCAAAACCCAAAGCAGAGTTGCCTCTTCGGTTGCCTAGCAACTGTAAGCTGCATTATGGGCCAAGATTTGCAAATGGAACGATGGCACAAGATTTATGGGATAATGCAAGGAAACTGTTTCTAAAGGATTTATGCGCGTCGCCGGGTTTAGCTAATAATTTCACTAAAAGCAAAAGATTAATGGCGCCTATTATCAGCAAATATCTTGGAAACAACTTATTGCTCTGATATCCCTCGTCTCTACGGTGCAGAAAAGAATCAGATTTGGCTTTACCAGGATAAGGTTTCAAACTGCACGAATAGATGGCCGTATAAACAGGAGTCAGGGCTATTGACTTCAGTAACATTCCGGAAAAGTCGTCAGATGCTCCTGACTACTGTGCCTTTGGTTTACTAAAATGAGCCTTCATAAATCTACGACCTCGCACATTATATGATCAATAAAAAGCTTGCAATGAAACAAGGAACACCATTCCACTCTGTGCCCTTCATCGCGCATGGTTACAGCGGAAACTAGGATGTTTTGGTACCAACATATTGGATACAACAAATGTGGTGCATGGAATTCAATGGATGAATAAAGATTTCCAATTTCGTTCACATAAATATGAATCAACCTCCGTATTTCGTCGTATCATCCGCAAACGCCCACTGCTCCATCTCACAAGCAATTAAAAATAAATACTATTTTATACATTTCTCTGTTTTGTTACATTAAACTATATATTTCATTTATTCTTACCAAAACAAAAGAGATCGTGAACCATACTCCCCACGAAAGTGGCAAACACAAAAGGAACCGTCGTAAGCGTAGACCGTTGAGCGGATGGAACTCTAGCGATGCCATTTCTCCCATAGTCAACTCTTGACTATTGCCTTCAGACTGGGCTGAAATACAAGTTAAAATTTGAGTCATTAAAATTAAATTGTAATTATCTAGCAGCTTCTTACTAATAATCACCACCACACCCTTTAATAAATCCGTCGAATCATACTAGGTGATTGATAAAGTATAATAATACCCTAACAACAATGAAGCACATTTAGTCTCTCTACTGATCGGTACGCTCCGAGATTGCCGATAAAAGAAATCGGCGCGCCCAACCTAAACAGGTTCATAGGTCAGAAATGAGCGATGGGAAGAAATCAGGCAAAAGCTCTGTATTTATCAAGTAGAATTGGAGCTAATCTCCCCGAAAGGACCAGGAGTTGTACCGCCGAAAAAGACGAAGTACGGAAGCAGAAGGATTCGTTGTTCGGACAATTTTTTATGCCTAAGCAGTTGGAATGGGATTAGAGAAGGTGAATTCTATCCTTCTATTCGTCATCAGCGGATTTAGGGGGGGGGGGGGCAATAGAGACTTAGCCCCCCTGGCGAGAATTAATTACTGTATTAATTGACTATGACGCCACCGACCAGTGGATGGGGCTTAGCCCCCTCATTCATTTTACTTTAAATCCGCTGATGCTATTCGTCCGTTCCAGCCTCTAATCTCATTCCAATGACTTCCACTTCAAACGCCGTGCTGTTTGTGGAGAAACAATTTCTCAAAATAAAAGAGTAGTGATAACTATATTTCTAATATAATTCTCCGCTCTGTTGATCAATTTTGAAACGTAAGATTGGTATTTTAAAAGCAAATACTGCGGGAACGTCTGGGCGAAGAGTTCGCCATTGATTAATTCTTTCAAATAAATGATTCGCCATTGATCAATACTGCCGTCACCAAAGAATTCGCCAGTGATCAATTCTTTCAAATAACGATTTACCAAATCAATTTTGAGGGCGATAATTTCCAGTGATCGCACTTTCCTGCCAGTTACTTAAAGCAAATATAGGGGATCACAACCATAGCTAAGAATAACATGGGCGCGGGTTATAACGTTATGAGCGTTTTTTAGGTACCAATAATTTATGCCCACCCTGTAGATTCCTCACGACTAACTGTATGGAGTAATCACAAATTGGACAAGCAACTAAATCAAGTCCTGACATTGCCCGACCACTGATAAGTCTTCACTCACCTCAATTCACTTTAATTTGTAGCCGTTCAATTATTAGTAATTTGATCTTTTTCATTTACTTTGCTATACATTTCTTCAATTATATTGAAAATAAATTATTTTGAAATTCTTCCCGGTGCGCCGTCTTTATTTTTACTTTATTCTCAAAAGTCCGTGATAATAATTCAAACAGAAATTATAGACACAATGTACTACGTGTATAACTTGATTTGGTCACTTCAATAATTAGCATCTTAATTCCTAATAACGTATTGGAAAATCTTTAAGCCGTAAAATAGCAAGGGTCCGAGAGGGCATGGAACATAAAATTCGAGTCAGAATTTTGGCTCACACTTTTTAAAGTTGTCTTCTAAAGTTCACGAAGCCGCATCCCGCATCAGTCTATAAATACTCAATGAGATTGAGATCCTGGCGACTGAGAGAACCAAGGAAAGTGTCGCCGTCCTTTATGTAGACGCTAACTTTACCATCTGAGTAATAGGTTTCAAGACAATTTTTAAATAATCGTGTGCCTTCATCAATGGCCCAAAATCCTTCCATAAAAATTTTCTCATACCACCAAACTTTGACTCTGCCAGGATAGAAGTCGTGACGATGCCAGATGAATCTCCGTCGTAACACTTTGGACCACAAACCAGATGACGAGAGACGTCCAAAGAATGATGAATCTGTACACTGGCATTTCGAGTGGCTGAAATCAACGCGGTCACCATTTCATTCCGATTTCAATCCTTTGCCATACATGGTGAGATAAATTCCCGAACTGATCAAGTGGAATCATAAATTTGGATACATCATAAACAGCCCAAATTATTGTTGCAAGTAGGCAGGCTCATTTTATTCCGTACTAGCAAAGGTACCCGGCGTTGCCCGGGTAGGTAAACAGAACAATCTCAAAAAATGAAATTGCTTAGAATTAATACAGTAAAAATTCTTAATGAAAATTCGAAAAAAAAATTTTTAAAGGCTCACAATGGCTGGACCTCTCCAAGGATGCCACTGCTAGTCTAAATAATTTTTTACTCACGTAAACTTACTTCAGATGTACACTTGATGTTGTTGCAATTTCTACTCTTCTCTCGATGTGTTGAAGCAAAACGTGGCCATTCATCACTTTGTGCAGTCTAGCGATCGCCGATTCTTCTATTTACTTGCTTCCCATTTGCTCAATACAGCACGGAGCTAAAGGAGTGCTTCCTCTGTCGTCTTTCCACTCTTTCTCAATGGTCTGCTAACTCTCCATTACCTCCAGTTACTGATCATTTTTAAAGATTTTCAAGAAATTGTTAAGTACTAAGAACTCTCTTTTCTAAGAAAAGCCTGAATAACAGGAATTCTGTGCATTGTTACAAATTGAAACTTATCCATATTGTATCATCATTTTATGTTCATTGTTATAATTCTTGGAAAGATTGCTTTAACATTGCATCATCATTCTGTGCTCATTGTTATTGCTGAATTGCGCGTTAATACCATTGTTGATGCGAACACGATGGGCCTATTGTTGCACAACCATTGCCTTGCATTATAGGTCATGAGATATATATTGTTGACCCCTGCCTAGTGTTGGTGCAATGCGTGTTGACACCATTGTTGATACCTATTGTTGCACAAACTTTTCCTTTCATTGTTGGTCATGAGATATATATTGTTGGTCCGTGTAGAGTGTTTGTGAATTGCGTGTTGATACCATTGTTAATACCTATTGTTGCGCAAACTTTGTCTTGCATTGTTGGTCATGAGATATTTCTCATTAATATGCCCTGCTATAACCATGAATATCGATTTTTTATCGATAATTAATATTTTTCCGAAATCTGAGGTAGACAGTGACCTTCTTCATGCTTCGAAGGTCAAGTATGCAAAATTTCATCAAGATCGGAATAAAACTGTAAATTTGTATAAGAAACAAACAAATCCACAAACCCACAAACAAACCCACAAACAAACATCCTTCTTTATCTATATATAGATAGATTTCTCGTATTACTAATGTTTGAGTCATTAGTATACTCTTCGACAAAAAAAAAGTTGCACCTAGCAAGTATCGTCAGATTGAAAAGATATTTGAAGGGAAGTTAGCACTCACCACCAACAATAAATGATTATACAATGAAGTGGGTATGTCAAAATTTATTGGTCAAAATCATCACAACTTTCAATAGGATTGGGGCGCCATTTTCTAATGCATTCTGCCACAAGTCGTGGCATGGAGTCGTACAAGTTTTTAACGTAGTTCTTCACTCAGCTCTTTACACGCAGACTGAACTTTGGCTTGTAGCTCTTGCAGATCTTTGCCAACGGTGAAGTCTTAACATAGCATTCCATAGGTTTTTTTTATGGGTGCAACTTTTTTTTTTGACGATGTTATTTTGAAGCCACCAGGTTCGTATTATTAAATATGCTTTTATGATGAAACTCAGTCTTCAATAGAACATCACCGTCACGAATTTCGAATGAAAGAACAAAGCCAGAACAGCCTTCTTCATCACACTAACTTACTATTTCCTCTAGGTTAGATCCATCTTGCAGCCAATAAAGTATTTCCAAAGCGGTCACAAATTCATACCAGCAATCTCTTTTGCCTGCAACTTCATGAGCCAGCTCGTAGCCCAGATCTCAATCCCCTTGAATATGTTTGGGACAAGCTGGTTAGACGCATAAGACGTTGTCCAAATGCTCCTACTACATTCCAGGGTAATCTCTTTGAAGCGGGGAAAACACCCATCCACAAATTTGTCCGGTATATGTCTCAATGGTGTCAAGCGATAATTAAGGCTCATAAGGGCTCAACCTTTTACTAATACAAAAAAGCAGTAGAAACTATAATGAAATTACACAAATGGCGTCTTCTTGTTCATTTCAATTTTCATTCTTGTTTTTGAACTGTGCACCGCATTTCATGCTGTTAAATAAATAAAGAAACGTTTATCTGACTACCAGTTGTTCATTGTTTAAGTTAATAAAGTTCCATTCCCTTCATTCTGTGAGTTTCTTTACAGGTAACTATTCCTGCTATGCTATTTTTGTACCATCTCCAACTTGTGACCCCTTGATTCTTTCGAGGATTGTATTTTCCACAAAAACCTTTATTTGAAATTCAAATGCATCTCAACAACAAGAATATGAATATTGACAAAAAATGGAATGCGTTCCAGTTAGGTTCTCTATTCTTTGCATGAGTAGAAATTTGTTTTATATTTTCATCATTAAATTTTCAACAGAGAAAGTTTATATAAACTTAATTAAATGGCAGACGTGATTTTCTATTAAGATTCTTAATATTTAGAAAGAAGCCCTCTCCTATGGAAAGTCACGTCTGCCTATTTTTTTTAATGAAAATTGATTGAGGAGAATTATTACAGAATTATTATTAGGGCGAATTTTACTACACGATTCTGTTTCTATGCATTCAATAATTTAATATTTAACCAACAGGATTTTTTTTTTAATTTTTCAAGTAACCGTTTGGGCATCAAACAATAATAAACAAGTATTACGCAAGTACAAAAATGTAAATTAATAAACAGACATAAATGAAATTCAATTTGTGCTTCTCAACATCGCATTATACTATTAAAAATATACGTAAATTTCATGAACATTGTTGAAACATCTCTATGTATTGTTTATTTAAAAAAAGGAAGTATTTATTATTGTATGAGTTCGTTATAGCGAAACATTTCCCAAGGATAGAAATAATACAATGGCTGGTTTAAGATAAAGAAAGTTTGCAAAAATTTAAAAGATAATTACCTTTATCCTTCTCAACGAGTAAGGAAAAAACTACTTTGTGAATGGCAATTCAAAGTAAGTGTAGATGGGGATATAACATCCAAGCTTACGTGTATTTTTGAATTACGATCAAAAATTGATATGAGTTTAAATTAAGTTGCTACTTTCCAGTTACAACGCAACAATGAACACGTCTCTCATCGCTGAAAGTTTTCTTATTGGCAGGTACAACACTGAAGAGAGCTTAACCGAGGCTTTTTCAGCGTCACTTAATAAGACATTACATCCTTAGCCGAGGCCTACGAGAAAGACAGGCCTGGGCACTCAAAAGTCACCTGATTATCGAGGTCTGAGCAAGACAGGTCTTGATCTGAGTAACAATCCAACCTTCACTGTCTCCATCTTGGAGTTTAATATAAGAGACGTTGGAATAACTTAGCAAGACTACTCGTAATTTGACCCCACTTTCATGGACTCAATTAATGATATGGGGTTCTTCAAAGATGTCCGTGCTCGTATTTAAACTGAAATTTAACTTACGCCGGAGCAATAGTGAAATTTTTCCCTTTTGGTATTTCTGTCGCCGCCTATTTTACTTAGAAGATAACTTTAGTAATAACTGTTTAATATTCTTTTTCTACGGAGAAGTAAAGTAATTGTATAGCCGCATCGGTTCATATCTGTAATTTAAAAAAAAAAGTCAAGTAGGAACTTTGTTATGGCGCATTGTGCTTCAAAATTTGGTTAATCTTCGCTTATTTTAACTTGCTGTACTGATTCATTGTGCTGTTAACTCTGATTGAATGATGACGCATTAACGAGCCCTTCAGATTTTCCGAATTTTTTGGTTTAAATATGTGACACCGTAGCCAGGACGTTATCTTGGGGGGGGTGTCGATTTTCAAAAATTCCGGATCTTTTTTCAAAAATTCCACTGAGTCGGACCTTTTTCCATAATGGGTTGGTCGTCGACCCCCCCCCTGGCTACGGACCTGGACACAACTATTTTCTCCTCAAGAGTACAGCCGGCATCGGCAGTGAACTTGGATTTCCTTCTTCAATAGTACCGTCGCCTACACGGAGATCCGTGTTCAGATGCTTCCATTGGAATACAACTGCAACAGGACAATTGGGCCTGCTTTTCGCGTTAATCCGTTCAACGTGTGCAGAGGACGAGCAATGTAGCCTTCGTGAATTGATATCATTTATCCGCAGCGTTGCTGGAGGTTTTTCATATCAAATGACGACGCAGGCTGCAGCGCTTCAGTGATGCCGTAGACCACCCAAGTTTACTACATAGGCCTACCAGTCTGATCGAGCTTCGTTCTTATATGCCTAATTTCGACGGTGAATCTCTGTACCAAGTAACTGCCATAAGTGAGAGGTCAAAAGACATTTGCTCGAAAAGTTAAAGCTATGAGATTTAATATTTACATTTTTTTTATTCCACACCCTTCTGTCTTGTTGATTCATGAAAAATACATTACATTAGGCTACATGTACATTCCAACAAGAAAATGGTGCAAATCGAGCAGCCTTTTTGGCTTTGCGAGAAATTTTTATAGCTTCTCCGCGCTATTTATTTCACCATATAAACAGACCGATTTCACCCATTTCCCTGTAAGTGTGTCCTTAATAATCTCTTAAACTGTAAAAGTATTTACTACCAAATTGTGTATACTTTTTCTGGTACCCAAATTTAAAGTATAGAATGGGTTTTGTTTATAACGTTGAACAATTCTCGTTAAAGATATGAATTTTGTGCACGTTAAAATAAATATGTGCATGTTCGGAAATATCTGGTTGTTCTCAAGCATCCGAGGGCGAGATCCTCGGTGTGTGAGTCTCGCGAACGATCGTCTCAAGTGTATTTATAATAAATAATTAACGATTCTGGACCGGACTGTATGTCGGTGCCCACGTCAACATACAGAGAAAAGGCGTATCGATACGCTTGAAAAGATCTTTTAAATAAACATAACGTTTTTAACCATAAACAAAGGGTGTAATCAAAAGAAATAAGGCACTCTTTCGATATCCTTCGCTTGAGCAACGACACAAGCAAGACTCGCTATTGGACTTCGCTTCGTTTAGATATTTTTTGGCAGTCAAGTTTGCTATTTTGGTTATGTTATGCTGTTTTTAGTTATTTGGATCTCTGATTCGTAATCAGCGACCTCTAAAACGCCAATATACCAACTTTCGTGTAAATCAAATAATATTTGACATTTTGGCCAGCTTTTCGGGATTTTGAACCACTGTGCGGCATTGTGAAATGATGATGAGCCATTGAGAGTTTTACAGTCAAACTGTCATCAGTGATCGTATTGGGTCGATTACTTTGGTTTTTATGGTTTTTTGAAAGTTTGACTCACATTTTGATAGGCGTGTTCGGGTATTTTCCATACCCTTTTATCTTGAATTATCTTTATTCCTTTGGAACGCTAAACAATAATATATTATAAGCCGGACTTTTCCCCCAACATTGAGGTTTTAAAACTCAAGGTGCGGCTTATAATCGTACCAATGCAGCATTATTTGATATTGATTATGCAATCTCACATGAGAAATGACAATTTCAAGTTTAGCTAAACGGTCTTCTGCAGCGCTATTCCGTGTCATCTCGAAATTAGTGGCTTTGCACATAACTGTTAGTTAATAGTGAGAGAGAATAAGAAAGCAGTGGCGCTTTTTTGATTGGCTCTGCACATAATTCACAACTTGTGTCTTTCTTTCTTACTGTCTGTCTTTTTCGTCCAAATCTTGCAATCAATTTTTCACCCACTTTCCGTTTTCAAATTTGACACACAAAATTTCCGGTGATAATAAAATCCGGCACAAAAATTTTCAAATTCGAATTCTTAAAAAGGATTAAAACTGATCGTCATTTAATTTTTCATCCCAGGTAACCATCTCTTCAGATTTATTTTTTTTTCCCGGGTAAGGAGGAGGTGTCACGAACAAAAGATTCCCAGGTTTATCAAGGACTCGTGTTATCCCATTGCTGACAACGAAGTATATTCACCTTACCATCGTCTCAATACCTTCAAAAAGTCCATAGAAGCATGCATAATAAACTTTCTGTGGGGGATTAAGATGAAGTGTCATCCGCTCTGTGCTGAGTTTCTATTCATCCCCTTTGAGAGATGAGGGTTGGGATTACCCAGTATCTGCCGTTGCCTCTTTGCTGCCGGAATGGCTTTGTCACTTTCTGTCCTATGTGGGTGAATTTTGTGTTATATCATCTTCTTCAAGGTGAATAAGCTACCGATACCTCCTTCGTTGCCAGTGATTATGTTTACCCGTCAGCCAGATATTTTAAAATCATTCCACCTTGACTTCAGTCTTTCCTGCCAGAACTACGCCAGTTTAATGTTGAAGACCTGGGCCATTTTCATCAATTCTGGTTAGGTTAGAAAGAAATCTCCATGAACATTAAGGCATGAGTTCCATTGGTGAACTATCTATAGTTCTAAGACTTCCCGATCTATTACACAGGTCAACACACATTTTGGTGCCGGCGATTTTTCAAGTGTTCTTAGGTAATTTTAGGGCACAGAATTCAAAAATAACTTTATATTCGTTCCATCAGGTCTAGTTTTCGAGATACTAACGTCGCAACGTTGCACAATACAGAAATAGCAGTCATCATTGTGGTTTCTGGGTTCCATCCAAACCATCGGCACACCAAATTTCAGACTTCTCTTTTGTCCATTAGTCCATTGCCATAAGTGTTCCATAAAAATTTTACACACAACAAGTGGTGCCCACGCTTTGTCTTGGTCACCAAGCTTAACGCCAAAGAATCCAAGGTACGCTCTTTTTTGATAATTATGGCGCTGATAATCATGACGTTTTTTTAAGTAAAATTCGTGGCCATCTATCAGGAAAAACGCCACGAACTTTTTCCCAGACTTATTATATCAACGTCGCACCTCTGTACCATAACAAATAACAAAAGCGCATTAAGTTAGTGGTGCTGTATCTCAAAAACTATAGCTGATAGAGAGAAACTGTTTTCATATTTTGAATCAACACATCAAATATAATCAAAATCAGTTCTAACATTCCAGGCACCATGAAAAAAAATTTTTTTTGTTCCCCAGTGTTATAGGTTGATTTAAATGCCAAATCTATCCGCCAGATGGCATCACCTAAGGTTTATGAATTTTGTTCTAGTTTATTTACAAAAGTTTAGTGAAGATGAAAGTTAAAGACTTGAAAGAAAAGCTTCAGTTAATAGGAGTGAAACCTGATGGAACTAAACAAGTATTGATTAACAGTGAGCAATTTTTATAATGAATTACGATTTACGAAAGTGACGATGCTAAATATTGGGCTAGGCTACGACATCTCATTTAACCTCACTGAATTTTTCGATCTGTAGGAAATCCATGAAACTTAAGATTTTTGTTTTTAACATTGTTGTTCGAACATTGTGGAACTGAACAATTTACGTGCATGTTCTTATACAGTATTCTTAACATTGCCGAGATTTTCTCCTCATTTCGACCATAGCGTCATAGCCTCAGATTCATAAAGCGTAGGCGCTGCCATCTATACTTAAATCAACCTATTAAGTACCGAAAGGTGCTTTATGCTTCTGTGTGGGAAAACGTGTCTGTCTGTCCATCTGTCTGTCTGTAACTTTAACTCCTCCGAGGCCATGAAAGATTTTCAAAATCTGTTTACGTCAATCGATGAATATGGTTCATGGCACGAACCAATCACGAATATTATCTAAATCGTTTCCTTGGCACGTGCACAAATGGTACCTCTATTTTCCCGCCAAGTAATTTTCAATGGGAAGATATATTAAGCAATATATCAAACAAATCGTAATGACGACTTGGAAGCGGATATAAATTACTATTTTCGCCAACTGATAAATATGGTTCAGGAAATGAACCATTTTGAATATGGTTGTAATCGAAACAATGGCACGTGCTCTAATGGTACCCTTATGACAACCTCAAAAATTTTCAATGATAAGAAATGGCATGTAATATATCAAACGACTTGGATTGAGGTGTCATGAATGAATATAACGTAAAATTAATGATAGTCGAAATTAGTTTTAAGAAACCTTGTTTAGTGGAACCATTATGGTTCCTTGGAATTTCAATGCTAAAAGTTGGCATGTAATATATCAATCAACTTGGAATGATATGTCATCAATGAATATAACGTTAAATTAATGATAGTCGAAATTGGTTTCAAGGAACCTGGTTTAGTAGAACCCTTATTGTTCATTGGAACTTTCAATGCTAAAATATGGCATGTAATATATCAAACAACTTGGAATAATTTGTCATGAATGAATATAACGTTAAATTAATGATAGTGTCACGTATTTTTACAGCAGAGTGCTTTAACCATCGACAGAGAGAGAGAGATGCGAGGCAAATCATTCAATTGCATAAACTCTTTAATAACAACTATGGTATTAAAGATTGAATTTTAAATACAATTAAATTAATTCTTTTTTCACAAATAAAATTTGAAATAATGTCGTGTGCAGACCACCGCTGGCTTCTTAATAATTGCTGTCTGCCGCTGATGTGAAATCTTGAGCACACGATCGGGGTGACGAATGGGAAGAGTGGATTTTCGTCTCAGATTTTACAGAAATAAACCCTCCTTTGCTCTGATGTCTGATGTAGCTAATCCTAATTATTAGATTACAATCCGAAAAGCAACGCTGAATCTTGAGGAGAGTTAAAGTTAACACAGCTACACTATTAGCACATGCAAAGACTCTGCAATCCACTAACACGTTTTATTCTATCGGTCGAGTTGAAATGAGGTCGTTGAATATTGCTGCTGGAATTAGAAATCGCGTCATACAGAACTTAGTGACTGGCCAGATTCCTGCCAGTTTGATTTTCGCATTTACATGTACAATGAGTGAAGCGCAGAATGGTTCTTTTACTTCAACATTTCAATCTATCTTTCTTCCCCCTGTCATTGGATACTCAAGCAATTCCTCTTCATCCGTTGAAACTGAATTTTGCCCCTGATTCCTACCTGAGAGTGTTTGTTCATTCCCCTTGGTATTTGGAAAAACAGAGATGTAGACATCAACCAATTCGATTACAGCACTAGTTACATATTTGTTGCCTTTGATCTTTCGGGAAACAGGAATTATTATACAAATAGATACAACCTTATACGTAACGGTACACTAAGCATTGAATTTCAGTTCTCCGAACCTTTAGCTAATTCGGTGGACCTGATTGCTTATTGTCAATACCAGAATTTTGGAAATCAATAAAGAGAGAGCCGTGAGCTTCGATTTCACGAATTAAGATCGATGGATACACAAGAGCTATGGAGCACTCTTGAGAGGGACCCATTCACGTGTTTTCCCAGCCGATTTGGTACTACAACTCAAACTTATTCACCCGTCTTTGCCCATAGCTAATACGGACGATTCCAGTAAACCAGGTACCCACTGGGTGGCTTTCTTTATACCCTCCAACAAATAAGCATACATCTTTGTTTCTTTTGGAATGTTTTCTCAAACACAATTCCTTACGTTCATGTTTACACACTCGGAAAAACGGATCTACAACGCGAGAATAGTGCAACATCACATGTCTGATACTTGCGGTCATCACTGCCTACATTATCTGAAATTAGCAGCCAGGAGTTATTCTATGGATGCCATCTTGAACAACAATACAAAGCATGAAGGAACCATTGATAATAAAGCATGTTCATAGCATGAAGGAGTGAGCAGATAGTAAAACGTACCTTTGCATGTTCTTAACGTATTATTTATTCAAAATAGGTGCACTTTCTAGCAAAAGCGGCAGCAGGAATCCATTTCTACGTTGATTCAGATAAGTTTTCTTGGCCGTTAATGAAATTCATTTTTTATGGGCTAAACCTTTTATTTTCCTCAAATGCTCTTTATGTATGGTGTCCAGGCGACTCCACAATGTACAATATTATAGCAGATCTCACACACAGCTTTAACTTGATTAAGAGTTGCATGTTACATTAATAGTTTCCTATGCCATGGAGTCGAGTGTTTCAAAGCTCCTAGTAAATGACGATGTTTTACAACCAGAGGAATCATCATTGTATCACTTGCTTATTCATTCAATTTAAAAATGATGGTCGTCATCTTTAAACCCGTGTTTTATCTGTACAGATCACGATAAGTCTTTTGTGAGGAAAAATCTTACTATGCAATCTTAGAACATCAGAACAACTCTGAGTTAAATCAAGTAGTAAATAACTATCGGGTTCCTGAGTGGCATCTTTAAAGGCTTCGATGAGTAAACGACCGTACCCTGTTTGCGACCCCAAGGTGCGAATCTGTCCTACATCTCTAGGCGACTTTAGCAGAAAAATGAACTGAGTGTTTAAATTTATTATATGGATGATTTTTGAATGAGCAAAGAGGTTCTGCGTTATTAGCAACACGGAAAAATTGAGATGATGACTGTATCGCGCGGAGATTTTCTTGACAATTTCGTTATTTTTCACTTCATTTAATAAATCGTCTAAAATCAGTAAAGCCTGTTCAGAAATACGTTCGTGTATCAGCTGTTCAAGGGGTACTCCTGCATGAAACGTACTGTTAGGTTCAGATTTTTAACAACTGGAGGGATTAATGCACCATAGCAGTAAATTATTTCCATAGGTGGGTCCATCACTGCATCTCTATACTTTAACATTTAAGCTACTAAAAAAGACTTACAACTTCCCGAACTACCGGCAACAAGAGCTGAAAAGTATTGCATAAATTTTACAGATGCATTTATTTCCATGATGATGATGATCATGATGATGAAAAAGGTTGAGATGGAGAAAATTTCCACAAGGTTTACAAGACCTATGTTGATCGTTGAAAGATGGAGCTTTCTTTTTGAAGGAAATTTATTTAAAAAAAAATCCATAACATACGTAATTCAAGCTCAGTGAAATTATCTGATGAACAGATTTGACCCAGTGGAATTACAGGTTAGATAGTTTTTGCAATGACGGAATGTCTCTGCAGACGTTTTTCTGTGATCGCAGAACTTCTCTGTAGACAGTTTTGCGATCGCGGAATTTATCTGCAGAATGTTTTCCCACCGACGGAATTTTTCTTAATGAAATTTATTGTCAAACAATTTTATCTTATGTGAAATATCACGCAACAAATTAATGCCTCAACGCAATTTAAATCCCACCAACAAACGAATTATTTTGAGGATAACTATCCAATTTCATGGTGTTGCTACCATCATCATCATAATATATAATTTTTAAAAATTCCTCAAAACCGTTCATACAATGCAGTGCAATCAAAACAATAATATGCAGTGTTTCTAAATTATCTCTCGTATTATACATGTTTATTACTCTAAAACTATTATAGACTTTAACGTGATTTTTTTATTCACAAAGAAAAACTCAAAAAGTTTCTTAGTATCGCGGGAGATGATAACGAAACGCGTGGTTGGTGTGTGGTACCGTTGTTGGTGCGTTGTTCCATTTTTCGCGAGACGCAGCAAACAATCGCGAGTGTTCAAGAAAAAGCTGAATGCGTGTTATGACTTGCGGAATTTAAATCAATGATTACAGTTCAGAGAATGTTCAAAACAAAGTTTAAAAAGGATCTCCAAATCATAAGTCAATTAAGCTATGGTATGAAAAATTTTTAAACACAGGCAGCCTGTTACACAAAAAGAGTGCTGGTAGACCTTCAGAGAGTAGTAAAGGTCAGAGGTATTCGATTGTAGTCCACGTAAATGACTTCGCCAAGCGGCTCATCAACTGGATGTGCCAATGACATCCGTACATAAAATAGTGAAGCACTGCCTTCGTCTTACACCCTACAAAATCCAGATGATGCATGAACTGAAGCCAGATGACCGACTGAAGTGTAAGAAGTTTGCTGAGGATATGTTCCAAAACATCGACAATGATCCCACCTTGCTTGAGAACATTTTATTTTCTGATGAGGCAACATTCCATACTTCCAGAGCAGTAAACCAACACAACTGCCACATTTGGGTCTCACAAACCCTCACGTTCTAAGCAACAGCCCAAAGGTTAATGTATGATCAAGTAATCCGACCTTTCTTTTTCACTGAAGACACTATTACCGCTACAACCTACCTAGATATGCTGGAGAACTACTTGATTCCATAGGTGGAAGAACTGCAGTCCAACATAGTTTACCAACAAGATGGAACACCTCCTCACTGGGGCCTGCAAGTTAGGCAGTGCCTTGATACGAACTTTCCAGGACAATGGATTGGAAGGGATGGTCCAATCTCTTGGCCCCCTCGCTCACCCGATGCGAACCTTCTGGATTTTTTCTTCTGGGGATATGTGAAAGACAGAGTGTACAAGTCCAACTTTGATGACATTGAAACTCTCAAGAACAGAATAATTGAAACAATCGCTGAAATCACCCCCGAAATACTAGCCTGAACATGGGATGAAATCGAGTTTCGCTTTGACCTCCTTCACGCCATAAATGGGGGGGGGGGGGGGAGCACATTGAAATTTATTAAGGCATGCTAAGAAACTTTCCCAGTTTTTCTTTGTGAATGAAAAAAAATCACGTTAAAATCTTTAATACTTTTTGAGTAATAAACATGTATAATAAGGGAGATAATTTAGAAAGACGCATCAAAGACCCTTTCTGTATGACGGGTTACGGGCGCTCCATCATCGTTGTTAAAGAAATTTCAAAAGGCCTCGGGTATTTATGGAGATATCGGTCAATAGCCTTTTCTATTCACGTGTTACGGTGTGAATGTTGGTTCTAAAGTGAAACAACAAAGATTTTGAAATTGAGGGTCTTTCAAACGGGAATGCTCCACATAAAGCAGACGCATCCTAGAGATACAGAGGCGTCAGATGCAACCACTGGTACACCGCCCATCCAGGACGGTGACCCAAGCAAAGCCGAACACCGATGGCATTGGGCCTAACTCCAGGCCGATCGACGACCCAAGTCGAACACAGGCTGACTCGTAGACGAGGTTTTTCATAACTATCAAATGTTTGGTAGCACAAAGGCAGCTCACAGTGAGTTCCTTTAACTCTCCGTCACGCGCAATAGGCTTGACAGGCACACCGAAGACATTTTCGTTTACCCTTTCACCCTTACGAATGGAATGAGCCTGCCCTTCCTAGTAGTCTACTTCCTTTAATGGATCTTTGGAACCGTCCGATTTAGTTAACTGTCGCACTTCGTGGAGTGGAGTTATAAAAATATAGGCCTCACAGGCACATTGCGCCCAAATTCGTCATACATTTGAAGGTCTGTTATATTTAATTTTGTTCATCATGAGTGTTTATTTTAGGCATTTTTTAACTGCATCAATTAAAATTTATCAATAATTTTCGTAATTGTATCTGTTATTCAGCCTGGCCTCCCAGGTTCATTGCGCCCAAACATGCATTTATGTAGGTATTTTGTCTTATACGCGTTAGGTTTTCCACTAAAATGGTCCAAAAATCCTACGATTTGTCTAATCCGAGTGATGTTCAATATATATGGTGTTTGTTGGAAGATGACGACATGGATGACCCCTCAATGAACGAGGATTTGTGTGAAGAGAGTGATATTGATTCTCAAGAGGAAGCGGCAGAACGTGATGGTGATTCAGAATCGGAGCAAGATGGTGAGGAATCAACAGAAGAAGACGAACCAGACCCAGATGACAATTTTTTGTTTGGAAAAGACAAAAAGACTAAGTGGGAACCCAATGCGCCCATGAGAAATGTTCGCAGGCGAGCTCACAATGTTATCATTCATCTACCTGGAGTCATAGGAAACGCCAAAACCTCTAAAACTGCTGTCAATTGTTGAAATAATTTATTCATCAATGACATCTTGGACACAATAATATCCAACCCACAGATGTCATTGAACTAAGGGCTTTCATTGGTTTGATGTATTTAGCAGGAGCTCTTAGAGGTAATCGTGAAAGTTTGGAAGAATTTTGGGGAAAAGATGGTGATGGTGTTGAAAAATTTGGCCTTGTAATGAACATGAAACGTTTCAAAACCTTGATACGTTGCCTTCCTTTTGATGATTTTACTACAAGAGCTGCACGAAAAGAATTCGACCATCTTGCTCCAATTCGTGACATATTTGAAGGATTTGTGAAAAATTGTGATAAGAGCCACAATCGATGAAATGCTTCCAGGTTTCCGAGGAAGATGTCCATTTTGGCAGTACATAACATCAAAACCAAATAAGTACGGTATAAAACTTCTTGTCCTTGTTGATGCAAAAATGTATTACACCCTGAACAGGGAGATTTATGCTGGTAAAGCCTGAAGGTCCATTCTGTGTCAGCAATAAGCCAAGTGATGTAGTGAAAAGAATTGCTAAGCCGATATTTGCATCAGGTCGTAATATTACTGCCGATAACTTGTTCACTGAAATGGATCTAATTGATGATTTGAAAAATAAAAAGCTGTCATATGTTGGAACAGTTCGAAAAAATAAAACAGAGTTGCCCTCAGAATTTGTTACGGTCAAAGGAAGGAAGCTATACACCAGCAAGTCTGGCTTCAGTGATGGGAAGACTTTGGTTTCTTACATCCCAAAACTGAAGAAGAACGTGATTCTTGTCTCAACACTCCATGATGACAATACCATCGATCCTGGATCTGGAGAGCAAGAAAAGCCAGAGATAATCACATTCTACAATGATACCAAGGGTGGTGTTGATACAGTTGACCACATGTGCGCTACTTACAGTGTAAGCCGAAATATCAAGCGCTGGCCAATGGTCATATTTTTCACAATGCTGAACGTAAGTGGTATCAATTCTCAAGTAATTTACCTCGGCAATCAATTGGAACCTTTGCACAGAAGAGTTTTCCTAAAATTGCTGGCCCACCAACTGACACTTGGAGAATTAAATGGAAGAAGTGTGAAAACAATTGGAATCCCCACCAGTCTCCAAATGCGGCTGAAAAGGTTTCGTCCTAATGAAGATGACCAACCAAAGTCACCTCCACAACCCCCGAAAAGATGAAGGTGCTCAACATGCACAACCGAAACAAATTTCAGAAGAATGGCAAATTATGAATGTAAGAAGTGTCATGATGCAATCTGCTTATCTCATGCAAGTATGGTTTGCAGAATATGCTATAATAAATGCCAATGCCCCTCTATGTTGAACTTCAGCTCAGTGACACAGATTGAATCCTATCTACTCTCTAATTAACTATTTTTTTACCTTCCTTTAAGTATGTTTTAAATTCATTTAATTTGTTTCCCTGACTGTTTATGCTAAAAATATTTTATTAGTTTTCTGAGAAATAAATGTATTTTTGTTGCAAAAATTTTTGGTTTACCTATTAACATTCTCACAAAAGAAAATATTAACGTTTTGTATATAAAAATTATATTTATTGGCTCCAGCAATAAATAATTACACTTGTTTTTGCAATGCGCTTGAGAGGCACATTGCGCCTGAACTCGGTATTGCTGGTATTGCGCCTGACGGATGGTTAAATAAAGTTCCTTCAAAAAAAGAGAGCTCTGTCATTCAACATTCAACATAGGTCTTGTAAACCTTGTGGAAATTTTCTCTGTCTCAACTTTTTTCATAATCATCATCATCATCACCATGGAAATAATTTTTTCTGTAAAGTTAATGCAATACGTTTGGCTCTTGTTGCCAGTAGTTCAGGAAGTGGTAAGTCTTCTCTAGTAGTTCAAATGTTAAAGTAGAGACTTGACGTTATGGACCCACCACCTACGGAAATAATTTACTGCTATGGCATGTTAATTCCTCCAGTTGTTAAAAATCTGAACCTCTTTAACATTACGTTTCATGTAGGAGTACCCCATGAAAAGCTGATACACGAACGTTTTCCTGAACAGGCTTTACTGATTTTAGACGATTTATTAAATGAAGTGAAAAATAAAGAAATTGTCGAGAAAATCTACACGCGATACAGTCATCATCTCGATTTCTCCGTGTTGCTAATAATGCAGAACCTCTTTGCTCATTCAAAAATCATCTGTACAATAAGTTTAAACACTCAGTTCATTTTTCTGCTAAAGTCGCCTAGAGATGTAGGACAGATTCACACCTTGGCATCGCAAACGGGATATAGTCCTTTACTCATCAAAGCCTTTAAAGATGCCACTCAGGAAGTCCATAGTTATTTACTACTTGATTTAACTCAGAGTTGTCTGATGTTCTAAGATTGCATAGTAAGATTTTTCCTCACAAAAGACCTGTCGTGATCTATACAGATAAAACACGGGTTTAAAGATGACGACCATCATTTTTAAATTGAATGAATAAGCAGGTGATACAATGATGATTCCTCTGGATGTAAAACATTGTCTTTTACTAGGAGCTTTGAAACACTCGACTCCATGGCATAGGAAAGTATTAATGCAACATGCAACTCTTAATCAAGTTAAAGCTCTGTGTGAGATCTGCTATAATATTCTACATTGTAGAGTCGCCTGGACACCATATATTAAGCAGCATTTGAGGAAAAAAGGTTTAGCCCATAAAAAATGAATTTCATTAAGGCCAAGAAAACTTATCTGAATCAATGTGGAAATGGATTCCTGCTGCCACTATTGCTAGGAAGTGTAACGGCACCTATTTTGAATAAATTAATTAGTTAAGAACAGGCCAAAGTACATTTTACTACCTGCTCATGAATATCAGAGGTTCCTTCATGCTACAGCGCAGTGTTACAAAGCCACTGTGGACCACTGAACATAGCAAACCAAAGGCTGAGCAGAATGTGGTTAATGATTGTGAAAAAACATGTAATAACTAAATACGCAAATCAATGAGATTTTAAAAGCTTCGAAATTGAATGTGCATCAGAAAATGGATCTTTATTTAAATCCACTTCAAAATATCTAAGAGCAAAGCGCCGTGAAGCCAACTTGAAACAAACGAGCCTTTCAACCTAAACCGAACCGGAAACCCCATCAATGGAGTCTATAAAACACCAAACACCGTCACCACAATCCCTTTAAGAGACACCTACTTATTTATATCCTCAACAACTTGTCTATTCACCCGATTTTAACTCGACTGCAGTCTTAAAAGAAAGAGCTTATGATGATGCTGATATCATGATGGCGAGCCAATCCATGTGGTCTGAATGAACAGCGATTTCAATCATGTCTATGACGTTTTTACTTAAGGGAAGTAATCAGGTGAGTAATCCCTGTGATCTGATATATTTCTTCCCGCCTGGCATGTGAAACTGGAATGATCCGTAGAAGCAGTGCAAATGTATTTCCCACGACTTAAGGTTGGATAATGTCTGTATACAGATAATAACAGTGTGTACCTCATGCGAGATCAATTGGGGTCAAACCCTCCTTGATAACGAGCTCCAAATGGCAAAGTTTGGCTTGTAAACCCAATGTGTAACACAAGCCTTCACTAAAACTAATGTACCGACCCTCCTTACATTTGAAATGAAAACATTTGTTAGCCATGAGATTGATGTTGTAAAATACCTGTTATTTGGGCGGAAACAAATTAACGAGCGCATCAACGACATCTCTACGACTATCATAATACCCTTCGGGATGAGATGTTCTGGAGTGTCAGGTGGATCGAAAATAACAACTTTTGAACTCATCGTTTGTGTGGTTTAAGGGAATAGCAAGAGGTGTTTTCAATTTCTTGTTCAGAAACCTATCAGGTATAAAACCCATGTTAACAGCTGCAGGGAACTCAATGAAGTGCTCTGGGGAGCCTGTAAACTGTACAAAATCATTAACCAACTTTGTTACGTTACCTGCAGCTCTAAAACGGTCATTTAGAAAATCAATTGTGGCAACTCGGCTTTGCAATTTGGAACTCTTAAATTCGACAATCTTTTGGTACACAGGAAGCGTCTTGGGATGTCTTAACGTAACAGAAAATTCAGACACCCACTTAAACGGAGAGCTGTAATCTGGAGTTAGAGAGAAACGCTTCTCGTTGAATGTATTCAGTGAAACATTAAACACGTTGTAGAATTCAGGCGTGTTAAATCGAATCCCGACATTTGGAGGTAAACTCATGGTGATGTTTTGGTATAAAGAAGCATTATGGTAAAAGAGGACATCTTTCAAATAGGATTATAAGACCAGTTAAATTTCGAATATTAAAGACTAGTGTGTTGAAATTCTTACTGGTGAAACAATGTTGAATTCGATTTGTTCCTCTATAAGATCATCGTTAAAAGGAAATTTCAAAAGTATTGTTTAAAACCATAATGTTTCTTGAAAAGGGCTGGGAAATGTTTTTTTTTTTTCGTTAAAGCGACTTCCCATCGTCCTTGGAAATGTAGTGTACACAGTAATAATGTAATAGGTTTGGTTTGGTTAGTTTGGTATTAACGTCCTTTTCAACTGCTATGGCCATTTCAGGACGGCGTTATAGGGGCCGCAAATTTTGCCTCGCAAGGGTTCTTTAACGTGCAGCCGGCAAACGACTACACGGGACCAACGGCTTTACTTCCCTTCCGAAGGAAGTGCGTGATCTCAGGATTTCCCCCTGAAAAATCCTCGTCGTCCTCGGCCAGGATCGAACCCGCGTACTCGGGCATCAGAGGCGATCACGCAAACCACTGAGCCACCGAGGCCGATGATATAATGTAATAAAATGAGCTGTTGTATTGGTATGATTTTGCTTTCCCGTAGGAGAGTTGGAGGGTAACAGAAATCTGTCTTCATATGTGATGACGAATCACGAAGCTGACAATGCACACGACTCTGCAGACGTTTAAAAGATCTGCCCCTCGAACCCCACTGTTCATGCTGTCTGGGTAAACCTGCCATTTCAGAAAAGCTTCACGAACGCCTTGTGCGCCTACGAAGAAAAGTGAAACAGTTCGGATTTTTTCACATTTTGTAACTCTTGTTCGTAGAATATACCTACGACATACACAACAGGTTTTCTAAAAATGAATTTTGAAACCTCAAACACCTCCTCAGTCTAGTTCGGGAGATATCCTTTATCAAATATGTTTTTCACTTTCGAAACATGTACGTATCTCTGATTTGTAGCCTCAGGGGTGACTGCGGTGCTGATGGATAATAGCTCCACAGCTACAGCCATAGAGCTGGGGCATTTTGATCATTAATGTCAGACGGAGCCATACCAGTGACCTGTGGACATGTTGTTGTAGGTCAACTCGAGGTCAGGTAAAACACCGATGTACCTGTGTTTGTTGGTAAATGTAAAAAACTTAAACATCCATGTTTTTAACATATGGGTGAATCTTTTGGCCTTTGCAGTTTCAAATCTGATTCTTTAAAATAGTCTTGAACATGTTGGTTTAAAAACTTCCCTTCCCTTTATCGCTGTTCACTTTTACAGAAGCATTGCCATACGTGAAAAATTTTTGAAAGGCTTTCTGAAGTTCGAGCCCCGACTTCGTTTTCAGGGAAACGACCCATGCATAGTGAGAGAAAACATCAATGCAGGTAAGTAGAAATTTATATTCGTCATTCTGCTTTGACAGGCTAGTTAGGTCAACCAAGTCCAATTGAAAGTGCTCGAATGGAGCGTATACACAAATACGATTACGAGGATGATAATGTCGAACCAGTTTATATAGTGTATAAGCCCTCACACCACATAGCCATTTTCATGTCTTTTTCAGAATGATTTGTTTAACTAAACCTTTCACTCCACCCGCTAGATTAGCATGGTTAGAAAACGCTTCATCCATGTCAAAATTTAAATTAAACTATACGTATAGCACAGCTGTATTTATAAGCATTTGTGAATACAATCACCTTTAGGGATCATTGCCCACTATGCTGGTGCACACTTGTCAACTGAAACAAAGCACCAATTAACTGAAAATTAAAAAGCAAACAATACACCTTGAAATAGTTGTTAATAAGTAGAGGATGAAAAGTATCTATGAAAAAAATTTCATTGCTTCTAGAGACAAAAGATAATTAGCAATTAGGCAAAACATTGTGCCAGACAAGTACATTTAAATGTGGCTGAATAAGTAGGTATATAAGAGAGTCAAAGAGTAGAAATAGTATTCGAGAGATATGAATAACGTTTTGCAGTGAGTGATAAAGCACCAACACCCAAAAAAAGGACCACACCCAAAAATGATGTCACTCAAAAAAAGCAAATCCGGGCCCAGAGTGGAATCAAAACAGCCACATCCGAAAAAGCAAACCAGGGCCCAGAGAATTTTGTGTTGGCACCTTTGGGGAAAACCACCCCCTCCACATTCCATTTGGAACCAGACCTGGACTCTCACTGCTAAGGGTCTATCGAGAGTACACCCAACGAGGGTTTAGAACCCATGTCGGAGAGCGGACGGGCCGCCCACGCCTCATTGATGCCAGTGCTGTTTGCTGGGTCACCCGGCTTGCAACTGCTGATAGAAGAGCGACAGCAAGCCAAATCACCATGCGTTACAACCAGGGACATTCCACAACTGTGTCCATGATGACAAATTGGCAAACCCTGGCAGCTGCAGGCTTTGGGAGCAGGAGGCCACGACGGTTGCCACTCTTGACAGCTGCACATCGTTGGCAATGCCTAGCCTGGGCTAACCAACATCAACATTGGAATGCCGAGGACTGGCGTAGGGTTGCCTGGTCTGAGTCATGGTTTCAGCCATATCGGGCCGATGGTCGTGTCCGTGTCTCGCGCAGGTCACACGAAGCCATGGATCCTGCTTGTCAGATGGGGGCCACTCAGGCAGGTGGAGGCTCCATACCTGCCTGGGGTGTTTTCTCATGGCATGCAATGGGTCCATTGGTGAATCTGACATCCACTCTGTGTGCTACTTCCTATGTAGATTGCTTGGGGACCACCTCCACCCATTCATGAACTGTTTTTACCCCACAGGCGACGGCATCTTCCAGCAAGATAATGCGCCTCCATACATGGCCCTTGTGAAACGGCAGTGGCTGGAGGAACATGCTACCAACTTCATGACAATGGTTTGGCCCCCACGTTCCCCAGATTACAATCCCAATTAACATTTGTGGGACATCATCGAACGATCTGTAAGATCGTCACCAACACAACCGATAAATGCAGCATCATTATGGAGTTCAGTGGAGGTGGCATGGCTTGCAGTGCCTGTGGATGCGTTCTGGGGACTGGTAGAGTCTCTTCAATAACGGGTTCCCGCCATTATCCAGGCCAGAAGCATTAGTAGGCAGGTGTGCCATGACTTTTGAAGATCATATTTGGACATTCTTGAGTAAAATTTGAATTTAGAAATAGTGATAATGCAATCATAAACAACATTGAAGAGTGTGACAAGCAATGCGACCAAAAAATGGAATTGGAATTCCTATTGATAGAATAGAGAATACACAGATTCACAGATGAAATAAAATCATTAACTGGGAGTCAAAGTTGTAAAGTGTCATTCATGATCGATTAAACAAAATTAGTATTTGTGTGGCAATATCTAATCCCGAGATCATGTTCACCCACAATGAAACAAACAAATGCATTACCTAATGGCTGGTATTGTATTGTGCAACCAGGTAGGTCACAGAGGAACTAACCACTGCATGTCACCTTAAAGATGACTGTGATATTTGTATATATTTAGATCCAAAGAAGTTAAACAGGTCACCACTATACTCTATTTTATTAAGCCCCAGGCATGATTTATTACAAATTCATATGGATACCAATACTCTAAGGTTATCAATTTAAACTCTGGCTTTACACAGGACATTTTCTCCAATAGATACACAAGAAATAAGGTTACCAGACTCTTTTACTCTTTTACCAAGAATGACTTTTTTAAGCCACATAAGGTTATTCAATATGCCAAGGCTTCTTATGAGTCAAGGAACCCTCAGAAACCTTTGAGATTGAGAATCAGTGTATTATGAAGTATTCTTCTGGACTAGTTATGCCAGGATCACCAAAGTTTCTTATTGTCCAGTAACATCATGCTTTTAGCTGATTAGTTGCATTGCACAAAGTGGTATACCAGTGCTCATCTCAGAATTAGTAAACGAGTTTTCCATCTTTAGGTTAACGTATATTGATGAGCATAGTGGAAAAGTGAGGTAGATCACTACAGTCCTGTAGATCAATGATTTTCGAAGCCCCCCCCTCCCACATCCACACTAGAAGGAAGACAAAGGGTAATTTAACAGGATGGTACACATAAAACTGAAAAAAATCTCAAAATTTCCTATAATATTTTTTCTGTAACCTCCCAAAAAATCTTTCATGACCTCCAGGGATGAACTAGGGATGTAGATGTAGTTGACTGTCAATGATAATACGAGGCGCATCCAGAAAGTAAGTTTCCCGATGTTTTCCCTTTTAAAGTAAACGTAATTAGCCGTGTCAATTGTGCATGCATAACAGATCTACGACGTATCAATCATATGCCAGCCGGACATGTCCCGCCTCGTGCCAGTAGCGTGGTAGCAATGGTCCGAAATGGAAGCTCTTATTTCTTCTCCCGCCACCTGCGAGGTTCGGTCGGTGATAAAGTTCTTGAATGCACAAAGCATTGCGCCAATTAAAATTCATCATCAGCTCTGTCAGGTCTATGGGCCGAACATCATGAGTAAGCAGATGGTGCGTCGCTGGTGTAGGCAGTTTTCTGAAGGTCGTCAAAGTGTCCATGATGAAGAGCGCAGTGGGCGACCATCCCTTATCAATGATGATCTTGTGAGCTTGTGCGGCAGCGCATGATGGAGAACCGTCGCTTCACAATTACGGAGCTGAGCACCGATTTTCACGTTTTCTTGCACCTCAAGAAATTCCTGTCCTCCGGTGAGTGTTTTGGCAACGACGAAGAGCTGAAGACGTCTGTCACACGCTGGTTCCATTCACAGGCGGCAGAGTTCTACAACAGGGGGATACAAAAGTTGATCCCACGATACGACAAGTGTCTCAATTCTGATGGTGGCTATGTTGAAAAATAGCTGAAACATTGCTGTACTTGTTGGCAGTAAATATGTTCCTGTAAGTGTGCGTTTTTTTTGTTTTTTTAAATAGGGAAACTTACTTTCTGGATGCACCTCGTAAACAAGAGTACTTATAAATCTTATGTATAAAGAGTACTTTTTAAAGTAGTTTTCAGATATGTAGACAAGTGCACTGGGAAGAAAATAAAGGAATTATATGAGTGATTATTTTTTATTATAATGGATGCATTATTATAATTACAACTATCCATTATTTCCTTTACATCATTAAAATAATTTCATTCATACTTGCAGATACATACGCAGCATACACAATATAATTATTATATTAAAAAAAAATCACTTTTCATTTTCTTAGAGTTCATAATTTTAGTAATAAGATGACGAACTTTCCATAAATAAAATATAATATGGCTTATCAAAATTCCTTGCCAATATGAAGACGCAAAGAGAGGATTTCATTATATGAGTAATCTGAATAGATTACAAGAGTGAGACAGGTCCTAATGGTAGAAACGTAGTGAAATCCTGAAAATGGAAGATATTATGTGCACTTTAGTTTATCACAAAATTTATTAAATTCATCAACATAAACAAAAAAAATACATTATTATAGTTTACACTGGACCAAATCTGTTCGATTATTGATCACTTCAAATAAAACTGAATATCTATCAAATTGTAGATAAATGTCATCTATATTCCAATGTTTCAAATTCTCATTGTCAAAAAATCATATAGATGCCTCAATTTTGTAATCTATTCTATGACAGTTTGTGTCAAAATGAGAGAAGATAGCTCATCATTCAAGAAATCAATCTTAACAAATTGATCGCCAGATTAGTCTAAGTCCAACTTCTTCAAATGCCAGGTCAAACGTGGAGATCAGTATGTTAAAGAAGAACAAACTCAGACTCCTGTTCTCTTTCACCATGATTCTTGGTTTCATCATGTTTGCGGTTTCAGACAATACTTATACTCATCCTTCATCAGAGTCGTCTTTTCTTCTAATGTTTCTTTTGAAGTTTGCATTTAGCTTTCTTTTTTTAAATTCTACACTTGTATCTTCACTACAACTGTCATTTAGAGATTTTACAACTTTTTCTTTAAATTTTACGGTCTCTTCAGGTGGTACTGAAACTTTGAACTCAATGTGTTCTTTCTGCTCTGGAAGTTGAAGGTCTACTTCTTCGGCAGCACTAAAAATTGCATAAAAATTTCATTAGATGTAAATCTCAATTATGGTAATCAATAACGCATGTTTAAAATGAACTAGCAAAAACAAAAAATATAAACATACATTACTTGACGAAATAAAATTCTGTCAGTAAAATATCATACAAGGTGCATTGGAAAAGTTCGGTGAATGGTCCCATAGTTGAACCATGCTGGTTAGGATGTTGCGCTCACGCAACTAGTGACCCCTATCATCCAAATCACCATAGTTAAGTGGATGTGTGTGCTACGACCAATTTAATGCAGTCAATATGAAATGGAGCAACACATCAACATCAAGCTTTGCTTCAAATTAGGCAAAACAGCATCTGGCGGGTTCGGCCGCAATTGTACCGGAGTGAACAGTAGAATCTGCTCCACGACAACGCCCATCTGCACACTGCGATCCGCGTGAGGCACTTCTTCAGTACATACCAGGTGACAGTTCTTGAACATCCTCCATATTCTCCAGATCTGGCACCTGCAGACTTCTTGTTTCCCTGCCTCAAAGGATTCCTAAAAGTTCTAAGCTTTGCCGACATTGCGGAGATCCAATAACATTTGAGAACGGTGCTTCGAGCGATACCAAAGAAACGTTTGCTGCCAGTTTCAAGTACCTGTACAACCGATGCCAAAAGTGTGTTGTAGGTAATGGTGATTACTTTGAATGCCAGTAAAGGTATTTCATTTGTATCTCGTTTCCTTTATTTTATGAGATCATTCACCAAACTTTTCGAACGCATCTTGTATTTTTATATACTGTACATTTAATATGTAGACTACACAATTTAAAACAACTCAACATTCAGTCCCAAGATTCTCCCAATCAATATCTTGTGATGAAAAATCAAGTATTATTCTAAATAAAAAATAAGAAAAGGGTCTTGATAAATCAACACAGTAATTTATTTAGTGCCAATGCATTTCAGTAAATCTTCTGTCAAGGGCTAAACTACAATGACAAAGTTAGGGAAACATTCAGCAAACAGAAGAAGACCAATCAGCTCATGTGAGTCAAGGTGAATGTCTTATGCTGAATGGTGGATTTGCAAAAGGAGAAAAACACAATAGACCCTTTTCATGAAATCGCTTGCACATTGCGCATCAGTCATCGTGGGCGGCAAAAAACTTCCTGTAAAATCAGAAGTTCATCCTGTCATCAGCATTTACTAGTACCAGATTGCCAAGCTTCACAGCTGCATTTGAAGTTTTTACTTGATTATTTTATTAATTTTTGTATGCAATAAATTGCCAAAATAAAAAAAATATAAAAAAAAATTTTATAAGCACACACTTTTACTTTAAAAGGTGCACTGAAAAGTAAAATATAAAATTAAAAAAAGATGAAAGTGTGGCAAAATTAAATTATAAAATAATATGAAATGATGTCGACGAATGAGAGAATTCATACTGCATCAGGTGTGGGGCAGGGTAAAGTCACCCACGTTCGGCCAGAGGCTCCTATTCGAAAAATAGGAGAGTCTCCTGGTTGTTATCTCGGAGCAATGCCCCACCAGTGCACTCGCTATGCGCTTGGGGAAATGGTCGGGGGCAGCGCATGCCTTTACCCAGGAGGAGAAACTGGTAAAGCAACAACGGGATCGGGTGCTGTCAATCGGCACTAGGAACGTATTCTCCATGGCAGGAAAGAAATCTGAGTTAGTGGAGGAAGCCAAAACGGAACTGTGGACTTAGGAGGGTGGAAGCTCTTCTACTCAGGTGTCAACCTTAACATGACTCCCAGGCGGGAGTGTGGATACTCACAAGTCCCCGACTGGCAGATTATGTTGCAAATTGGACCCCCTTGGGTGGAAGGCTGTGTCTCCTGAGGCTTCAGATAGAGAAAACGCTCTCTCTCTCTCTCTCTCTCTCTCTCTCTCTCTCTCTCTCTATTCATTGCATATGCTCCAAATGCAGCCACAAAGTACCCACTCTTTCTAGATGAAGTTGATGTTACTCTTAGCAGCTGAAGGAGTGCAGATTCTGTCATCCTGGTGGGAGACTTCAATGCACACTTAGGGACTGATGATCAAACTTGGAAAGGCATGATTGGAAGGAATGGTGATCCTGATTTGGGAAGGGCTTGTTGGGAAGTGCCTGTTGGATCTCTGTTGTAACAATGACCTTTCCATCACAAACACTTCTTCCAGCACAGGGATGCAATGGACCAGAAGTCACTAATTGATTTTGTAATCGTATCAGCTGACTTATTCCGATCAGTGTTGGATACTCGTGTGAGGAGAGGGGCAGAACTATCAACTGATCACCATCTTGTTGTCTGTACCTTGCGGTTCATTGAATCTATGCCAACCAAGCGAAATACTAGGTCCAGACAGACTTGGCGCATCAAATGGGAGGCATTGGAGGATAGAGCTGTGAGGAAGACCTTTGCAGATAACATATCTTCAGGTTTCAAAGTATTACCCAGTGATCATGGTACTGTTGAAGAGGAGTGGCAGTTTAACCTTTTCCCAGCGAAGGTGTAACTGCATATAACTGAAATTATATTACAGATAAATTGCTAAATTTTTTTTATTTTTTTTCAGATGCACTTTATTACTAGTATATCCCTTCAAATTTTAAAATTAAATGAGAAAATATAATAAAAAAATGATTTTCCACAGGTGTTGTCAAAGGAGGGGGGGGGGGGGGTCATGACTATAAAAAATGCTTATAAGAAATTTTCTATTATCGATAAAAACTTCAAACTGCATTCGTTGAATTCTTGAAAGCTTTATAATAAATTGCAAATAAATTATATACCCCAAATTTATTAATAATCAATAATATTCAAAATTTTAGAAAGTTTGTGTATCTGGTATGGAGAAACTTAGCAACATCTAAAATTACGAATTTATTAAAAAATTCCAGGGCACAATTGAACTGTTTAATGATTGAATTATATTAAAATGATTCCTTTTATTTATGTTTTAAATTTTTTTTTTCGTAAATTACATTTTATTCATAAGTTATTTCACAAAAATTAGATAGATAGATAAATAATTCAGTTTTATTTCCTATTTTGTATATACAAAAAGCGGAAAATACATACGCTTTCACAGTTGTTTACATACACATTCTTTACATATGGATCTTTACGTACAATATATTTCAATTAAACCGTTACTTTGCGAATCTTTTCATATATTAATTATACATGTACACCACAGAAATTATTTTGGTTCTTGCTAGTTTATTCTTCTGCTTCACTTCCTTCACCATTTCTTATTGTCTCTTGTTTCTTTTAAAAATTTAACTATTTGCCAATTGACCAAATTCCCCCCTAATAATATTTTTTCCCAGTTTTCCACTTTACTTAGATTATGTGCTCTTCTTGCTACTTCCAGTTCTTCGCACATAAAGAGAATGTGTTCCGCCATCTCCTCTGCCTTTGCGCACACTCTGCATTTCTTTTCATCCTCCGAAAACCCTTTTTTTACAGTCCTCCATTCATTTCCCGCTCTCGCCCTTGCCCATAATGCCCTATCCTTGTCCTTCATTCTTATACCCATATATCTTTCTCTTTGCAAGTGTTCTTTAATTTCCCTATAATAGCTGCAATAGCTTCACTTCTTTATCTTTGTGTTCCTTTCGCTTATTTCCGTCTGTACTAACTCCAGCTTAACCTTCTCATTTGCCTCTCTTCTGTTTGCTTGATCGCTGCACCATTCTTTCACAATCTCGTCGGATATTTCTTCAGCCATTTTTTGCAACCATTTTATATTTTTCCCTTCTTTAAATACTTTTCTCACAAAAATGAAAACCATTGCTATGGAGAACGTTTCTTGATGACGTCATTAGAGATTGTTCCCTTATCAAAATACAAGGAAGTTAGATAAGGCCACCTCATTGCTTTATTAAAGAAAGAGATTAAAATAGTATTATGTGATTTTCTAGCTATTGTCATGCAGATGTGACCCATTTAACAACAAATTACATATATCTTCGAAAAAAAAAAAAGTAAAAATATTGCACATTCAGTTATATAAAAAATCTTTAAAAAAAAAAAAACAAATAGAGATATTAAAAAATTTTTTCTCGCATTATTTAGAAAAGATTTCTCCCTAAATTTTGGCTATTTTCAAATTCGAAATTATTACATTTGTAATTTTTTAAAAAAGGATTAATACCAAGTATTTCAAATAGAAAATACTATTATACATTTTAATGTATTGTTTAAAAAAAAACATTACTTTTAATCGATTAAAAAAATTACTAATCAAAAGCAATTATATTCAAGATCACAAATTTAAAATTTTAAAGCAGTGTATCAGTTATTGAATTTTTTTTAAAAATATTTTCTATCCCCCTGTAAGAAGAATTATTTTCTCAAGAAAATAGCTGGCTGGGAAAAGGTTAAAACTGCTGTGATTACTTTGGCTGCATTGTGCTGTGGTCTTAAGCGGCTGAATATGGCACAGGGCAGTGAGAAAAGGACTGCATGGTGGAACAGTGAAGTCCAAGTAGCTGTCAAGGCAAAGAAGGAAGCCGATTTGCTATGGCTTGAAAATAACTCGCCTTCAAGTCGAGTGCATTACACACGGTTGCATCTAGCAAAATGGCAGGGTAGGGAAATGAACAATAATTAGGGCACATTTGGTCAGAAAGTAGGGCAAGTCAGACACATAAGCGCACATTATAATGGTTAGTTTAAATAAATCCAACGAAAAAAAGTAGGGCGCATTGCAAAAGGGCAGGGTGCATTAAAAACCGGCAGGGTGCCGCACCCTTCTATTCCAGCCTAGATGCAACACTGTTACACTGAGGTGAAAAAGCAGCAGCAAAGATAGTATCAACAGCTAAAGCCAAGGCCTGGGAGAAGTTCAGGGAGAAATTGGAGGAAGACAATGGTTCCGCAAACGAGATAATCTGGCAAACCGTGCGCCGCCTCCATGGAAAGAAGTTTCTTTCATCACAAACTATTAAGAGTCCAGATGGGAAGATTCTGAAAACTAAGGCGAGTGTATTGCATAGGTGGTAGGAATATTTTGCATCTCTTCTCAATCCGGTGACAGCAACAACTGAAGCCCATGAGGTGCACCTTGGAGCGGACAATAGTCATAGTAGTATCACCGAAGCAGAAGTCAGATGGGCAATTAGGTCCTTGAAGACTGGCAAAGCTGCAGGTGATGATGAAATCCAGTCTGAGATGTTAAAGACCTTAAATCAGATTGGTATCCTGTGGCTGACTTGGGTGTGTCAAGTTGCTTGGATATCTGGCCAGGCCCCTAAGCAATGGCAGACAGGAATTGTGATCCCTATCTTCAAAAAGAGAGATCAGAGAGATTGCAACAACTATCGAGGCATCTCTTTGCTCAGCATTCCTGGGAAAGTATACACTAAGCATCTGAAGAAGAGAAGTCGGGAAATAGTAGACTCCAAACTGTTGGGGGAGCAGTGTGGTTTCCAACCTGGCCGAAGCATGACGGATCACATCTTTCTCTAAGGCAAATCTTTGAGAAATCCTGGGAGCATGCAAAAGAGGTCTACGCTTGCTTTGTGGACCTCGAAAAAATATATGACAGAGTTCCTCGGGAGAAGCTCTGGCAAGTGTTGCAAGAGTTTGGAGTGGATGGGCAATTACTGGTTGCTATCATTTCTCTGTAAGAAAGTTCTGAGATGTGTGTCCGGATAAATGGCATTAAGTCAAGACCATTCACCGTGGGTGTTGGACTTCGCCAAGGGTGCATACTGTCGCCCCTGTTGTTCATTATCTTTATGGACCTGTATGCGTGTCATGCACAAATTGTGTAATCAATATTTCATTTACTTCCTGTTGTTCAAACAATTACAAATCTAGCACGCTGGTTCATTACCGGTGACATTACAATCCAATAAGAAGTTTTTCAAAATTCGAATTCTTAAAAAGGAATAAAATGAATTTCATTTAATTTACTTCCTAAGTAGAGGATGGGCTACCTCTTTAGGTTTCTTCATTTAATTAATATCCCTGGGCAGAGGATGGGCCACTTCTGATTTCCAAGGGGCCTTTTTGATTTTGTAGTTATCATAAGAAAGTCGGTTCTTTTAAAAAAATAAAGACTAAAAAGAAGAAAATAAAACATAGTTTTTTTCTTAAAAAGTGCACCAGGGTGTCTACAGAGTTTCTGAAAGACAATTTAGTGACTTTTTAGTGACTTTTTGGGGACCTCTTGAAAAAATTTCATGACCTAATTTAATTATTTTTAACGTCAAAAAAAACCTTTTTAAGAATTTTTCCCAGACTGGAGTCAGCAGATTTTTTCCATGACCAAATTTTATTTCTGCGACTTGAAATTTTCGTGACCCATTTTCTAATTTTGCTACTTTTTTGTGACCATTTTCTAATTTCGTGACTTTCGTGACCTGTAGACACCCTGTGCACTAATGCTACGCATCCACTGCCAAAAATATCCTAGTTATTTAAGTTCTAGAACTTAAATTAAATTTGAAATGAATTTATCTCCTTATAATGGGTAAAAAATTGTGAAATAATAAAACAAAATTAAAATTAAATTAGAGTCACCAAACTTGAAAAAACTTAGGAGATGAAACTAGTCTATTGAGGATGAAGTTCTTGTGTAGTCTATTGAAGATGGGAGAAATAAAACCAGTCTATTGAGGAATGTAGATGAAGTTCTTGTGTAGATGATGTTGATAGGAGAAGACGGTGATCTTGAAATACTGATGAAATTTTGAAGGGTTGATTCAAATTTTTGGGGTGAATTTCAAATAAAAAAAAAAAACGTTTTCGAGAATTTTTTCTCAGCATCAGTTGATAAAGTATTTGACAGTTGTAAAACAGTTTAAATAAGAATGTAACAATTGATATAAAGGTGATGAAGCTAAGTTGATTGTAATTGTTGGTTATGATTGTTGGCTATTGTGTGTTAGGGTGATTGTTAAAAAGTAGTGTCCATTTATTGTTTATTTCTATTGATGGTTTGGCTAAATTTTTGTTGTTTGTAATGATGTTTATTGTTTCTTTAATTAATCTTTTTTTATAATTTTCTTCTTTTCCAATGATTTTTGTGTTATTCCAATCTGGTGTGTGGTTTTCTTTGATACAATGATTTACTAAATGGTTGTTTTTGTCTCTGTGGCGAAGTGCTCTTTCATGTTCTTTTAATCTTATTTCTAATTGTCGTTTAGTTTGACCTGTGTAGATATGTTCACAATTTTTACATGGTATTTGATAAATTATATTTCTAGTGTTCCATTTTTCTTTATTGTTTTGACATATTTCTTTGAAATTGATATTTGTGTTATTATTTTGATTGATTGTTGTTTTTAGGTTGGTGGTGGTTATTAATGTCTTAGTAATGTTATATGTTATTTTTGATATGATTTTTATGTTTGGTATTTGTTCTAATATTTTTTTCTGTTTGTGGAAAATTTTATTATTGTATTGTATTGAATATCTTTTTTGTTGTTCTTGTAGATTTGGTATAGTTTTTGTTTTATTGTTTGTAAACGTATCTATTAAATAAGGAGATAAATTCATTTCAAATTTAATTAATATTTAACCTCCTTACATCAATAATTCTAGAACTTAAAGATTCAGATTTTTTTTAAAACTCAAACTTTTTGTGGTGTCCACTGCAGAGGAAAAGAACTAGTTTGTTATGATGATGTTTTAATGTTCTCGCATTAGCCTCGTCACATTGTCCATTTTGATCGAAGTGGGCCGTCCGTCGCGGCTTATGATGTTTTCAATAGCGATAAAACTAAGATAAATAGATGTTTACAAAAGACAAATGTCTTCGGCCCGTAATATGCAAGAGGCCCGGCGATGAATTTATGATTTCTTTCGCTATATTTATTTCTAAACACACAACAAAATAAGGTCCTAGCAAAAATTTTTTCTGTGAACGAAGCGAGGGAATCTGCCGCCATTTTAAACGAAGATGAAAATATCACAGTTATGACTCATTTGTCTCAGTTATGACATCAATAACTAAGATATTTTTCCCTAACCTTTTTTATCTAGGTTAAATAACCAGGTCTTCTTTATAACTGGGATCCTTTGTAATGGACACCCACAGATAACCTGGATATTAATGATCAAGAACTTAAATAACTGGGTTATTTCTGCCAGTGGACGCATAGCATAAAAGTTTTTTTTAATGTTGTTTTTTAATTATATTTTTTTTTACTTTTAAGTGCACTTTCAATGGTAAAAGTGTGGGCTTAAGTTTTTTGTGTGTTTTATCTTATTGTGCGATCAAAACATTGAAAGTGTTCATTATGTATTCTCATATACTCATACATTTGCTGAAATGACTATCTGGAAATGGAAATGGCAATAATTGCATGCACGACATTGCAACATCAAAAAATACACTTTATGTCTTGTTACAAAGTTACTTTTGAGCGCAGCAGAGGTACAACGGTACGGTATTTATATCATGAACAAGCCAAGATGGTCTTCACATAGGGTGAAGCACATGGGAATGTTCGAGAGGGTGCATGGATGTACCAAGTAAAGTACCCCGACAGACAACATCAACTGAATCACAAAACTTTGCAGATACAGGCTGGAACATTTGAATGAGTGCAGCAATCATGAAGCAATATGTGAATGCTTACATTGCATTCCAAGGAGGCCACTTCGAACATCTTTTGTAATGTTGACACAATTACTGTCATAGTAATGTCATGTTTTGTACTAATGCATGGGGGAGGCCGTGGCCTGGTGGGCTTTCACTGAACACAACTTCTGTGAAGTTAAGTTAATCAGGCACATCCGTGATAGCCAATATTAACCCCCCCCTCCCCCCCAGCTGCTGCGACCATCATACAGCAGTCGTGAATCCATCCAGGGACCCAACTCGTCAGCCTCTGGCCATACAGGCCCTGGATGAACGTACTGGATCCCAATTCATAAATAAATAAAAAAAATCAATGACTTATGACCAGCACGCCTTCAAGGCAACAACGATTACACATTGCAAAATTTGCATAACAGGCTGAGAAAGCTTTAAAGCTGGTGCATCAAACGGCAGGTGCACAAGCCTCAAGATGGGTAAACATCCGGATTTAATGGACATCCAAAAAGGGATGATAATAGGCTATCGCAGCAAGGGTGGCACCATATAATAAATAATAAAAAGTCTGTATGTGTGGGGTTTTTTAATACTAAAATTGGTGCGCATTTTTTCATTAGGAGTTTAAAATACAACAAGTAGAGTAGCCAGGTATCCAGTTTTTGACCGGACAGTCCGTTTTTTGAGTCATCTGTCTGGTATTTTTTCCTTCTGTCCGTTTTTTTGGGTTGAACCTTAAATTTGAT
>JAHWFO010017072.1:2500794-2513657 GCA_023313115.1 Rhysida immarginata
GGCCTGTAAGCAAAAAACGTCACCTGACCAATGGGTGCTAGCAACAATCCAACCTTCATTGTCTCCATCTTGGATGTTAACAATCAGTGTTTTTCCTTTTGTTGGAAACAATGAAGGTTGGATTGTTGCTAGCACCCCGATGGTCAGGTGACTTTTTCGCTTCCAGGCCTTATCTTGTTGACCTCGTTAGTCACATGGCACACGACCAACACCACCGAGAGAGAGAGAGAAGGCCTACACACAGAATTGTCATACATTGTTACATCACCTAACATCGTCAATTGTTAATCGTATGTCTACCAATAATAAGCCTTAAATTATGACCAAGTTAAGTGATGTAACAATGTATTACGTTTCAGTGATGAGGCCTTCTCTCTCGGTGTTGTTGACACGACCCACGTTGATACGATCTAATTTACGGCTATTACTTCAATGAAAGCAGTCAGCAATTGGCAGTTAATATTTAGTACTTTACCCTTCCAGAAGGACAATGCTTTAGACTTTTATGAAACCCTTTTGAAGACTTCCAGCACATTAAAGATGATCTATGCCGTGTCATTAATGAAAGGAAACTCAGTTTGTCTGGTTTTCTCCTCTATCTGTCCCGTTTTTTTCAATGGGATCACCTGGTCACCCTAACAACAAGTATTTGAATAATGTTTATTTCATTAAAATTATTTATGCTAGTACACTTTTTTGACATATTTATTAGTTTATGATGCCATTAGGAACCTTAAAACAATAGTAAATCAAAGATTATGAAAAATCAGCAATTGAAAAAAGCTATTTTGAATAAAGTTCACATATTAGGGAAGATAATCAAGTTTTAATCAAGAACATGGTGTACAGACAATCAAACAGAAGCTTTAGAATAGTTTCAGTTTCCCTTCCAATGCAGACTGATACCGACTTGAGAACATGCACTGTTTTTATTTCATAGATACCACAAACAGACTACAATATCAGTAAAAGCCAAAAGTCGTTTCTGTGATCTTCTTTAGCCAAAGAATTCATTTGTTGCTTCATCGATCATTAGCCTGAGATTATTAGAAATACAACAGCTAGGGAAGTGGTTTTCTCTAGCTATTCTATTTAGAGACTTCCTCCTTATTGTTGCTTTCAACGATGGGATAAGTAAGTGTCCTGCAGGATTGAAATCTTAATGCTACCTTCATCATACAACAGGATGATTTGATATGTAACCAATAATTTAAGGAGAAGGGGGGGGGGCATAGTTGATTTGGTAATAATTTTCTTGGAGCAAGTAACAGAGAAGGCTATTTCATAAAAGAAAATCTTACCTGCTGCTTACAGCAACCCACTGACCATAAGGATCTTGGCATGGCTTTGGTCCAAAAGATGAAGGAATAGACTGTGTCTTTTTTGTTTTATCCTAAAATGAATTGTTATATTTAAGAATTAATCTTCATTTAAAGAAATATAAGCATTAAAATTAATATTAAAATGATTACGCTTTCTTTTCCTAATCAAAGATAATTTTTTAAATAATTTGTTTGGAATTATTGAAGGTGTCACATGAAACTTACAATGCTAAACCTACTACCATATTTTTTGTTTTTGTCTAAGGAAAAAAAAAAAAGAAAAGAGAGAGAGATAGAGAGGGGGAAAGAGAAGAGAATTTCAGGAGTTCAGTGAATTGAAGATATATGAATGTGGCCATCATTCTGGTGATAAAAGCAACAACAGTGACATCAATCTCTGATTTGAATCTAGCATGTTGTTTTAAATTGGGTGGGAGTCAGGATTTTAGAAGTTGCAATGAACAAACCAGAGATGGAGAAAGTCTAGTAGCAAAATGGACACTCATAGTGTTTTCAGAGGATTAAAAGTAAAACATTTACGGTATTCATTTAATGCTTTTCAAAAGATCATGCATAGATTGGAAATTTAAAATCTTATTCTGCACGAGTTCACAAATTCTGTAAAAGAAACATTTTACGTTGTGTGCTCAGTTCCATTGGATTAAAAAATTAAAATTATTTTTGTTAATTTGAAGGGGGGAAAAAATTATTAAAAATTCATTTTTATTCAAATCCACAGGCACCCCTCAGGAAACACCTCCTAAAGAGAAGGCCTGCCCACAGAAATGTCATATAATAATTTAGGGCTTATTATTGGTAGAAAAATGATTAACAATGCCTTTTTATTATATAACAATGTACAGTGCTCCCTCTATATAATGGCACTCTACATAATGCCAAATTTATAAAAGTGACTCCATATAGCGAAGTTTTTTCCAGAAAATAAAAACTGCAGACTCATTAATGCACACTGCTATCCCATGAATTTTGGCATGTCAGGATACAAACTAAAATATTAATGAATTTTCGGAGTGATTATTTATTTAATTACCTTTGAGTGTTTTGAATTTTTTCCTCCATCTTGTTGATCTGCTAAGGATACATAACCTTCATTTGGAGGATCCCAGCTGGATACTGCAAACAAATTTTTAAAACATTCTATAATACCTTTAAATATTCAATCAAAAAATTATAATAGAGAATGCTGAAAAAAAATTCTATTGGTATCAAGTTATTTTTATAACAATTGTCATACTGATTAAGAAAAAAAATCATTACAAGTTGGTTTTTTTTTGCCTATAAAAGAAAGAAAAATATAAAAAACATCAAAGGTCTGACATGTCAGATACATATTTCATACCACTTTTTTTTTTTTAATGGTTAGATGTTTTTCCTTCTTTTACATGCAATTCACATACAGTTCCTTTCCTTCTTGTATTTTATTAAGGTAATTTTATTTGTTTGAAGCAATGCATAGTTTACAAGGAGTCACATCAAATCTTGACATATCTTTTCCATTAATTTTGTTTATGACTGAAAGTATTTGGTTGATGAGTTATTCCACTACAAAAACACAAACCCAGACTACAAGTACTTTCACATTCAATCATGGACCATGGAAAATCCATGCAGTACAGTGATGAAGGCTAAGCACCAGTTACCAACATTGGCTAATTTTGTAAGCGACTACCTGATTGGACTATACATTCTACCAGTACATTTTATTGGTAACTGCATGTCATTAACACGCTTCCAGACCTTCTCAAGAATGTGTCCCTGGACGTTATAGAAAGAATGTGGTTTATTAGATGGTGATCCCAAACATCTCACAAAGATACTCCACTTACTCTGACTCACCGATTTTGATTAAAGAAATTCTACGAGTAGCTTTCACCCAATTAAATACCGAGTCAAAGCCATTTGATTAACTTATCAAAATTTTCCGAGAAGAAATTTCATAAAGTTTGTTATCGATGACTGCACTGTATAAATGCACAAATTGTATAATAGGATTCTATTGAGTGGTAGAGGTTCAGCAGTAAGGCACTGGAATCCTATTGTGTCGGTACGTATTCAAATCCCGTCTTTGATATAATTTTTTTCCTTCCTAAATTTATTTAAATTATATAAGTTTGGAAGTACTGCATGAAGAATTTAAAAATGAAAGAAAATTTTTTTCATAATTTTCTCAAAAATTGTGATTTTTTAGGGCTGTCTTTAAGCAATGCTAGAGAAAATGCTTTTTTTTTTTTTTACTTACCACCAGTCACAGAATTCCAATAATATCGGTAACCATCATCTGAGATCCCTTCATACCACACACGATTCCCGTGTTTTTTCTTCTTTTGTTTCTTTTGTCCAGGATTCTTATTTGGTACAGGATCTAATTTGGTTTCAGATACTAATGGAAGGGTTGTTGGGTTGGTTGGAATTTGACTTGCAAGTTCAGGATTTTTTTCTACATCTTTTTTGAATGACTTGAGTGCTGCCTGTACATTAAATCAAAAATGAAATGGAAAAATGACAAGAATAAATAATCAACCATATCAAATAAACAAACATGGTGCAGTTTCTTTAATTAATGTTATGGTCTTTAAGAGAATTATGCAAAAAATTCAATTGTTATGAAATAAAGGAAACATGAAGTTATGACCTGAATTAGAACCAAGGATGAGATGGTTCATCATGGTCCTTGGTTTTAATCCAGGATGCAAATCATGACTTCTTACATTTCATTTATAAAATTTTTCTTTAATTTTTTTTTTTTTTCCTTTTGCTATACCTATTCAATAGCATCCTCTTTTATTAATGGCCATTCTTGCCGCTTATGTTATGCATGAAAACCTTAAACAATCAGAAAATTCATGTGATAGAAGAAAATGTATTTACTTCATAAGTTGAAACTGTCAATTCCAATAAATAAAGGCAGAAGGGACACCCCTCATAAATCATGGAATGCGCCAAATGTCACTGATAACGACAGGTAAATTATTTAAATAGAATCACACGCTTTCAGACACTTATCTGCAGATATTATTAAGAAAGGGGTCGTTCAAAAGAGCTCAAAGAATTCCGACGTGGAACCATCATAGGATGCCACTTGTGCAACCCCAGTCCATGAGATCTCCATCACGCTACAAATACCCTGTACAACTATCGGCAATGTGACAGACAGAGATCATCGAGTGCTTGTACGTGTGACCCAGAACAATCAAAGGTTGACTCCATTCCATGGGTTTCCACGGTCATGCTGCTGCTCACAAGCCCTTCATCAGCATGACAATGCTTCTTTCGCAGAAACAGTAGTAATGTGTCCTATGGACTGATGAATTACACACTCTGGTACACACTCTGGCAATTAGATGAACAAGTTGGGTTTGGCAGATACCAGAGTGTGTGGTGTCCACTGTGAAGTTTAGAGGAAGCGGCTCTTTTTCATGGTTCTGACTGGGCCAGCTTTTTTCTGTTAAAGCCATAGTCAAAGCGGTGTGTGTATTAATGTGTTGGACAGAACTTCTTTCTTCCACTACTCAGCAATAAGCATGAATCCACTTCACATAAATACAATGGAAGTAGACAGCAGACGACAATTGAATGGATTCTCAAGTTTCTAAACAACTTAGTTTTTAAAAATAGATTATTAAAATTAGCTAAATGCCTTCCAGTAAAAAATGTGTATAGTAATTAATAACAATTTCCTTAATATATTATTTCATTTTATTAATTACGAGAGGTGTCCAGAAAATAAGTATCAGTTTTGTTCTGTTAGGTAGGCTTAAAAAGTCGAGTAATGTGAAATCCAGCAACGTTGCACGAAAGAGAACGGTCTTTTGAACGAATGCGGAATGAGTTAGCTCAGTCGCTCGACTAATACGGTCAGGAGAGATAATGCAAATGGTGTCCTCCAATTCTGTTCCTGCCACCTCGTTCCCAAGCCGCCTCAGATCGTTGTGCGCGGTGTCATTCAGTTTCTCTATGCTCACGGTTTCAAGTCAATGGACATTCACCAACAGCTTGTTTCTGTCTATGGAGAGGATGTGATGTTTGAGTCAATGGTGAGAAGATGGGTTCGCAAGTTTAAAGCAGGAAGACACGATCTTGAGGACGAAAAAGGAAGAGGTCGACCTTGACTCGTCACGGACGAAATGAGGCAAAATATTGAAAATTTGATCCGCGAAGACCGGTGTACAACACTGGATGATCTCCATGAGAGTTTACCTGAAATCTTATGATCTCTCACCCATCAGATTGTTACAGAAAAACTCGGTTTTCACAAGGTTTGCACCCGATGGGTTTCGAGAGAGCTGATTCACATCACAAGGCAGAACATGACGAATGAAGTCATAACATTTTTTGACTGATTTAGGGACAAAGGTGAAGATTTTCTCAAATCCATTGTGACAGATGATGAAACTTGGGTGTCCCAATATACCCCGGAGAACAAGAGGCAATCCCGGCAATGGAAACACCACCTCACCAACCACAAAAAAAGTCGTGAAGTCAACCAAGAAAATCATGGCCTCTGTTTTCTGGGATCAGAAAGTAGCTCTGCTGATCGATTTTTTGCCCCAGGGGGGAAACAATAACGCACAAAGGTACTGTGAAATTTTGAAGAAACTTCATCGGGCCATTCAAAACAAGAGAAGGGGAATGTTGACTGCAGGCGTGCGTCTCCTCCACGACAATGCTCGGCGTAATGTCGCTCGTGTCACCGCTCAGCTTCTTGAGTAGTTTGGATGGAATGTTCTGCCCCATCCACCCTATAGCCCTTATTTAGCCCCTTCCGACTATCTTCTGTTCCCAAAATTAAAGGAGAAATTAGCGGGAGAACGCTTCAGCTCTGACGAGGAGGTCAAGGAAGCAGTCAACAACTGGACAAAAGAGATGGCAACAAGCTTTTACAAGGAGGAGATTTCAAAGCTCGTTTCCAGGTATACAAAACGTATTGAGATCGGTGAGGATTACATAGAAAAATAATACATACGTTGTAAATTTCATTTTTTTCAATAAACACTCGATTTTTTAAAAATAAACTGAACCTATTTTCTCGACACCCCTCGTACTTTGGTAATCTTCTTAAGTTTTTCATGGCTGGCATCATTTGAAACTTTGAGTGATAGGTTGCATTGGTGAGGAGGTATGTATCGCGGTGTTTTATAATTTTAAATAAAAATAGTATTCATGGATGCTTACCTCATAAATTATTTCGAGATGAATAATTGTACAGCAAAATTAAGGTTTTTTACTTAATAACAGTGCTCTAATTGCAATTCTTTGGTGACCACAACTAACAATTATGCCTCCCCTCTTATTACCATGTTTTTTGAACTTTTCACTTCTGGAGCACTACTGCCGCTGCACAACGCCATCGCTTCCAAGGTATGCTTGCCCGCAAAAAAAGTGTGTTCGAACAACTTTGTGTACTTCCTGGTGAGATCATAAGGCCAAGAGAATTAGCCTTATAATATGATGATAAAATAGAAGTTTGGGTGGTATTGATGAGGGGGATCATGTTACAGACTTGTATCTCTCAGCTAATTTTGTACACTGCACATGAACTTACTATCTAGAGAATTAATTTTAAACTTAACGTTTATGATGAAAACTATTAAGGAAACCAATAAATACCTCTTCCATTTTCTTGAGCATTTTTTGCATACTTCTCTCTTCTTCATAGTCCTTTTGTCCTTTTTTCCGTAACTGAAAACATATTTTTTATTATTACATGTTAACTGCACAATAATATCTTAGAATGACAAAAATATTTCTACAGAAGGTTAAATTAAAAAAAATTATAGAAAAAAAGAAAAATTTAAAGAATGAATTAAACCAAAAACAAAGGAGAGAGAAATAAGGCACAATAAAATTAACAAAACGTAGCCTCTATTAGAGCTTAGAAAAATGACATTTTTATAAAGTTCTTCTACTTTATTATTTTTGTTTTTAAAAGCATTATTTTGGCTTCATAATATTATATAGAAACTTTCAATAATAAATTTACCTTACACATAGTGCATTACATGTACAGTCGGGTGCAAAAAGGTTTTTACCTGCTCTGTAGGAACTGAGCTTACCGGATGTTGATCAGTTGCAAAATTAGGTACTTTTACTGAGAGTGAAGGCAGATTAGACTGGACCTGTCCCTTCTGAATGAAAATAGGGTAGGAGGTATACGCTTGGGAAATGCTATTCACGTGCTCAACTAAGACTTAACTCTAAACCTTTATGCACCCGACTGTCGATATACACATTTACTTATATTGTACGGGGCCATTCCTAATACCTCGATCACACTGCGAATCATGATTCACGAATCATCATTCGTGAATGATCATTCGGCTCAATCGTGATTCGACGGATCATGATTGACGGTCAAGAAGTGTTCACACTGCACGCATGCTAGTGTGATTGATCAACACCACCTAGCGAGTGACAGTTGTGCGATTCCGTTTATAAAATGGCTGCTGAAGGAATCTGTGTTGAGGCTATAGCGAAAAATCTGGGCAGAGGATCCAGAGCCTCGTTTTCGAACGTAATTCGAGGTGAACAACATTTCTAGAACGTCGTTGATCGGATCATCATTCGCACGAATGAATCAAAATCTAACGAATGACTTTCCGTTCACATTGCAGTCTCGATCATAATTGATGTCTGGATAATGATCCAAATGTGCAGTGTGAACGAGGTATTAGTCCCTCCAGGGTTTCAGAAGTCGAAAGAACAGTAATCACAACAGACATATCAATGGATAGATAGCTGAAGCAGTCACATTAACAAATAGTGAATCTCTCCAAGATTTGTACATAATTACAGGTGTTCTCTATGTCTACCCTTGGTGACATGGCAGACATCAATCCAAAATTCAAATTCCTATTTTGCATGTCTAATATCTGACTATCAGTGCCATTGACTGCAGAGTGACCCTCTCTTGTAGCTGAGCAAAGGAGTCGAGAATACATGATCTGTGTCATAACCCTATAAGAAAAATTCACATAAGGTTAGGTCAGGTGACCATGGAGGCCACAGAAGAAGAGAGTTGTGAACACCATATTCTCATTATGAATGCCCTCCAGTGGCTAAATCTACAAGCGATGCCTATTATAAACTTTGAGAGATTCTCTATCACTATATCAACTCTAGTGATATTTACCATGATACTAAATTATCATGAATTTTTTTTTAAATTAAGCATTAGAAACCATAATAGTGTTGACTGAGAAATTTTCCTGAATTCCTAACCATGTCTTATATTATATGCAAGACTGCGAGTTTGAAACAGAAGTAATTCTTGATTACTGATGTCAGAAACAATTCTTGAAACTCTTACATTTAAGGCAAATATAAAAAATAATGTTAAAATTTCTTATTTCACAAAAACTAAATTTTGATTAATAACTGGTTAATTTCCTATTAGTTTCTTTGTTTGTTTCACATCTATTATCTTTATACAAGTTAATTCTAAACGAAAGGATTCTAAGTGGTAATAACTTCACATGTTGAGTATAAAGTACTCTTATAGAAGAACTTGTAAAGTATCAATGAATGGGGAAATTCTCAAAATTTACCTACATTCGAATGAATCAAAAGCCACATTCAAAGTGGGGGCCACATGTCAGACAGTAAATGTCCAGGCAATAGTCTAATTATAGTTATATCAAGGTCAGCATGTCCATGACCAATGGTTTCAACAGCAGCAAATTTTGTGGCCTGGGTGGAATGTAAACAACATCCAACATTCCTGGGTGGCCAACTGTGAAATGTCAAGTCGTTGGCACTACCACAGCCAATCCAATGGTGAGGCAGATATTCATTCAAGTAACTACATTGTGATAAATGGGGTGGTGCACCATCTTGGAATAGGTAGTCCCTCGAGTCTTCCTCTACTTTGCATGATTAGAAACTACTGTACTCAACATGTCACATAAATTACAATGTTTGTTTTGTGATAAAGCATGTGCATCAAACACAGATAAAAACTTTGAAGTTTTCCTACTCATTGACGCCTTACATGTTGTTCTGTAATAAATAGCCATTTTGTATTAAACATGTAAAATCTCATTCATTTAGAATTACCCTTATTATTCACTAGCTGATATGTCCGGCATTGCTTGGTCTGTTTGTTTGTTGAAATTTTGCAATATCTGAATTTGAATATGAATAAGAACACATGAAAAATCCTTAGAGTTATTAGCTCATTAGGGAAAGTACCTTCACTTTTTCAGCAAAAGCTTGAAAGCTGCACACCATAGAAGTGCATTCTCTTATTTGTTTTAGAATAATTTCTTACATCTCTCCAAAGATTTTAATAAAAAAAGAAATAATAATGATTTTTATTTATTTATTATTTTTTATAAACATCCCCTATAAAACATGAATCATTCAGGCAAGCATCGTAACTACTGAAACAACATTGTTAACCTTCACTGTTTCCTTCTTGGATTTTAGCAGTCAGTATTTTTTTCGTTAGTTGGAAACAATGAAGGCTATATAGTTTCTTGGACTTAGTCAGTTGACTTTTCAGTGCCGAGGCCTGTCTTTTTCATCGACAACGGCATGTATTAACTTCATCAACCATTCTTGATGCAACATACAAATACGACCAACCGATAGTTGAAGCAAACATGATGGATTGATTGTTCACACATGCAAGCAAACAAACATAAACCCCCAAGTCTATTTCATATACAGGGTGAGGCATTTATCTTGAGACAACTGAATATCATTGTACAAAAAAAATGTACAAAATCAAAAGTGAATTATTTCGCAGGGGAAATTCATTAGTTAAAAAATTACCCCTCCCCCTGCTTGTGAGGGGAGCTGGGGAGAGGGGGTAACTTTGAAATCTTAAATAGGAGCTCCTATTTTTAATGGTATATTCAGATTGTACACAATATTCAAGAAATGTTTTATTCTTGATGTTTTTTCAATCGATCCAACCGTTAGAAGATAGAGGCCCTGAAAGTATGGAACTTTTAAAGTTTGAACCCAATTTTATCAATGAACACAAAGAGATATAGAGTGGGTCTACAGACATTCCTATTCTATTTTATTTATTTATTTATTTATTTATTTATTTATTTATTTAATCAAGTTAAGTTACAAATACGCCCAGATGGGACCAGTATGGACTGATCGACGAGTTAGGTCCCAGCGGGCGCGACAATATAACAAAATACAAGTACAAATTAGTTGGTAGTAATATATGAATATCTGTAGACCGTGGATAAACGTTAACCAACAACTAAATTAGTAAAATGGCAACAAAGATCACGTGACACATAACAATCGCAAACTGTAGTGAAGTTATCTGTAATTTTTTACAATACAATAAATTTACAATATTTATTTAAATAAATAATAATAATGGGCTAGAAGAAGTTACAAAAATTGATAATAGTGTCCAACGAGGCCAGTATAAAAATACCCCACGAGTTAGGCCAAGTGGGCACAAAGTAAATAATAAATTAACAAAGTGATTAGTAAAACAATAAATTAAAACAAAACAAAAATTGCAAAAAAACTTTAACAAACTTAAACAAATCAGATGGGACGTACAATTAAACCATAAAAAATCAGTTAATCAATCATAGGTATATAAAATAGCTAGTAAATTGTTAAGATAATCATGAGAACCAATAGCTGGAAAGACTAAAAAGTAATCAAAGAGAATGTAATTAAATACAAGGGTCTCATCCACGAGCAAAAGTATTTATAAGAAAAATGTCAAATTAGGCGTCCCTAAGCAATAACATAGTGTACTAGCAGATAACCTTCGATTTTAGTGGTATATGACAAAAGCAGAAATTGCGTAGTATTTTCTGGAACTGAGGGACGGATTTCCGAAGGTAAAAGAGCCCAGTATTTTCACGCATCGGTTGTTGAAACTCAGAAGGGAAGTAGGAGGTCGTATCTCATTTGCAATACGTTTACTATAATTATGAATATCAAGATTTCGATTAATCCTTATAGGAGTTGATAACAATAGTATAGAGTTGGAGGTTTTATAAATAAAAGAACAGAGAGACAGAAAATAAATTTGATATATTGTAAGTATACGTAAGGACGCGAAATAGTGGGATACGGAAAATGATCGGGGGAGGTGCAAAAGGGTCCGAAGAAACCATTTTTGTAACTTTAGAATTCTAACAAGATTAGTGGAGGAAATAGAATCCCAAAACATTATACCATAACATAGGCCAGAATGAATCCAAGAATAGTACAATAAAATTAAAATATTAGTAGGAAGATAATGAAGTTGGGAAATAATGCCCTGTTTTTTATTAAGTTAGTCAACAGATTATCAATATGGGTGTCCCAGGACAAATCAGGTAACAGGGTTAAACCCAAATATGTAAAATATGTAGTAGTGGAGATAATAGAGAGTCCATAGAATATTGGTGGTGACTGAGGTATATTGCACTTATTCCGCTGATGAAAAAACATTACCTTAGTCTTATCAATATTAACAAATAGTAAGTTTTTACTACACCATCGTCTTAGTTTCTCAAGCGCAATATTAAGAGCTGAGAGCAAGAGCGAAATATTATGATCAGATAACAATAAGGAAATATCATCTGCATATAAAATTGGTTTAGGAGTCGTAAAAATAGCGGGTAGATCGTTCAAAAATAAATTAAAAAGCAGGGGAGAAAGAATCGACCCCTGCGGGACCCCATAATTTCTAATAAGAGTGGTCGAGTTTTCCCTAAGGTGGGAAAGATAGTATCTGTGATTAAATAGTAGTTGGAAAGCCAGGAGTGAGGCAAACCACGAATTTCGTAGAAGGCATTAAGTTTGTACAATAACAGATGGACAGGGAACTGTATCAAAGGCTTTAGAAAAATCAATAAAGATAGAAGAGACATATTTATTCATAGCCATCTCGGAGGAAAGGAATTCGAGTAAGTCATGAAAAGCTGTTTCAACACTTCGATAAGGGATGAACCCGTGCTGACATGAATTAAGAAAATTATGTTCATAGATAAAATGAGAAAACCTAATAAAGCTTCTCAAATATTTTGGAAAATATTGGTAAGGCAGTAATGGGGCGGTAATTCTCAAATTGACTGGGGTTACCTTTCTTATAAACAGGAACCACACGTGATATCTTCAAGTCCTGTGGATAAACTCCAGTACCGATAGAAGAATTAAAAATAATAGTTAGGGATAAGCGATGGTATGTTTCAACGCAATAATAATGTCAGATCGAAACCCAAGGGGGTCTGGGACAGGAGAAGATTTTAATTGGCCAATGATGTCACAAACCTCTTCATTAGTAGTAGGGGTAACGAAGAAACTAGAAGATGAATTCGGCACTTGAAATGGATAGTCAATATTAGATAGGGAAGGGGTATCAGGAGAAGGAGGCAAAAGAACGTGAAGAAAGTCAGTCAATGAAGAAGAGACCTTATCTGGTTGCGGAAAAGGAGAACACGGTAATTTGGGACCATGAGCTAATTCTGTTAGTAAACACCATTTTTCTTTATTGGATTGAAGACGTGAAAATAGAGATTCAAAGTATGACTGTTTGGAATTGTTAAT
>JAHWFO010017072.1:2518657-2538820 GCA_023313115.1 Rhysida immarginata
ACAATTTTTTCTATAAGATTTATGCTTGTCACCATTTTTAGCTATGATGGAAAACTAACGGTGTGCAAAGTTTCACCAACACCAAAAATCAATGCCATCTACTATCAGACAAACATCCTGGAACCAATTTATTGTTCTGATATCCATGTCTTTACACTGCAGAAAAAAATCAGGTTTAGTTTCATCAGGATAAGGCCACAGGTTTAGTTTCATCAAATCCAACATTTGCCTTCATGAACAGAATGGCTATAGAAACAGGAATCAGGGAAATGTATGACCTTACATGACAGTTCCTTCCTCCAAAGAAGCATGGAATGCTATTCTGCTCTGTGCCCTTCAGCATGCACTGGAAACTCTGTCATGCCATAATCAAGAATGACAACAGATCAGTGGCTCATGGGGTTTCAACAGCAGTACAAAGCATTTCAAAGTTTGTTCACATAAATGTGAATCACTTCTGTACATCCCATCTCTGTAAATAAGCCATTCCTTATTTTATTTTTTTCTTCTGTAACACACATAATTTTCAAATATTATCAGAAAATTCATAAAATTAATTTTCTACTTACAGGTTTGTTATCGGTTATCCAACATTTACAAAATTCACAAAATTTTCTTGGAAGTGATTTCCAATAGTCAGCCCTAAACAAATTATAAAAATTAAATATGTGAAAAATGTTTAAATGTAATTAATTAAAATTATATACATTAAGAGTAATTTTAAATTACATGATTCTTTCCCAAAACGATTATGATGACCAAGGGGGAAAAAATGCGTTTTTCTTCAGGTACTTAATTTCTACGGTTAGTCATCCTAAAATAGAATATATAAATTTTTAAAAAAATATAAAATTAAACACTTTTTAAAATAATAATGGAACTTATGACTATGATATCTACTTTATTAGAAAAATGTTCAATGTGGAAAATCATTCAAAAGAACAGAATGACGATTATCTTTTTAATTTTTAATAATGAACTAATAAGTTTTCTCAATGACAGGTCACTTTCACATTCAGCTACAGGTGCAAAAAAAACCCCAAAAATAACTGGGAGAAGAGAAACTTTCTTTGTCCATTCTCATTTAAGGGGAAGGGGAGGTTATTTGGTTTTATTTCTTCCTACATACTTTTTATTACAACTGCATAAAACTTTCTTTTAAAGGACCTAATGTTGAGTATCAGTGAAGAGTTCCAAACAAAGAAATAAATAAACATCCATGCCCATTGAAGGATTCAACTTGTGACGAAGCACGGTTGAGGATTAGAAAACCTGTAATCCAATTCTCTTGATTTAGTTAGGCAACATAACTGAGTTAGGCATTTCGATCAGCGACCATCATCAGTCAGTACTGATATGCTAGCTATTGCCAGCTTATTGTTAAAGATAGCCCCCCCCCCCCCCTTCTCAATGCATAATTGGCGAGAAGGGAAAGTGGGTCTCTACAGTCCATTTAATTAAATCAATTATTTCCACTAGTATTCATCTTGTTTGAAGAGTATTCAAACGGAAAATTAAAAACCTAAACAAATGTTTTCTTTATATGTAAAATTCTTTTTCCACATAATATCTATTAACTTGAATGGCCTATGCTAACATGGAATAATGCTTGCATTCTTGCCTGCACGAACTCTTATCTTGTTCACATTATGTCCTCACTGATGAATCACACCTTTATCATCTGCACACCTTATCACATGCAGAAAAACTGAAACAATACATAACCAAGAGAGAGAAAGGCAGGAGAGACAACACAATAAAAATCATTTCCACTAATCAAACAGTTTCGTTTTAAAATAACAATGGAATTTATGACTATGATATCTATTTTATTAGGAAAGGGAAAAGAGCTGAGCTAAAGAAATAAGAGACACCATATTTCTATCTTCATGATGAATGCACATGTTGCCATGACCTTTTAATGACTACCTTTTCATTTAAAACAGAAAATGGTATGCCTAGGTTACATCATCTGTAATGTTCCTTCTCATTCCTTCATAAAAAACACTACAATAATTTGGAACAAATTGTTTTCCTTTGAATTCTGTGATTGATTGTGAGATTGAGGAACCCATCTTATGCAAACCTTCAAATGTCATACTTCCATTGCTGACTCAAAGTTGTAGAGACAAATGTCAACTTATTGTGCACCAATTTTATGACTAACAAGTACAATCATAATTCATTTGTCTGAGAGGGTGGTTGTGGCAAGAGCCAATCATGCAACTCTGTCTCCAACTAAAGAACACCAACCTCTGTACAGAAATACATAAATTTGTGAATGTTTACCTTAATTTAATTTAGCAACCAAGAATTTGAGACCACTTATTGTTTTCGATATGACTCATACACCATTTTAACACATTACATAAATCATGATCACCAAACAAACAGCATGATGGCATCATTAAAAAATGCACGAAAATAGTTAAAATGTGAATGACTGACTTCTCAACAGCAGACTATACACTGAACGACCAACTTATTAGAGACACCTCTTATGGAAAATGGATTGGCCTCCCAGTGACATCCAAACAACAGAACAGGCCGAAACAGTGTATAAAAGGGATGCATTGGATCACAAGTTGCAGTCAGCAGCAGAAGTCGACTGAATATGGGTAAATCTAAGGAATTGACCGAATTTGAACGAGGCATGATCGTTGGAGCTCGACGGGTGCAGTTGAGTGTTTCGTAAACCACGAACCTCCTCGGGTTTTCCCGTGCAACAGTGTCAAGGGTATTGTGTGAATGGCAGTTATGCCAAAAACAACCTCCAACAAACACAACTCCGGAAGAAACAGGGCCGTGGATGAACAAGACCAACAGCGACTGGCACGAATCATCCACAGAAACAGGACAGGAACAGCCCAACAAATTGCAGCGCAGTTCAACGAGGGAGCATCCCAACCCATTTCGGAGCACACAGTGCAGCACACCTTGCGCCGAGCTGGGTTTAACAATAGGCAGCCAGTATGGGTATTGTCGCTGTCACTGTAAAATAGGAAAGCGCGCCTGCTATGGTCAAACAGGCATCGCCACTGGACACTGAATGAGTGGAAGAAGGTTGCTTGGTCCGACGAATCTTGGTTCTTACTTCATCATGCGGATGGCAGACTGCGCAGACAGCACGAGGCCATGGATCCATCCTGTCAGCAGACAACTGTACAGGCGGGTGGAGGAGTGCTGGTCAGGGGTGTCTTCAATGGGACACACTGGATCATCTGATATCCATAGACACATCCCTGAATGCGACACACAACCTGAACATTGTTGCCGATCAGGTGCACACGTTCATGATGACTGTGTTTCCTAGTGGTGACAGACAGTTTCAGTAGGACAATGCTCCCCGTCATCGTGCTCTTGGACTGGTTCAAGGAACATGACGCGGACTTCCACCTGCTTTAGTGGCCAGCTCGGTCGCCCGATCTCAACCCGATCAAGCATTTATGGGATGAACTGGAGAGAACCATCTGACGCCTTGCCACACTACCGTCCAACCAGCACCAATTACGGGACGCTGTGATGTCAGAATGGGCTGCTAATCTTCTGCAACAAGTGCTAATCTTGGTGCACAAGCTAAGTCTTGGGGGCAGCAGTCCTATGGAGGCAGAATCTGTGCGTGTGTAGTGAAAAATATTGGATTTTTTAAATTCTGACTTCTTAAAGACTATTAAAAAGTAGAATAGGAATGTCTGTAAGACCCACTCTCTATCTCTTTGTCTCCATTGATAAAATTGGTTTCAAAACTTTAAAAGTTCCCAACTTTCAGGGCCACTATCTCCTAAACAGTTGGATCAATTGAAAAAACACCAAGAATAAAACATTTCTCGAATATTGTGTACAATCTGAATATAGCATTAAAAATAGGGGTTCCTATTTAAAATTTCAAGTTACCCCCCCCCTCCCCCCAGGGGGGGGGGGTAGTTTTTTGGCTAATGAATTTTCCCCAAAGTAATTCACTTTTGATTTTGGTCTTTTTCGTATAATGCTTTGTTTTCGAGATATTTCCATGTCTACACTTAAACGGACTATTCTATATACACATTTCTTATGGCCATATTCATTACCTCGGGTTAAAGTAAGAGTTGGACATCCCAGAGTTAAACCTTAACATGTGACTCTCATTATCCAATAGAGAAATGTTCAAAATATAGAATAATTTTTTTATCAATTTTTTATCAGTTTTATCAATTAGGATTTTTTTCAACCATCACCTCCAACCATGAATGAGTCTACAGTTTTTATTTTTCGAAAAAAAAAAATTTCGTTATGTAGAGTTCCCATTTTAAATTTGCTTATAGGCCCAATGCCGTTAGCCGGCCAGGTGGCCGTGAGGGCTAGGGCGTAGGCTTTCTAGTTCTTGAGTCCGCCTGGTCGTGGGTTCGAATCCCGCCGTAGGCATGGATGTTTGTGTTTGTCCCGGGCTGAGTACAGATATAACTTGTGTTAAAGGTGCAAAATGACCTTAGTAGTCGACGCCTAAATTCTAATAAACCAACCAACCAATGCCGTTATATAGAGGGAGCACTGTATCTACTGCCATTCACTGGCATGCATTGTAGACTCTCCAGGAGCTCTCACATCTTCCGCTGGACATACAGGTCATTCGTTGGACAAATCATTTACTTTTCTTTTGCGATATTTACATGTTATAATCTATATAATTCAAGGTCTTTGTATCGCTATTATATATATACAATATGGAGTCTTTGCAATACATTTTATATTTTATTGATGAAAAAAATCCATCAACCGATTTTGTCAAGGTGATGGAATAGCTGCAAAAGGTGTGCTCATTTAAACCAATCACATTATTATATCTTATTATTCATTTTCAAATATATTTAGCAGTTGTTTATTCCCTCACCTTGACAAAGCTGGGAAAAGATGACGAAACCGACTGGTGGATTTTTTCCATCAATAAAATGTAAAATGTATTGCAAAGCCTCCATATTTCATATGCAAGGTGTCCCAAAAGGTCGTTTACAAACTTTTCATGCTGGTCTGTCAAACCATGAGGGACAAGTTTTACATAGAGAAATTATTTTGTGTCCGAAAATGTAACCAACCACTGCTAGAGGCAGACCAGTCGCATAGCCACCACGATCCCTTGATCTCATCTCCCTGGATTTCTTCTTGTGAGGATACACGAAATCCCTGGTATACGAGACACCCATAACATCTGCCATGATTCTTAAGTTTGTTTTTGTTAATAAAGCCATGTTAACTTTAAAAAAAAAAAAAGCTTTCATTGTCGGTCACGCTGCTATAACACCCCACAGTTTGATTTTTGGACATAACTGTGTAAAACTTGTTCGTCATGATCTGACAGACCAGCACGTAAAGTTTGTAAATGACCTTTTGGGACACCCTGTATACAGGGTGAATTTTAAGTACATCAACAAACTTTTAGGGGAGGTAGTATGGGCGATTCTAAACATAAAAGTTCATATGAACACGAGTCCTAATTTGATATCCGAGATATGAACAGAAATAAAAATGCCACCACTAACACTACTATAATGAAATTTGGGAGAATAATAGGGTACATAAAACTGTGTATACCATTAAAATTTGATCGAATTCCAACGAGTAGTTTCTGAATTACGCAACATCATAACATGTGAGTACTAACCAACACAGACTGTGTAACTCAGAAACTACTCTTTAGAAAATTTGATAATCTTTCCTAGTTCATATCAACACAAAACCCATTCTCTTGGTTTTGTGTCTTCTTTTTTATTTTACGTAACTACAATAAATGTGTTGTCACTTGGCAATAACATTAACGACTGAAAGCGTGACGTTTAGGTATGGCTTGCAGGACTGCGGGATTGCATTAAGAAATGCGGGGCTGTCTCGCTGATCGCGTGACACTTGGAGGGTTGAGCATAGAAGCTATTTCATGCTTTGGTTATGCTATGTTTGCACTACGCCTTGATCACGGTTACTAACTGTGGTTATCTTCATTGTACAGAGGGAAGATTATCATAGAATGATAATCTGTGGTACTTACTCCTTCGAGGGAGTTTTGCACCATCCCAGTAACTAATGACTGTTACAAGATGGCAGTAAGCAGCTGGGACCGACGGGTTAATGTGCCCTCCAAAGCACGTGGGGGGGGGGGTCATGATGGAAGAGCTGCTGGCGGACGAACAAACCAGTAGCTATCACATCACCAACTGCTGGGCATCCAGCACTAGTCACTCAACAAATGGGTCAGACTAAGGTCCCCCAACAGCTGGGCACCAAATAGCTGTCCCACCCAGCAGTGGTCCTCAAGCCACTGGCTGTCACCCAGCCAGCAGCACCTCAAGTTGCTTAACTCCATTAATCGACGAGCCGATCGACGAGACAATCAGGGTACGGCCACCCCTAAAACCGTGGGAGACGTTGGTTATCAAGCGAAATTGTGTTTTCTATGATTCTTTTCTCGCAATTTTGTCAATAGATGGCGGTGAGGGTAGCAATTAGCTTTTGCGGGCGTCAAATCATGCAGTTAGCGAAATTACGATGAATTCAGCAGAGCCTTCGAAATGTGCTCGTACATGTGCCAGTTACGTTTAGCCTTTCTCAAGTCTTAAAAATTTCTTTCCAAACGTAAATAAGAGCTTTGATTTCCTCATGAGACCACTCGCTGTTGCGCTTTCGCTTGACCACCACATTTTATTTTCCTGTTCGTTGGTGCTAACTGGGATATGACGTCACTAACCGGGTTTTTGAAATACGGTTAGTTAACCAACTCAGTGACATAGCCAAGATTTTGCAATGGGGGTTTCCAACATGATTTCGGCACCCCCTATGTAACTTAAATTAATGATTTTAAAAATAAGACTAAAGGTTAAATTAGGATTAAATACTTGAAATAAGCTCTGGGGTTTACAAACTCAAATGCGGAACTTGTGAAGCCTTTTACATTGAACAGTCCAAAAGGAGGATTACTACCAGAATTGGAGAACACCTCAAACATATTGAAAACCATAGGCCTGAGTGCTCGAGTTTTGCATAGCACATTATTAATACTGGGCATGGTACAAGACAAGATGTATTTGAGGTTCTACACCAAACTAATGACTGGAGGAAGTTAAACCTTCTTGAGCCCTTTGAGATTGGCAGAGAAAACAAGGAGATGGACTACTTAACTCGGACAAAGGACCCATGGATCTCACAGACTGGAGTAACGTGTTGAGACACTTATGATATCATCCAGGGCCACATAAGTCTTCTTGGGAGATTTAAAAGGATTGGACAATGCATAATGATGTCACTGGACTGAATTCAAGCCTTCTAGGGTAATTTTCCCTATTGGCTAGCAAAAAAACAGAACCCGTAACTTCAACCTGACTGGTCCCAGAAACACAAATATAGCCGTAGTTGTTAAGGTAACTTTAGTCATGTTGAAAAATGAACTCATAAGTTTCGAAATGTACATTCATGGTCAATAAATCTTGGTTGTGCAAAATTAAACACTCACAAATTGTAAGTCTGAGGCTGCTTTTAAACTTTCAATAAATTTTTCAACAAAACTTTATACTTTTTTGTCCAATAATTTATCAAAAAATTAATTTCAGAATGGTCATTTTCTGCAGGCTATTTTTAGTTAATACTTTTTTTCATGTTTTTGGTGCCCCTCCTTTAAACAAGGGGGGTTTCTGGGCAACCAGGAAACTCCCCTAAATACGCCACTGCAATCTTAAGCGAGCTGTAAACGTGGTTAAGTAACCGAAGCAGGCTGCGCGGTTCTAGTTGATTGTGATCAAGAGTTAACCGTGATTACTTAATTATGATTAGGGCATAGTGTAAACGTAGCATTATACAGCTCCGATCCGGGAAACTTTGGATTGCACCTTGCACATACCTAGACTGTTTGGTTACAGGTGGCTAATGCTTATGGTTATCTCCTGCGAATTTGGCATTTGAGATTGTGCGGATTAACTGATTTTGGAAAGCAGAACAGTCATCATTAATGTTTGCTTATGATCTTGATCAAGAGCATGAGTGCATCATTAATCTTATTTACATTTTGACAGATTATTAATGATAAGCTTCAAAGTATAGGTAAAATTAACCGGATTATTTTTTAATATAAGGTATGCATCTGTAGATTACCTACTATTTCTGCTCTCAACACACATTTCTGCTCTTATCACACCATGAAACTTTTCAGAATAAGTCTAAGCATAGTTGGCAATCAGCACAGAAGGCATGTATGAAAGTGCACAACTTTGCAAGGACAATTAACAAAATCACAGTTTAATCCACTTATTTCCAAATACAAACAATCTGAAAACGATGTTAACAAATGAATTCTCACAATTCACGGCCTCTGCAACATAATGCGGTCAAAGTACTTACAAACACGGTAATCTTTCAAGAAGTAATTGTATTCCGTCAAATGTGACTTTTCAACAATGTTTCCCTTCCACTGATGTTTCCCCTTCTTTAACTTCTGCCTCCCCCACTGCTACGGCTACTGAGAGGCCACTGTAGTTGAGGAGGATGCTCTTGAGCGGCGCTGCTGCTGCTTGTCGTCGGTTGTTGTGGCGATTGCGCAGGCGCGTGCTGCCTCGCTGTCGAGCTTTGTTGTGATGGACAGCTCGATTGTTTCTCCATCGAAGTATTTGAAATGAAATTGGCGATGCTAATGACGATGGCAGATCAGTAAATGACTCAAATATGGCCAATCAGGATGGTAAGATGTCTCGGCATACTTGGTTTCCACAATCGCGTGCAATTTATCACTTAATCGATATTTTTTAAAAAGTTTGCGAGTAATATTTGTCCCACCCTCTGGAAAATCTAGCACTTGTCAGCTGCAAAAATAACAACATCCAACTTAAGTTTGTTAGTTAGATAATTTTTAAAAAACCAATAATTTATTAAATTCGATGAAATACAATTAATAAGGAGCCTTAGTAGTGGCTTTATTTGCACGCACGATGTTTAATTGCATTAGAGTATGTTATTGCCAAAAATTGTTCTTATCTTTTTTTTTTCTCTATCTCTCTCTCGCTCTCTCTCTTTCTCCAGTAAATTGATGACTCGGATTTTTCCCCCCAAGATTTTACAAATCTAACTTAACTTTTTTTTTTAAATTTATTTATTAAAGCTTCGCCTGTTTTATCATTGTTTTCTTGAACAGGTTTCCGTGAAACCTGATGAAAATTACTACCGATTTTAATATACTACTTCCAATTTCTTTAGGATTAGGGGAGTGGAATTTAGGAACTCCTCCAGCGGACTCTGCCAATGTCATCATTGACGATCAATCGGAATTGCCTTTACTTTCGGCACCTCCGAAGCACCCCAGTACCAATGTAGAAAATTCTTCTGAAACATATGTAATTGAAAATAATTCCGATCCTTATAACTATGCTTTGTTCAATACCCTTTACCCCTTTTAAATTTTAGAATGTTAATCTGATAGTAATCCCCGAAATTCTAGTAACTCTAATTTCTTTGCATCCTCAATTGATAGGCCAATGATTCGACTGCTGACGACCACTATCTTATGTACGATGGCTATGACAGCTATGATGGTCACTCAGAAGACGAAGAGTCGAGTTCATCTTCAGAAACAGACGAGGACGAGCAGAAGACAGAAAAAAGCCTCACTTATCAGAATGGAACTGACCTGAGCTCGATACCTATTCAGCGGGATGGCATGGGTTAGTGTCCACACACCTTCATATTATATTTTTACATTGTTTTATCCTTTCGTTTTTCATATATTGTTATAAACACTGAAGAATAAGTAGTTTTAAAGCATAATTTAATTTAAGGAGTTAGTTTAAGCTTAATTAAATTTTCCATATTGTCAATAGAAGAATAGAGCAGGAATTTATTTAATGCTATTTACATTAATTTCAATAACAGAATTAGACATACTCCTTTATTAGTAAAGCAAACAATTCAAAATCATATTTTTATTTTCTTTTTTTTTTTTTTTTTGGATTTTCATAAACTGTTGTAAATCCTAGAAATTGTAAAATTGCATTTAAGATATTATGGAAGTTGGCGAAAATGAGTAATTGTCAGGTTTTTTAATTCTTTCTTTATCGTATTATCAAAAAACAAATGATTGTTGTACAGGGTGTTTCTAAATTATCTCCCATATTAAACTCAAAAACCATTACAGATTTCAACATGTTTTTTTTATTCACAAAGAAAAATTCAAAATGTTTCTTAGCATGCCTAAATAAATTTCAATGTGTCCCCCATTTTAGGCGTGAAGGATGTTAAAGCAAAACTCGATTTCCTCCCATGTTCGTGCTAGCATTTTGGTGCGGTTTAATGCATGATCGAGTAATCGGACCTTTCTTTTTCACTGAAGACACCATTACCACTGCAACCTGATTTGCTGGAGAACTAACTGATTCCACAGGTGGAAGAACTGCAGCCCAACATAGTCTACCAACAAGATGGAGCACCTCCTCACTGGGGCCTGCGAGTTAGGCTGTGCCTTGATATGAACTTTCCAGGACAATGGATTGGAAGGGATGGGCCACTCCCTTGGCCCCCTCGCTGACACGATGGGAACCCTCTGGATTTTTTCTTCTGGGGATATGTGAAAGACAGAGTGTACAAGACCAACGTTAATGACATTGAAACTCACAAGAACAAAATAATTGAAACAATCGCTGAAATCATACCCGAAATGCTAGCCCGAACATGAAAGGAAATGAAGTTTCGCTTTGACGTCCTTCAAGCCATAAATGAGGGGCACATTGAATTTTATTAAGGCATGCTAAGAAACGTTTTGAGTTTTTCTTTGTGAATAAAAAAAAAATCTTGTTAATATCTGTAATAGTTTTTGAGTAATAAACATGTATAATACGGGAGATAATTGAGAAACATCCTGTATTTTATTTTGATTTTTTGTGCTTTTTGATGCAGTGTGCTTGTTTAAATTTAGATTTTTATAAAATAAAATTGTCTTTATACAGTGGATTTTAAAATATAACTAGATGGAGCCTGTCAAAAATTGATGGCAAACAACTCTGTGGTTTCATAAACAGTCATAAACAATCCTCTCCATAAAGATATCACAATCAAGAACTTAGCTAGCACTGGTGATCAAATTAACAACAATTACATAATAACAATGATCAATGCGCATGCTGATTTTGCTCTTAAAATAAGTGCTTTGCGTTTTAATATACAGGATTATACAGTGGAATTTTATACAGTAGTTTATAAAATAAAATTGTCTTTATACTGAAAGAACCTCGATAAGTGGATAGCCTTGGGACCAGAAGCAAATATCCACATATCCGGAGTATCCACTTATCCAGAGTAGGAATTTTCTTTTAAAAAAAAGTACACTACTCAAAACTAATTGATTTAACAGTGCCTAATGTTTTTTTTTAATAGTATAATCAATTATCACAAAGCAAAAAAATATTCCATTTGTTGAATATTTTCAACCACTGATCCCATAAGTCTCCTGTCATCCATGTTTTTTGATTTGCCTCATAGAGTAAATTAAGCTAACTAAATGCTATTTCTTAGAGAAAATGTATGTGTTTGCACTGCTATTACTGACCAATCAGTAATTTTAGACAGCTGTGTCCATTGGCACAGAGGGAAACGATAAGTGGCTATTATAAGCAGAGTATACAAGGCTTATGCAATCTACAAGGCCCTAATAGTACTTCCGCACCAACCACCTAATAACTATCTAATATTGACAGACTCTAAAAGTACCCTTCAAAAAATCAAAAAGAAATATGAAAATAACCAGTGGTTCCATAGGGATCGGTATGGGCAAATAATTTCACTTATTAATGAGTTATACATAAAAAATTATACAATTGGCTTCATCTGGATTCCAGGTCATAGAAACATCAGAGGAAACGAAGCAGCTGATTTCTTAGCGTGCAGTACTCGAAACAGGGAGGCAGAGCGGATTGATTTAGACATAACCAATAGCAAAGCACTATTTAGCTCAATTGAGCTAAAAAGATGGAACGAGGAGTGGAGGGCGGAACCGGGCACTTGGTATAAACATCTGGCACCTGAGATTAAAATCAGGCGTCTTATGGACATGACTAAAACAGATAGAATGATTATTTTTAGACTCAGAACAGGACATACCCCCTTGATAAGTCTATTATATAAATTGAAATTGTCTAACACGGATGCATGCGAATGTAACAGCTCCGCTAAAGAAAATGTGCATCACGTCTTAGTTGAATGCAGCAAATACAAACAGCAGCGCAAGGAATTATGGGAAGATCTTTCAAAGAGGAAAGTTCCACATCTTCTACCGGTCCTGACCCTCCCACGCCTTTTATTATTAGAGACCCCAATAAATATACAGCATAGTGTTCATGTCTGCCTAAAAAAGTACCTGGTGAACTCGAAATTAGCGGAAAAAATAATTGCAACAATTAAAGAGGCATCTGAATTATAAGTTAATAAGAGCAACCGTGATTAATAAGTAGTGAATAATTTGATTATAATAAGAAGAAACAAAACAGTACAAACTGATAACAAGAAGAAGTAACTAGTTAATAGTGAATCAACAGTGATAAAGATATCTAGTGGAATCCAGTGAAATTAGTGCAATAGAGTACCATAAGCTGTGTAGTCAACCTACGAGAGCTTACAACAACAACAACAACAACAACAACAACAGCAGAGTATACATATTGCACATAGCCAATCATAGAAACAGTAGAGAGAACGTGTCTGCCAATGACACAATGCGTTTTCAGTTATTTTATCCAGTTAGCAGGAGTTTACACAGATTTTAACATAGAAATTTATCCACTTAAATGGATTATCCACTTATCCAGTATCCATTTAAGTGGACTTAAAATACATTGAAATCAACTTCAGAAAAACAGGACTGTACACTCAGTATCCATTTAAGCAATTATCCACTTATCAAGTATCCAATTATCTTTTATAATATTACCGCATGTGTAATGTAATTTTCTTTTTATTTTTCAGCTGTATGTGAAAAATGTGGTGCTATAGGTGTAAAACATGCTTTCTATTCCAAATCTAAACGGTTTTGTAGCTTGGCTTGCTCAAGGAGCTATGCCACACTTCAACGAGAAGGAAAGCCCATTCCTAAACCTCAACCAAATTTGAAGGTAAAAAAAAAAAAAGCATAAAATAAAGCATTCAATTTAAATACTTAATCCTTTTAAAGGCATTGCTTATTTTTTAACTATTTAAATTTAAACGAAATATGAAGTCTGTTTTTATTACTTAATTACTTAATTTTTTTTTTATTTAAAGTTCCAACTTCCAAAATTAAAACCATATAAACGAGGAAACATCCACGCCTTCAAGACTGGAAGTAAAAAAAGTAAATTAGGTAAATGACAAACTATTTTTCATATTTATCTTTTAGGCTTTTAATGAAATTTTGAGTCTATTTAAATATGAATAGGAGCAAATAAGTCTCTTGTAATGGATAGAGTAGTGCTCACATTGCTCTCTTTTCCTTCAACAATATCAGAATTTCAATTTTTTTTTTTTTTTAAACAAAATCTATATTGTGTTTATTGCTTATTGAAAATTTTTTAAGCTGAATTTGGTGTTATTGATCTTAAAAAATTATTAATTTGTATTTATTAATAAGATGCTTTGTAATGTGCACTATAGTGATCAAAAGTTTCTGAATAACCTTCCAAAACAATGTTTCATGTTCTGATTTACATGTCTTTGATGTCTAAGAAAATATAAATAGAAACATAGCTTACTGAACTTATTCGTGAATTAAATTGGTTCACTATGGATCACTTAACAGAGCTCAGTGAATTCCAATGTAGAACTGTTATAGGATGTCAGCTATGCAATAAATAATTTCTAAGTGGCATCTTTACAAAGTGAAGTGGAGGTCAAAGAAATTGACAGATGGAGATTGTCGTGGGCTACCACATGTGCCGCAGTGGAAGTCTTCAGATGGGATGGTTGCTACAGAGTTCCAAAGTGACACTTCATGTACTCCAGTACAATCACCATATGCAAAGAACTAATTTCCCTAGGTTTCTATAGCTGTGCTACTGCTCATATATAGAATCACTGAAAGCATCATTTAAAATGGTGTACATCTCACTGAACTGCACCGTAGAACAATGGAAACTTATCATACGGAGCATCTAATCTCTGTATAGACTCTAGCAATGAGATGGTCAAATTTTGGTCAGTCTAATGCCTGCAGAATACTTCACACCTCACTGGTACCCACTGCATAGTTCAGAAGAGTTGATATCATGATATTTGGCCCAATTTCATTGTTTGGATTGTGCCAACTTTTCCAATAGCAGGAACTAAGACATTTGTAGCTTACCTTGATATTTTGGACAAATCTGAGGCGGGTTCTTTATCTCAGCCAACTTCAGCAGCTGGCTGGCAGAGTAACTCAGTGATGACGTCATAGGATGGAAAATCAAGAAGAACGCTAGGCTGAAATAATAGACTAGCAAAGATGGTGGAATGTGTGATATAGGATGTATAATATCAAAATTAAATGTTATAAACTGTTATTATGTGTGTATCAAATGAGTGAATGTGGTCGCCCACAGTTATTCTAATGTACGCCCTTTGTTATGTCACAACGAGATTCCCCTTGTAATTCACATATATCGCATATATTAACGTGTTACCATCTAGTAATAATTCGTATGCTTCTTTATCCACATCGAATAGTAAAGACCCCACGCTACTGATATACATCGTCTGCACATGCATACGATTATTCATGGGCGCCGCCATCTTCGAAATATCTAATCAGCAATCTTTTTTAACGCTGAGCATCTGCTCCAGCCGGCTGGCCAAGTAGCTAAGCCAGTGGAACTCAGTTAAGCGTTTTCTAACTTAGCGGCTGACAGATTGCTCATCCGACTAAGATAAAGAACCCGCCTCTGCACTGTCAATACTGTTGTGGTTTGGATTGTCACAAAGAAAGATGTGTGCAGAAATGGCTTGATGAAAGAACGCTGAATAAATGGACTGGTCTGCACAGAGCATCGATACAAATCCCACTGAAACCTGTGGGATGAATTGAATCAATGACTATGGGATAGGCCACATCATCCAACATCTGTGACTGAACTCATTAGTGCTCTTTGGGAAGAATGGAAGAAAATACCTGAAACCGTCTACCAAAAATTGGTGGAAAATCTTCCTTGGAGAGTAGAGGCCGTTAAATACAAAGGGAGGTTGAACACCTTATTAATTTTAGTGAAATCTGACTGCAATACAAAAGTGCAGATGCCGGAAAGTGTTGTAGTGTATAAATATTAAATCTAATTATACAAAGTAGATGGGGAATTTGAACTTTTTCCACCCCTTAATTCTCATAAATAAGTAATTCTGACCACTATTTTGCTAGAAATTAAGTGATAAATTGAAAATGGAGATATCACTCCAATAAATATTAATAAATAAGGTAGAATAAAGTTATAAATGAAAAGAAATGATAAATGAAAAGAAAAATTTTTAAATGATGAAAATCCAGTTGAAAGTTATGAATTGAAATTTCAAAACTATGTTAAGAAAGGAAAAAATGTCCGATTTGTGGGCCAGGCAAACTCTGCCATCTGGCTACCAGGTGACTTCATGGAAGTCCATAAGATACATCCAGACATAGCATAGCTGTCAGCATGTCCGCATGACTATAGCACAATGTGTTGAGTCGTGGTCCTGATTCGGTCCCATGTTTTCTTGTGACAAGAAGTCTCTTTCCTCTTCCTTTTTATTTCTGTGCTTACACAGCTTACTTTGGTGTTGTGCTAAGATAATCAATTAAGGTTCATTAGTGTCTCTCTTATTTATGATCTTTTAATATAATATAACATTTAAGAAATGTATTTCTTTTACTGACATATTATGATATAATTTGTATTGGAATCTTCTTTATATTGAATCTTTATGCCATACAGAGACATTATTGACAACTTACATAATACATGTTGTAGTGAAAGGAAGACTGAAACAAATTTGTAAAATCACTGATAAGTCTTATATCAGTAATAGAATTATGGTGTTTTGGAATGAGGAATGTAGGCTACAATAGATACCAGTATAAAAACATTTCTCTGTATTAGAGAAACTTCAAAAATCATCATCAAAGTAGCTGTCGTTCAAGGAAAAGCTTTTCTATGTGTTTAGTAAGAAACAGCATAATAGAATTATACTGCTACTCCAAACTTGTGAGAACTCTACGCTCCATAATAATACACTAAAGTTATTGTCTTGTGATTCATTTATTTTAAGTTTGTTGTAGACTAAGGTCACTGCATAAAGCAAATGATGAGAATATTCTAGTTAATGATAACATCTTGTGAGGGCACTTGAGCTTGGTATCAGGTTATTCAGGACACTCATGGCATAAAGTTTCCTCTATTTGACCTTTGTAGAAATGGAGGTACCAGTATATTTCTTCACCTTTAAACTGAACTTTTCTGATCTCCATAAATCTTGATGTTCACTTGTAGTTCAATTTTTATAGTTTGGACTTTACGAATGATGATGCCGTACATCTGAAATGGTTGCTGTGGGCATAATTGTCAACAATTGTCATGTCTCTAATAGACTATGTAGCCATTAATTTATAGGCATCCACTGGGTGCATTAGGAAAACAGCTACCTGTGAATTTCTCGAGAATCAGAGAAGTCTCTGTAAAACAGAAGAGAATTCACGGTAGGTCTCGAACACCCCAGTGATGCTCAGTGAATTCTCATTAAATCGACCAATAATCCAATATGAAGAATGTGAGTTTACTGATCATTTCTTTTGGAATATTATATTCTCAAAATCATACGAATTGTCAGTTAAATGAGTAAATGTGGGAGGAAGATGAAGAAAAAATACTATGCTGTGTGTAGGAGTGCAAAGAAAATTCTTTCATTGAAAGTTCATTTCAAATAGAAAATGCGAAATAAAATAAAATGAAATAAAAAGAGATCAAAACGCTAATCGTGTGAAACTAAAAGGAAAAAACTAATTTAGCAAAACCAAGAAAAATTATTAACCTATCTTAAAAAGGTCTAGATTTTAATAAATTATTTTGTAAGATTCATTATATATCTCACGTTGCATTGTATATTGTGTATTAATTATTCATACATGTCCATTCTACAATTCAAGTTATATTCATAAATGTAGAATGGACATTTATGAATATTTAATAGTTTGCAAGAACTTATTTTTTAACTTTTTGATCAATTTGAGGTATGGTGTTCTCATTTGCAAATTTATTATAACTCGATCTGGATTTAGTTTTACTCTGCAGAAGGTCATTCACACTTTATGGAAACGGATTTTATTTTTTGAATTTTAGTCTAACAATCCATGTTTATTTTTCCTGCAATGTTCTATCTGATTCCCCTGGTTCTTGACAATAGCCCGACACCGGTATTTCCAGGATACAACGCTATTTCGGAGGGTTATGAGGTCCAATTTGTCTCATCCCTCTTGCGCAGCTTTCCAAAGGCCAGTCAAAGTTCTGCACCATCACTTCCCGAGGGCTCTCTTGAACGTCCCGAAAGTGTAGAAATCCATTGGGGCAGCATCAGGTGATTAGGTAGGGATGTGGTTAAAGGGAACTGGCGTTATCCCAGTCTCCTGTTGCAGCTGAGCCAAGAAATCTGCCGTCACGTTTCTTTCTGCAATGTGACAAGGCAAGAGGTTATGAACTTTCGGCTTGTGGACTTTACGAAGATTCAAATCTCTGTTGATAATTTTGTTTACTATTGTGGGCGATATTCCTAGTGTCAACGCAATACTTTTTTGTGTTTGGAGATTTTCGATGGAGACCAATTTTCGTACTCTTTGAATGACATCCACGATCCTCATTTTCTTGGAATGCGCTTTCGGACATGGCAGTTGACCCATTCTTTCTGAGGATCGAGCTTTACCACGGGAATTGAGTATATGAAGACCCCTTTCTTAGAAATGGCAAGACCTTTTTGTTTACAACGTTTTACTATTCGACTGTACGAGTAATTCTCCTCGGAAAGGGCAGTGACGTGCCCTTCTAACAACGTCCACTTTCGGTGGCATAGTTACGTGAAAACAAAATAATAATCCCACCAACACGTGCTTATGTACCATAATTCACGTTCATGCAGATAAATTTACATACATGTAAAAGTGATTTTAATATCGTTTCCATAAAGTGTGAATGATATTCTGTAAATTTGATTGGTCGTCGCCATCTTATGTCATTTTTGCTTTTTCCACCGGCTTTGTGCGAATAAGAAAAGTGGATGGAAGTACGCAGAAAAAGTGAATTCTCGATGCATTCTCGAACACTGTGATTTCATTGGTGACAGTTTCTTGAATGACAAAGAGGAAAAAGTGGAAAACATGACTGTTTTCCAAACGTGCCTATTGTTGATACTTTGTGGTTATAGCCATGTTATTAATATGAGATCAAACCTCTTTTATCTTTATCATTATCCTCCGGGCCAAGCTCTCCACTAATTTTGGTATACTGCTGGAATAGTTGTCCATTTCTCCACTGGTAGAAGGGCAAACAGTGCAAGAGTAGAAGTTGGCCAAAGAGATCTGAATGAAGATGTTTACTGAAGGCTTGCCAATTGAGCTTTTCCACCGTCTTTTTTTTTTTTTTTTTTTTTTTTGTTGAAACAAGAGTGGATAGAGTTGAATGTTGCTAAGATGCGAGATAGAGTGGATGTTCAAAATATCTTGGTAGACATTAACATTTATAGTTCTGGTCACAGAAACCAAGGGGCTGAATCAAAACCAAGAAATCTCTAGTAACCATCTCCAGATTTCACTGTAGGCACAGCATTCAGGCAAGCATTGGTCACCAGACAACTGCTATGTCCAGATATACCCATTGGATCACCAGGTCATGCAATGCGACACTTTACCAAATGATTTCCTTTGATAACACATTTGATAAACTTGTCTTTTGATCAGAATTCCATTGATAGTTGCACCATTCTAAATGACATCAAATATTGAGAAATGGTTTCTGAGTAGTTGCATGACTATGAAACACAAGTGTAATTGCTTCATGGTGGATGGTTCTCCATTCTTAAGCTTACATCAAATCATTTGTAATAGTTCCTAACCCTGGTAAATGATTTCCTTTGATTACACATTTCAAACTTTGTTGGTTCTTTTAGTTTGTTAAATGGGCTTGCTAGGGCTATGGAAGGGTTTGGTGCTTCTATGACATCTACGAGGGTAGCCCAGAAAGTAAAGCACCGCAATTTTTTTCTTCAACAATTATTTATTGAACACAGTGAAACTTATGCACATCAAAGAATGATGTTTCTTTTACACTTCCTATTTTTCCACATAATCTCCGTCCCATTCTATGGCTTTTCTCCAGCGAGGCACAAGGGCGTGTATGCCCTGTCGGTACCAGTTCACTGTGCGAATCACCTCTTCCTCATTCTCAAAATGTCTTCCACGAATGGCATTCTTCAATGGTCCAAACAAGTGAAAGTCTGAGGGTGCTAGGTCAGGGCTGTTGGGTGGAATGGGGTAACACTGTCCATCCCTGTTTCGTTATGTGTTCCGATGTCCTCAAACTGGTGTGTGGGCGAGCGTTATCGTGTTGAAGCAAACAATCAGCTGGGTTGTTATGGCATTCAAGTCACTGGAAGCGCTTCTTGAGTTTGGTTATTGTGTTCACATATGCCTCGGAATTAATGGTGCTGCCTCTCGCCATCACATCAATGAGTATGACACCATCAGTCCCAAACACAGTGATCATGACCTTACCAGCAGAAGCAGTTACTTTGAAATTTTTCTTCTGTGGAGAGTGCGGATGACGCCATTCCATCGATTGTTGTTTTGTTTCGGGGTCAAAATGGTGCACCCAGGTTTCATCAGCTGTCACAATCTGGGACAAGAAGGCTTTCCCCTCAGCTTCAAAACATTGCAGCAACTCAGAAGAAATGTTTTTTCTCAGAGCTTTGTGTTCCTCCGTAAGACAGCATGGAACCCATTGTGAACACGTTTTTGTGTAATCAAGAGCACGGATGATTTCATCCACACTTCCTTTGCTGATTGACAGCTCCAGCGCTAACTGTTGAGTCGTTCTGTGTCGATCCTGACGAATGAGCGCATCAGCACGCTGCATCTTGTCAGGTGTGACAGCGAAGGATTGCCAATCTTGGAGCTCTGCCAATCAGGTGTGACTGTGGCAAATCTTGGAGCTC
>JAHWFO010017072.1:2538830-2548909 GCA_023313115.1 Rhysida immarginata
CTTGGAGCTCTGCCAATCAGGTGTGACTGTGGCAAATCTTGGAGCTCCGCTGAACCGCTTTCTGATGGCCTCACCCTCTGTGCCCAGTGACTAACCTACTTCTGTCGACTGCTGATACTCGATAAACTGCACATTAACGTTCGTGAATGTTTCCAACCATTTCTTGCTCTGCAGTGAGAAATTCACTGACGACATGCTGCTTGTAACGTACATCACTTACAGACAGCATGTTGTTCCACTGCTGCAAGTATGCTATCTGTTGGAAGAAACGGAAACTTTGCGCACACACTCTGAAAACTTCAAAGAATGCATATCTCAAGTTTCGTATCTGTACTATTGTTGGGGACAGAGAAAAAAATTGCGGTGCATTACTTTCTGGGCTACCCTCGTACTCAACTGTAACATTGTTAACCGTAGTGTGGTGGTCAGGTTTCTGTGGTCAAAGGGATAAAAGTCTTCTGAAATCCATCGCGAATTATGTGCAACGTATAGTGGCACGTGCATGACATTGACAATTCTGTGCAACTGGTGTGCTAAGTTCACAGTGGGGCGCGAAAATCTCTTCGATGAACCATGTTCTGGACAGCCGTCCAGGAGTAAATTAATGCCGTGAATGCAGCGATTCAGCGAGAACGGCAGGTAATGATCCAAGCAGTGGCACTAGAAGTGGACATTTCATACATAACTGCGCACCACATCATCCACGAAGTCCTTAAGTGTCGGAAAGTGATAGCAGGATGGGTCCCTAGACAGCTCACACCAGTGCACTTGGAGAATTGCATGGCAAGCAGTTTGGAGCATTTACTTCGGTACCACTCATTCCTTGAGCACATTATCATTGAACACGAAAAGTGGGTGTTTCATTACACACCGAAACGAAGCGACAGAAAAAAATTCAAGTTTCATTACATGCCAAGTCTCTCTCTAAAAAAATTCACGACAACACCTTCCGCAGGAAAGGTCATGGTTACTCTTTTTTGGGATAGCCACGGTGTTCTTTTTGCTAATCTTCTGGGCAAAGAAGAAACGATGAATGCTGCTGCCACATTGGATCAGCTACGAACTGCTCTGCACCGAAAGCATCCGCAGAAAGCTATGTACGAGGTCATCATTCTGCATGACAATGTGCGTCCCCATTTGCTGTATCAGTGGCACAAAAACTGCAGTTCTGCAAGTGGGAAGTCCTACACCATCCAGATTACAGTCTAGATCTGGGGCCCTCAGACTTTCACCAGTTTGGACCTCTAATACAACACATTGCTGACACACACTTCCAGATCGACAATGAGGTGAAAACAGCTGTTCGGTCATGGCTTCACTCCCAGCCGAACGAGTTCTGCGCTATGAGAATCGAAAATTTGGTCTCACGTTGGGACAAATGCTTAAATGTGAATGGTTATGTTGAGAAGTAGATCAATAATGGCTACCTCTCTCACAATTGGTGCTATTCCATCCCCTAACTTTTCAACAGTAGGCTTTGGCTTATCCTGTATGTTAATTTGGTGTCATTAAAATATGTTTGCTAATCTTTACAAAGTTATACAATTCAGGGAAATCACTATACATATTTTTATTTAAATAATGATTTTTTTTTTTAATTCAGAAAATAATGATGGTTAACAATTCACAAACATTCGAAGCCTGTTAGTATTCTATAGTGCAAACACTTAAATAAAATCTAACACAGTCTTCTCCACAGAAAATTTTATCAGGTGGGTGGAAAAATAATATAGCCAGGCAGACACAATTAAAAATAAAATAAGACATTATGACAGTGTTTTGAGGCTTTTCGTATATTTAGCCGGGCGGTCACCAAAATCAGCCTGGCAAAAGGGCCTGGGGACAACCCTGTGACATCCTACGATTTAACATTGTGAATTTATGAAAGTAGAAACAGTTCATTTTATTTATTTATGTATTTATTTTGCCTTGAAACAATGAATGAAATCAACTAACTCGTGCTAGCAGAGGACTTAAGGTGCGCGTCAAAATGATAGAGCCATTAATTTTTTTTTAAATTAAAAATTTTAATAATTGAGTTATGCATTATATACAAATTAATATTTGCTAAATTTATAATATATTATCAAAAACCCAAAATTTAAGCATTGTTTATATTTTTTATAACAATAATAAGAAAAAAAGCAACATTTTAACTGGATCAAAATGATAGAGCCACTAGTTTAAACTGGTTGAAATTTATAATTTAAGTAAAGATCTTTTATTAAGTATAATGATATTAAGAAAGCTGTCTTTTATACTTATTGTTATGTGAATTTTTAATTGTTACATCAAATTGAAAAAAAACAGTGGGCCTAAATCGTAATGGGGCGTGCAAAGCAACTGTCAGCATTTGAGCAGAGCAAAATAGAGGCATTACATAAAACTGGCCTTTCTTTTCGTGCCATTGCCTTGCAAATTAATCGTTCACATCATGTAGTTGAGAATTATATTCATGCTAATGGACAATATGGCGGCCACATTCCTTAACATTAAGACAGAAGAGGCAAGTTATTCGCCGTCTAAGCAATTCAGAAGCTTCTGCAAAAGAAATCGCTACACAGAGTGATATTAATGTGTCTAAATCAACTGTTTTGAGATGTGCAAAATCATCTGGATTGCTTAAATACGAGACTGAAATGCAATCCACCATTGAAGAAGTACTATAAGGAAAAGCGATTGGAATGGGCAAGATATCACATGCACTGGAAAGAGGAATGGAACAAAGTGGTCTGGAGTGACAAGAAAAAATCTAATTTGGGTGGTCCTGACGGATGGAGCCGTTATTGGCATGACATTCGAAAAGAAGAGAAGTTGTTTTCAAAGCGGCAACAAGGTGGTGGTAGCATGATGGTTTGGGCTGGATTTACTGCAAAAGGCAAAACAGATATCACCTTTGTTTCTGGTCGGATTATTGCGATTAGCTATCAGCAATTGTTAAACAACCATCTCTTACAAGTTGCTATTGAAATTGGAGGACCTTTTTTCCAATTGCAACAAGATAATGCAGCTATTCATGATGCTAAAACAACTTTGGAGTGGTTTTTGGCTAATGGCGTTCCAGTAATGGATTGGCCCGCATATAGTCTAGATCTTAATCCAATGGAAAACATGTGGGGTGAACTTTGAAGAATAGTTTTCAAGAATGGGCACCAATTTTCTAACGTTAAAGAATTAAAAGAAAGCAATTCTTTCATGATGGCAAGAAATACACGTCTCTACGTGCCAGAAGTTAATGCAATCTATGCCACAATGAGTTTTCAAAGAAATTTCAAAAAATGGCAGCGTTATAGGTTATTAAACAATAAAATTATTTAATTTGTCTGTAGTGGCTCTATCATTTTGATCCAGTTAAAATGTTGCTTATTTTTCTTATTATAAAAAGTATAAACAATGTTTAAATTTTGGGTTTTTGATGACAATACAAGGTGTATCAGGTTCGATGGTCATAAACTACCTAGCGTGATCCTTTGCATGATTACAAACTTAAAGTTCCTTATCGAAAATGTCGAAAACTCAAAATTTAAATTGCGTCATTACATAATTTATGAACTTTCCGCACCAGCAGTTCATTAAATTCAAAGAGGCGATTACAATTAAATCGGCGGCAATTGATGAGATTAAATGACGTTTTCGACACGTTTTCAGCAAACATCGCGTGATGTTTAGACCCTTAACATTTGAGTTTTGAACAGTTTGCATAAGGAACTTTAAGTTTGTAATCATGCAAAGGATCACGCTAGGTACTTTATGACCATTGACCCTGATACACCCTGTATATTGTAAACTTAGCAAATATTAATTTGTATATAATGCATAACTAATTATTAAAATTTACATTATTAATTAAAAAAAAAAAATTAGTGGCTCTGTCATTTTGACACGCACCTTAAATTCAACTTTTGCATATTCAGTTAGTTCACATTCAGTCCTTTTTATTAATGGAGGTTTCATAGAATTCATGCTATATCATCTTGTTGTCTACTTGCATTCATGCAATGATGAAGTTGATCTGTTTGTGAAGGAAAATGACATACATTTCTTCTTTTGAGTCTGTGAAAGAACAGTTCTAATGTAATAACAAAGATATTGAGATAAATATTTTTGATCTTTCATTAAACAGAAATATATTAATAGAAATAAACATTTATCTTTTTTCCTTCTTTTTTTTTCTGTACTCCCTTCAAGATTTAAGCAGAACATTTGATTGGCTGCCCTATTTAAATCGTCAAGAGTTTATGGCAGCTCCTGTTACCTGCTTCAAACATGTAAGTGGTTACTCAATAAACTGTTTAAATTTATAGAAAAAGGATGGTAAAAATATATCAGCAGTGGACACTCATGATAGATGCAATCATGTGACCTTACAATTGTCATATTTTTATCAATCCTTTCTATTGCTTAATTTGGCCAAAGCTGCTTTATTGGAATAATTAAGAATTTGTTCTAGAGATGTTATTAATTGTAATGTTTAGGTATCATTAAATGATTGCTGGGACAACATAACTGTTGGGATGAAAGTGGAAGTTGAAAATAAGGATTGTGATAATCTTCAGAATGTTTATCCTAAATCATTTTGGATAGCAACTGTTATGAAGATAGCAGGTGAGCCAACCACCCCCTCCCAATTTTTCATGAAGTTTCTGATGATTTTTTTATAACTCCGATTTTACAAACTTATTTAAATAAGTTGCATTTGTAAAATAAGGTATCTTGAAATTATGAAGTATAATGCGTGTCCCAAAACCAATTATACAGGGTGTTTCGAGAAAAATGACTTTGAAGTTATGATAACGTCAATTTTGTTTGCAACACATGGGCTAAAAACTTGGCTTCTATTCTCAGTAATTTAACTGGTTAGAACATCCATACAGTATACTGGTAGTCCTTGTTTCGAATCTAGGTTGTGGAAATTTCTTTCCTGTTTTCATTCATAATTTATAAAAATCAGTAGTATGGTCCACTTTTTTATTATTCTTTATTTAGGTTTAGATATTGTTGCAAAGTAAAGTTAACAGTGTCTAACAAGTGAAATGGAAATTTAATTTTATACATGCAGTTTATCTTTAGTTGGACATTCATTCTAACAAGGGAATCCCTCGAACATGTATTTCACAGATTTCCACCAAAGTGAAATACAGGGTCTTTATAATTAAAGTTCCATTTTGACGTGGCCATAGAAAAAAACTACTGGACCAAAAGCTATAATGCTTGGTAATATTTTGCAAGAGGGCATGGGAAGTTCATACCCACCAAAAAAAAATTAGTTCAATAGGTCACCACCAGCATGGAATGGCGCTCTATGCAATATTCGTATACGAAATTAGACACGAAGACACAGGTTAACAAGTCTTTAATCGTTACTAAAATTAGTTACATGTTGAATGTGGCCTCCACCATTTACTGAAAGCAGGTTACACCAGATTACTGTGTCTAATTTCGTATACGAATATTGCATAGAGTGCCATTCCATGCTGGTGGTGACCTTGTGAACTAATTTTTTTTGTTGGTAGGTATGAACTTCCCATGCCCTCTTGTATAATATTACCAAGTATTATAGCTTTTGGTCCAGTAGTTTTTTTTTTTATGGCCATTTCAAATTGGAACTTTAATTATAAAGACCCTATATGTTACTCATCTGAAGCTACTATAGATGCTTGCAAAATAAGAAAGTGCCCAACGTTTTTCTTTCAAAATAAACCGGGAAAACAAAAAAAATTTGAGTGCACACAGGCATGCTAGGACTCCATTGTTAAAGCGGTTTGTGAGTATTAATGTGCTTAACGGAACTTCTTTCTTCCACTACTCAGTAATAAGCACGAATCCACTTCACATGAAGTCAATGGATTTGGACAGCAGACAATAATTGAATGGATTCTTAAGTTTCTAAACAAACTTAGTTTTTAAAAATAGATTATTACAATTGGCTAATTGCCTTCCAGTAAAAAATGTGTAGAGTAATTAATAACCATTTCCTTAATTTATTATTTCATTTTATTAATAATTCGTTAATCTTCGTAAATTTTCCTTCATGGGGCTGGCTTCATGTGCAACGTTGAGTAATATGTTACATTGGGGAGGGGGTATGTATCGCAATGCTTTATAATTTTAAATAAAAGTAGTATTTGTGGAAGCTTTCCGCATCTTATAAATTATTTTGAGACGAATAATTGTACAGCAAAATTAAGGTTTTATGCTTAATATCAGTGCTCTAACTGCAATTCTTTGGCAGCCATGTTTGTTGAATTTTGCACTTCTGGAGCGCTTCGCCGCCACGCAACGCTATCACAGTGTTCTTGCACGCAAAAAAAAAAGGGGAGGGGGGTAAATTAATGAGTCAAAATTATCAATACAGGGTGCGTTCACAAAGGTGTCAGAAAAAAAAAATTATTAAACATTTTTGTACAGCAAACTAAAAGTTTTCGAAATATGACCTTTGGGCATTAACACAACGCTGCCAGCATTTTTTTCATTGTTCATAGGCGCCCTGGAAGTCTTTCAAGGGACCTCGTCGAAGCTGCCTGGACTGCTGGAATCCTGTTGAATCGCTTCCCTTAATTCGGGGGAACAGAAAGAAGTTGCTGGGAGCTAGGTCGGGGCTATAGGGTGGCTGAGGCAGTGTTTCCACGTTGAACTTGGCCAAAACTTCGCTAGCAGCGAGCGACGTGTGAGAGGGCGCATTGTCGTGGTGAATAACCCAATTGTCTTTGATCTCCTGGCAGACGTGGCGGACTCGATCCTTCAAACGCTGGAGCATTTTCGACTCTGTATTTTTGATGCACTCCGAGTTTTCGACGGGGGTCACTGACACGCACTCACACTACCAGCGATCTGGTCACTCCAGCATCTCGGAAGTAATTACCGCTGGTGCTGTTGGTTAGCTGACACCCCCCACTACTTCACCCTATCGGTGGAACCGGTCTGCGCACCCTCTCCTACTCAGGAAAAATCAGTCTTGATACTTTGTGAACGCACCCTGTATAAGTTTTTTTTTTTATTCTTAAGGGATTAGGATGTAATATAAATAAACCTCTTTTATTTTTTTATTTTATTTATTTTTTTTTTTACATAATTTTCAGGATACAAAGCTCTACTTAGGTATGAAGGGTTTGGAACTGACAATACCAAAGATTTTTGGGTGAACTTGTGTACGGAATCAGTCCATCCTGTTGGCTGGTGTGCAACACAGGGAAAACCTTTAATTCCTCCAAAAAGTAAGTGTAAATTGTACTGTATAAGAACTTTTATCCGGAATGCTTGGGACTTAAGATATTTTGGAAAATGGGTTTTTCCTTAATCAGTTAAACTACAAGTCATCCAAAAACCTGTTCACCCAAAGATATATATATAATCATTAAACATACGGATGTCAAATTTGTAGTGGATATTCTTTAATCAATGCAACACTGGGACTGAGCCTACAGTAAATGTTCACAGTGGCCCCCATTCTCCTGCTTGTGCAAACGAATGCAACAGCACATATTCTTGGAAAGGCGTTGAAGCGGGTCCTCCAGGATGATGCGGATTTCAAGGAATTTGAGGATTTCAAGGATTTCAGTTTGTGGATTGTTGGCATACACCCGATCAGGATCCATATATGAGAATGGTCTCTGCACTCCTTTGTGTTCACCATGCGCTTTTTCTAACTAATGCCAAATTTGCTCACAGAGGGCAGCACTGAGGCATCTTCAGCCACATGTGCTCAAACAAGCATATTTACAGTACATGAGTGTATGATTTGGTGCTATTTTTCTTCATTTGTTGTTGTGCTTATGGATTATTCATCAGTTGCAATTGTGTATAATTGAGTTATTTTGTTTTTAAACAAGAATTCCTCATGTAAATGATATTAATTAAAAAATGGATGGAAAAATTTTGCGACATGGATTCAAACCAGGAACCTCGACTGTCATGGTCGATGCCTCTACCAATTGGGCTATCACAGACAATTGTACAGACATTGTCACTAAGTGTCCTAAAGACAAACAAGTTGTCAAGATGGAAAACTCAATGGGAGGCAGATTGTGAACTTCTCCTCTCCAAGTGAGGTTCTTGTTTGAATCCAGGTCGCAGAATTTTTCCATCCATTTTTTAATTAATATCATTTACCTGATGTTTGGAGTTAGGTCCAGTTTAATTTCTTTATTTCTTAAGAATTCCTCATGTTTGATTTATAAAAACTTTTATGGCAGGCGTGATTCGTCGTTACACTCGTTGATTAGAGCATTGAGCATTGGAAAGAAATCTTGCTTTATTCGTTGCAATTCGATTAATATATTATTTTTTAAATTAAAAAATCTAAAAACATTACATTTACAACAGAACATTCAAATTCATAATCTTGTCTCCAGGGAATAATTTTTGGTTTTTAACACTAAATCTGAATCGGAGACAGGAATGCAGGCATAAACGTCCAAACAAGCAGAATTGGTGTGAAACTTCTCATATACATATGTTTATTAACATGTCTGTCAGTATACCCATCTAAATAAATAAATAACATATTATGGATAATTGACATATTATGGATAAGTGGTTTCATTTTATTTCAGGTTAAATATTCTGTATAATTGTCTCTATTTTTTCTTTACTAATACGTGAAAATTGACATATATGTGTGACATTTGCATACAGGAAATGATAAATTTATTATTAAAACTATTATAAGGTTTAGTTTCTTGAAAATGAGGTGAAATTGTTGAGAGAGCATTAACAATCAGAATCTTGTAGATTAGCGGTTCTCAACCTTTTCACAATTGCGTAGCCTATCACTGAAACAAAATTTTTCACAAATGCATACCACTCAAATAACAACAAACAACCTTCATTACATTTTACATGTACAAATAAGATGATTAAATTTTTTGAAAAAAGTGATGAAAAACTAATTTTATTTTTTTAAAAGAAAAAAAGGCTAAATTATATTTAATAGATTTTCTATATCAACAATAAATAATGAAAGAAAACAATTCTTAAATTTCACCGTGACAGAAGAAAAACATAAATTTAAATTAAAATTTTTTTTATTTGTTTAAAAGGAAGAAATAATTTCCATAAATAATATACAGGCTTACACCAAATAATTTCACCCTGTTTATTATTAATATTACTTTTGGCCAGCAAATTTAATTAAACTATAAGTTCAAGGGAAGAATGTTGCGGAAAATGTTACACAAGTGCCATCTGAAGTGAGCTGCAGGCCCTAGGACAAGCTAGAGAGTGGAATGCAGAGCCATTTACATATTTGGATCATGCATCCAACCTTTTAAATAGCCCCACAGGAAATAATCCAGGGAAGTCAGGTCCGGTGAACGAGGTGGCCATATTTCCTTCAAAATTACTCTATCCTCAAAAACAGATTACACTTGTTCCATTGAGATTAGAGCTGTGTGAGCTATAGCTCTGTCCTTTGATAATAACCTTGTATCTTCATGCAATATCATTTAACTGCTCTACAAATTGTTTGAATGTGATGTAATAACGTTCTGCATTAACAGTTTCTGTAAAGAAAAAACAGGGTCCTACGATGCGAAGGCGTGAAATTGTATACCATACACCTAGTTATATGCCTTGAAGCAGTTTTCCATGTAAAGCTCGAGAGTTTTCATTCGCCCATATTAGAGTCTTTTGGTTCTTGACATATCCACTAAGGTAGAACCATGCCTCATCAGAAAAACAATTACATCAAAAATTCCCTCACCTGTGGAAATGTGTTTTAGAAATCGATTGCAGTATTCAACCCTTTTATTGTGACCACTTTCTTTCAGTTCTTGCACAGCCTGTATAATGTAGGGATAAAATTTCAGTTGTTTCACTGCTCGTTGAACAATTTCTCCTGTTTCAGCTGATAATCTTCATAATGCCACATTAGTTAACTACCCTGATTATCTGAGGTTAACTGCTACGTGACTTATGCAAAACACTGCCTGTTTCTCTTAAACACCAATTTTAGCACATTCCTTTTAAAAGTTTTGTGGCGATGATGTTTTAAAATGATGCTCAATGATAAAATAATGCTGCTGTAAGCTCAACAATATTTTGGCAAAATGGTGCTTGTCACAACAACGACAAAATGCATG
>JAHWFO010017072.1:2553909-2578221 GCA_023313115.1 Rhysida immarginata
AACATAGTGTACGTTCCACTGTTTTCAAGCTATTCAAACAACTGGATGAACTGACTTTTGGATCATCCTGTACTTTTCAAGGTTACATATTTTCCAGAATATCCCAAGTCCCAAGCATTCCAAATAATGGGTTCTATAGTGTATTTTTATTTTAACCTGGTTTTAAAAAAAAAAAAGACATTGTTATTCATTAAGCCAATAAGATAGAACTCAATCCAACTTATTAAACATGTAAAATTTAGACTGCGGAAACAAAATGTAATACAAGACAATTTAAAATTCAGCAAGGGATTTAAATAAAAAGTTCTAATATTGCTAGTAAAAGAATTCTTTTATATTTTTTTTCTCTTTTAAAGTTTTAATACATTATATTTAGTTATGTAAAAATTAATATTTTGATAGATTGAATGAATTCACTTTTCATTTTGTTGTTTGTATTAGCTATTCAGCACAAGTATAGTGATTGGAAGGAATTTCTAGTGAAAAGATTGACAGGTGCCAGGACTTTACCAACCAATTTCTATTTAAAGGTTAGATTAATATAGATTTCTTTATGCAAATTGTATACTTTGATTTTAAACTTTGTTGATTTTTATTTATTTATTTATTTATTTTAAATTTTAGACTCAAGAGAGTTTAAAAAGTCGATTTCATCCTGGAATGCAGTTAGAAGTTGTGGATAAGAACCGCATCTCATCTATGCGTGTTGCCACCATAGATGAGGTGATTGGAGGTCGTTTACATGTTAATTATGTTGGAGCTGATGATGATGACGAAGGCTTCTGGTGTCATGAGAAATCTCCTCTTATTCACCCTATTGGTTGGTCGCAGGTTGTCGGGCATTATATGCAATCCTCTATAGGCATGTCTTCCATGAGATTATTTCTTCAGTATTGGATTAAATATGATATTTTTTTAAGGAATGATGTAGTGCATGGATACTTTTATATATAGACAATACATTAAGATAAATGAAAATATATATTTTAAAGGTTTATCCATTAAATAATTTTAAATTGTTCCTTCATTATTTAAGTTTTAACAAATAATCAGTCCATAAGTTTATTCATTTTTGTTACAAAGACAGAAACTTAACATAGTCATGATTACTTAATTTAAATTAGTTGCAGAATTAAAGTAATCTTTAATAATTTGTAAATATTTATTATATACACTGGGTGACCACATTAGAAACTCCATACTAATAATGAGTTGTCCACTTTCAGCTCTGATCATGGCTGTAATTCTTCCATGAATAGATTCTACAAGGTATCGGAACTCTTCCACAGGAATATTGGCCCTTGCAGAGATAATAATAGCCCTTAAATTAATTGATGGCATTGTTAGCTTCAGTGGATCTTGCTTTTCATCCCACAAATGCTCTATTGGGTTGAGATCAGGTGACTGAGCCAGCTGATGAAGCATGTGGAAGTGAGAGTCATATTCATTAAACCCAATCTGAAAGCAGTTGAACACTAGAGAGAGTCCATTATAATGTTGAAAGAATCCATCCACATTGAACACTAGCCATAAACATGGTCTGCAACTAAGTTGAGATAACTTGTGGAATTAAGAGATATTTACAATGCTGTTAGAAGACTAAAAGTATGGCCCAGGAGAAAATTCTCCAGACATTTATTCCACCTCCATCTACCTGTAAGATTGTCACTTGGCAAGATGGATCAATGGATTCATACTGTTAGCACCATATTCTTGCCCTGCCGTCAATCAGCATTGTGGTCTTATTTTTTCTATTCATCAAGTGTCCAATTTTGAAGCTCATAAACGGCAAGCTTACCTGCTTTTCTGTGATAGCAAATGCATCTTGGATAGTCTCCTTCTTTTATAACCAACCAAGGACAGGGTTTGTCATTTTGAGCTTTTGGATGGCTTTTTGTGCACCTGTGTTGAACTGTTGTTTTGTTTTCTTTCTGTTGCTGCATATGATACATGTCAACTGCCTGTTACCTCTTTCATCCATAAGCCTTTTCTAGACACAACTGCACTTACTCTTTAAGTTTTGTTGCAGAGCTGCCATTCTCTGAACATCAGAGATACTGTTGTACACAAAAGGCCTAGAATGTTAGCCATTTCCAAAATACTCAGACTGCTCTTCTTGCATCTATGACCATTTGAAGTAATTCAAATCTTTTATCTTACCCATGGTTGATCTATTTGTGCTGCCAAACAGTTTGGCACCCAACAAAAGTACCCTTTATACACTCCACGTTACTGTTATGTCACCATAATTTGCACAGGAAGCATCCACATTAGAATGGGTGGTGAGTCTAATAAAGTGATCACTCAGTGCATGCTTTAAAAATTGGAGATAAAGTATGATGCAACTTCAAATTAAATTTATTTTTTTATATTTAAACATATATACAGTGTGTCACCATAATGAGTGAACGAATATTTGAGGAATGATAGCTGGGGTTATGACCTATCAAAATATGATCGTAGTTAAAACCTCACCGTTTTTGTGATATTAAGGATTTTATCATTTTTTTTTCGAAGATATGCTGGGTGTAAACATTTTTTTTCCAATTTGGCGCGGCTGAGCGTGAATACTGTAAAACATCACTTTGCATATCAGTAAGCCAAAAACAAATCCTTTTTCTTTAAATTAGATTTTCTGTCATTTCATTGCAATTTTTCCCTTTCGAATTTAGCCAGCAATATCTCGTGGTGAAAAAAACCACAAATATTACACCATTTTAGAATCTCTATTAAATACACATTTTTTTTTAATTGGTAAATTTATTTCATTCAGTAGTATCCTTTTTTTTTCACCAATGGAGGTCAAATTTAAATGAAAAATTAAATTCAGTTGTAAAATTTAGAAATTGGTTTGTTTTTTTCCCCTGAGTTATCTCATAATTTTTTTCTTAAACTGATGCGTGAGTTAGGTGAGAACCAAGGTAATCTAGAGTAACAGGTAGGTCCAGTTTGTCAAAAGTGCTTAACGCGCATGCGTGTTGTGACGTCACTGGATGACTTATAGCTTTACTTCCGGCAGTGTGCAGTAGCCATTATTCTGGTCACAAAAGAAAACGTTATCACGTAAAAAACAAAACTCTTACGTTGTATTTCTGAAGAAACGTTTATTTGTAAACTTACTATTTTATAAATTAATATTTCCTAATGCCTGCATAAATAAAGTTATTATGAAATAATATCGAAATTATTATCTCTGTCTCTTAACTGCCAACGGTTCCGACGAATCAATTTCGAAATCTTAACGAGGATCGTCCTTGTCTGTGTTCGCTTAATGTTAACTATCCGAACATCGCGCGATGACTGATCATGAGACCATGGTAAATGATTTTATATTTTAAAGACACCCCCCCTTATAACGAACTGATATTATTTCCAGTATTTAGTCACAATAAATTTCACTTACCTTGGTCACATGATCAGTCACCGCGAGATGTGCGGATAGTTACATTAACCCGTGTTCACATTAAAAAGATAATACGTAAGTACATTTTACAATAATTATAAATTACGTAAGTCCCTCCTTATAATGGCATTATTATTTAATTAAAATATATAGGATGAGAATTGTGAAGGAAATGAACGAGTCGTCAAGTGTCGCTATCTCACAACTGCTTTCATTGCCGCCATGTTTTAGTTTCTGTTGAGGTTTCGATTTAGTGGGTATTGGTTTCGATGTCATCCAGTGACGTCAAAATACGCTTGCGCAGTAAGGCAATTTTTACCACTTCTGGCAAACTGACCCCCACCTTGTTCTAGATCACCTTGGGTGAGAACTAACTCTTCAGGAATATGTAGGAAAAAAAATAAGTACAAACGAATGTGGTTTGTGGCTACAGCAATGTAAAAAATTAAGACTGTGAAGATTTTCAAAAAAATGATAAAAATTCTTAATACATGCATCACATAAACGGTGAGGTCATATTTTATTTTTTGATAGGTCATAACACCAGCTATCATCCTTCAAATTTTCGTTCACTCATTATAGAACACTCTGTATGTTTGAATTTTCAGTATGTACGTACTTTATCTGAGAATTTTAATTTTTTGATTAATTAACATAAAATTCTTAATTAGTCATTAGATTCTAGGAGCTGTGTGAAAGCTGTTCAATAAGTCCATGCAAAATCTAAGAGATGGCACCAGAAATGTCTAGCAAAATTATTTTTAGTTGCTGGAAGTATGGGAGAATCACACACAAAGTTTCAATCAGATAGATCTATTTCTTTCTTGATAGAATCAATCAATCAAGTACCATGATTTAGGAAAAATGGGCGAAAAAAGAATTTTGTGTAGTGATTAAGCATTTCTTTTTGAAAGGCGAAACAGGCCAGGAAACCAAAGCTAAGCCTCAAAAGCATTGTGATATATCTGCACTTTAGTTTAAAACGATTTCTAAGTTGTTTAATAACTTTCAAAGTGGCTATATGATCACAAAGTCTTAACACCAGGTTTGAATTTTCTAGACAGCCTGTTGAAATTACTACTCCAGAAATTATTGAAAAAGTCCAAATCGTTATGGTGATGGATTTTAGAAGAGTGAAGGTGTGAAATTTCTGAAACTGTGGGCAATTCGAATGGTCATTGTATGAGCGGGCTGCGTACAGATATAACTTGTGTAAAGGCGCAAAATGACTTAGTAGTCAATGCCTAAAATTCTAATAAACCAACCATTGTATGAAAATTTGCACATGAGAAAAATAACTGCAAGACTGTGCGATTTTTTGCTCACATTGAATCAAAAACATCAACATGTAAACTGCCCAAAGGAATTTTTTATATCGTCTGGAAACAGTGGACGAAACATGGAGTTATCACTATCAGCCTGAGACCAAGGCAGTATCAAAACAGTGGGTTGCAAGGAGGGAATCTGCATCAAAGAAAGGAAAAACCATTCCTTCAGCAGAAAAGATTATGACCACTATCTTCAGGGATGCTCATGACATAATCTTCATAGACTTTTTGGAAAAGGACAAAACAATTATAGGAGGATATTATGCACCTTTGTTGGATTTTTTAACTAATGAAATACGGGAAAAATGACTATACCTGGCAAAATGAAGATTCTTTGTCACCACCATAATGCACCTGATCACTATGATTGTGAATTTAATTTACCCTACATGCTATGAAGTCTTTTCGCATCCTCTCTACCCTACTGGCTCTCTCGGACTACTGTCTGTTTCAAAACATGGTTGGCAGGAAGTCGATTTTCTTCATAAAAACAAAACTCGAGCATCATTGGTCTAATTGTAGAGAGTTCAGTGGAGACTGTGGAAAAATAAAAAAAATGTTAGTTGCAAAAAAAATTGTTTTCTTCATTTTTGCATGGACTTATTGAACGACTCTCGTACTCCAAATATTCAAGCTTCAGTGATGTTTGTCTGTATAATATATTGATTACATCAATGCTCGTATTTATTGTAGCTCAGCAACAGATGCTCATGTTTTAGATTCAATTCTAAATCTCAGATTTTTTATTCCTTTCTATTTATGTCGGTTTCAGGCATTCACTCTCCTTGTAAGAATTTGATTTAGATTTTAGAATGATATTTTTACTTGCAATAACAAAATAATGAAAAAAATTGACATATAAATTATATTAAAGGTTGCAGACAATTCTTTAATAAATCTTTATTATACAGGGTGAATACAAAAGTCTGAACCCCCCTTTTATTTTTTGAACCAAAGCAGATATGTCAATTTTGATGAATCCAATGAATAGGAAGTTGTGGGTGAACTTTTCATCATGCCAAATATGCAAATTAGGACACATTCAAAATTTAACTCAAAACCCATAAGGGATAGAGAAAAAAATAAACTCAATTGCAAACTTGTTCAGCATAAAAAAACAAACAAAACAAAAAAAAAAATCATCCAAATCGGACCAACCAATCACCCACAATCACATAGTGAACTGTTTGTAGCTTACAAACAGTCACACTGCACAAACAAGATACTTCAAACAGTTTTAAAAAAAAAGTTAATCAACAAAATGCTCAATGTGACGACCGTGGGCACCATAACACAATTGGGCACGGAACCTAACTGACGCCAAAACATCGGCAAGCATGGCTGGTGTCACTCCTCGGCACGCTTCCTGGATTCGTTGAACCAGATCCTCCAGTGAGACGGGCTGCGTGGCATAAACCTTGTCCTTCAGGTATCCCCACAAGAAAAAGTCAAGTGGTGTAAAATCAGGGGAGCGGGGTGGCCAACGAACTGGTCCTCCTCGGCCAATCCATTGTTGTCAAAACATCTCACTTAGACGCTCGCGAACGACCAACCCTTAATGTGGAGGAGCTCCATCATGCTGAAACCACGTGCGCTGATACGAGGACAATGGTAAATTGTCAATGAAGTCTGTGACTATCACGTTGAGAATTTCAGCCCGGTAGCATTCTGCAGTCAGTGTTCCATCGTAAAAAATACGGTCCAACCACAGTGTCATTGTACAATCCACACCACACATTGATTCTCCAGTTCACTTGATGAGTTGCTTCTCACAGACATCGTGGGTTTTCGTCTGCCCAATGATGATGGCTGTGCCTGTTGATCTCCATTCCTGGTGAACTGGGCTTCATCTGTCCACAACACCTCATGAATGAAGTTTGGATTGTCATCCAGGCAGGTAAGTAACCAGTTGCAGAAGGTGGCCCTAGCAACATAATCCAATTGCAGTAACTCCTGGTGACAATGAATATGGTATGGGTGAAAATGATGTGCATGTAGAATGTTGAGAACAGTTCTCTGATGGCACCCAACATCTGCAGCAATTGCTCTGCAGCTTGTGTGGGGATTTGCAGCAACTGCAGCCAGAACTAGTGCTGTATCCTCGTCGCTTTGTGCCCTTGGTCGTCCTCGTTCTGCATTAACATTCCCTGTAGCCTCGAATCTTTGAATAATGTGACGCATTGTTTGACGAGATGGATGGTGTTCGTTAGTGTATCTGTCTCGATACAGCCTAACTGCAGCATGTAGGTTTCTCCTTGCCTCTCCGAAGCAGAAGATCATGTTGACCATTTCCGCAACAGTGTAGCTTGCCCTCCTGGAATTGTTCCGTCTTCTGTGTGCTGAAACATGCCTTTTATTTGCTTTTCCTTTAATTTTTTGATTTGCATGCTTTAAATGGTGGAAATATCAACATTCAGTTTTCCTTGTGCAGTGTGACTGTTTGTAAGCTACAAACAGTTCACCACGTGATTGTAGGTGATTGGTTGGTCCAATTTGGATGATTTTTTTTTTTTTTATGCTGAACAAGTTTGCAATTGGGTATTTTTCTCTATCACTTACGGTTTTTGAGATAAATTTTGAATGTGTCCTAATTTGCATACTTGGGATGATGAAAAGTGCACCATGGGATAGGCCACCCACAACTTCCTATTCATTGGATTCATCAAAATTGACATATCTGCTTCGGTTCAAAAAATAAAAGGGGGGTTCAGACTTTTGTATTCACCCTGTATACAATTGCATGTAGTATCGCAAATCTCATAGGTTTCACCATCTTCAGCATATTAACAGTATTGCATATTTGGTAGATGATAAAAAGAATCTGGATTTCAGCATTTAGGAAAAAATGTAAGACCATGTGAAGTTTATTGAAGGAATGAATCTATCCATTGAGTTGTATCTGAACTTGGCAACTATTTAGGCTAGCTCTGTTGCAAATTACATTTTTTTTTTTTTTTATTCTATGAAAACATCATTTTGTGAAAAAATTTCAGCATGTATTATTCTAATCTAAAATATATTATATGGGGCAAAGCTTTTTTTCAAAAAGTAAAATGAAAGTTATTCATATATAGGGTGTATCTATACATTTGTATCTAATGTGTGCGGGGCAGGTGATTCCTGGGATCAAAACAAGAAAAAATGTCCCTATGAACAATTGCCCTTCAAAACATTGTTACATGCGTATGTACACAGAGGTTGCTTGTTTTCATTCACATTCTCAGCACATTGGTTTTTGGATGACACATTCCCACAACAGGGTGGAACAGGCATGCATTAGCCTGCCTGGTCTCCTGACCTTAATCCATTGGGCATTTATCATCTGTGTAGCTACTCGATAGAATGCAGGTATCTCTGAGAACTTCACCAGTCCATATTGAGGTGTTGCCATCCTGTAACGCCATCACGTGTAACTCAATAGCAATGGTTTGAAGGACATACAGTAAAACCTCTGTTAAAGACCACCTGAGCTTAACGGCCATTTTTGCTTGATTCCGTGGAAAATTACATAGAAAATTTATTTGCGTAATGACCACCTGTAAAATGCGACCAGTGACTGATTTTTTTCAATCCCCTATATATATAAACTTATACTAAAAAATCTGTCTATAACAACTCCTTAGGCAACCTATCAGATTCTACCTAAGTGCTAATTGCATCACTATACTATTCTCTGTAATCAACCTGTCAGAATCCAGAAATGAGAGAAATGCAACTATTGGTTCTGCAGCCAATAGCAAGATTTTGGGTCAACACACAGTCCTTTCTTCAGCAGGCATAGGCCTATTGCATCGACAGTTCCTCCCCAGGAATCGGTTTGACAACACAAAAATAAGTAAGAATATAAAACTGTAAACATAAGAATAAGAAAAACAAACATCTTGCCATCCACATCTAAGTTTCACCTCCTAAACTATCGTTAAATGCTTTTTTTTTAATGCCAATTTGACACGAAATGTTTTTTTCCATATACATAAAGTTATTCATGAACGAAAGCGAGTCTGTTGGCAAAAAAAAACCAAAAAAACAAAACAAAAACAAAACTGTACCAATCAAAAAAATCCACATGCTTCATCCAAGATCGCTTTTTTCTAGTCAGATTTCAAATAAAACTTGGCTTATATTCAGATAAATACGGTATATTGTATGTTTTTTTGATTAAACATGTACATAACAACCACCTGAACTTAACGACCGCTTTTGCTTGGTCCCATAGGTGGTCGTTATAACAGGCTTGACTGCATCTTCAAAGGGACATTGTGTCTTGTTTTGATCCCAGGAATCGTCCCCCAGTGTTTATTACAAATGTATAGATACACCATGTATATAAGATATACAAAGAAATGGGAAGTTAGATTTTGACCATTCCTTTAGTCTCTTTCTTGATCACCTGGATCACTTCACTAATCTCCAGGTCCCTGAATCTGAATCACACTTCCAGACCACTTCTAGCTCTGATGGAATTTCTAATGGGCACAGCATTTGGAATGATTTTCTTATGATCAGGCCTACGCTTCATTATGGTAGTTATGATATTTGTGGAAGTTTTTACCTTTGACCCCCCCCCCCCCCCTGGAAAAGCTGCAGCAAATCCCCATAGTGGTACCTTAAACAATATTCAAATAACTAGTATGAACTGGTCCTATATGGATTTCTTTGCCAGGCTCAAAAGCCATGAAAGTCCTGGAGGTTTTAGTTCCTTTATGAGGACTACATCCTCAATCAACCTTAATCAAATCTTCATAACTTGTTTATAATAGCTTGAGGTAATTCTACTAAATATTTGATTCCCATTGTTTCCAGAAAGGTCCAGCAACTTTCGTGTACATTTCAAACAGTTGGTGATCGAATCCTGCACAGTTTGAAAGTTCATTTAAAAGTTTTATCATTATCTGATTAAAAGAACTGATCATATATCACCTTGTGTGATCATTCTTCTCAGATCAGGTAAACAAATATTAAAATGCAAAATACAGATAGAGATAGTCAGGTAAATAACACGATATTTGATAGTTTGTGACATTTACATCTACTCTGACAATCATTTATCCACCTCGTGGACAATTTATTTTAAGTTACATGAGCATTTATTCAGTCAGTTATTTAAATGTGTATCGTATTGGTGCTCAATAGAAAATATTATTACTAAGGTCGGTCACAAATTGTGGTCTTCAGCAGTAAGCTTTATCCTTGAGAACTTACGGCTTCTTCATGGTTTGTTTGCTTAGCACACTAATAATCAGTCATACTTAATAATTTACAGAATTCTCTTTCAGTTCATAATGACAGTCTCGGAGCGTTATCTGATATATTTCTGTCTTACTTGCTCATATCAAGGATTCAACCATTTAACACTAGGGGTAGGAGGAGATACAGACTTGCTGTAACTCTGCTCTTCAGAGATGACATACACTGCCCACAAACTGCCAGAATTATCCAGATACTTCTTCAAGTACCCTATATTAACATGGTTCAGCCAGAGGTATGTTGAATCACCATTTGTTGCAGTGACTAAGTAGTCACTACACAACAAAGAAGAATGTTTACAATTTTTTACACTCCTCTGGCAGGATATGTTGCTATTCCACCTTTAAATGATCCAGTAGCCTAAAAGCTCAAACACATCTACACGGATTTCATGCGACAAGTTGTCGTGTGCGACTCAAGCGACAACTTATCATCTTTTACGAACTAGTCGGACGACTCATGCGACCGATACGCGTGACTTTGAGCTCGCCCGACTTTCTTCCGCACGAAACAAACGAACCACCAATCACAATGCTCGCTTCTGCCACACCATCATTTGCTTTCGAGTTTCGATAACAACAAATTAAAAAATGGAGGCCAGTTCAGTCGAAGCGAGAGCTGAACATGAAATAAGAACTTTCAACGAAGAGTTAATTATAGAAGTGCAGAAATATTAATAATAATAATAGTCTCTGCTGCTTTAAAAGCAATTCTCGCCTCTTCAAAGCATTGGAAGCCATTTTTTCCACAGAAATGTAGATCGCTTACTGTGTTATAAGCACGTTCATTCGGATGAATTCTGCGCAAGTGTGTCTAATCTTGTCGCACACGTCGTGGCATTTTTTGTCGGATGAAATCTGTGCGCGTAGTTTCCTTGTAGATGTGTTTGAGCCTTATGACGATTAGTGCCCAGTGGCTTGCGTATCCATATTTGAGGCTCTAGCACATCCCACATTCGTTCAATTGTGAATTCAGGTTTTTGTCGATTGCCGATTTAGCTGTCATTATTGCACCCTTCTGTTCATCCTTTGCACAACACCATGCACAGTGGATCAAGGATGCCTAATCAAAACATTGATTTTGCAAATTGACTTTTCTAATGCAGCACCTTATGATAACTACTCAATTCACAACTTTTGCATGCTTGTTGGAGTCAGTGCTGTATTAGCTGTTGTTACATTTCTCTTATTTCAAAAATGAATGAGTACATCATGGGAGTGGAAACCACAATAAAATAGGGGGATCCTCTTGGAGGGCAGTGTATAATCTGCTTATTGGCAAATACCTACTTTCCCGAGAACAGCCCACTGTGCTAAATCCTTCGTTCCCAAATAGAACACAGTACCAGCAATCATTCTTGTGTTATAGAATTGCCACCGTCGTTGATATGTTCACCCCAGCTGCTCGTTGTCTGCCATACATGGCTTGGATTATCACAGTTTTGGGCATATTAAACAGTAACAGTTCTGAAATATGTTCAGTGTACATGGCATAACAGAAGGAGCGAATCAAACTCAAAAGTCATTTACGACACCAGGGATATGTTTTTGATGAAGTTAACACTGTTAGATTAGCTCCAGTACTCCCAACAACTCACCATGATGTTCCTTTTTTCTCTCATCACTCCTCTCCTCTTGTGTTGCTCCCAAGACCCTCCTCTCTCTCTCCATTCTTAAGCATCGCGAGAACCCTTGAAGGGTTACCCAGAATATTTCCATGAAGTAGGGAATAGCCCATTTTTGGTGTGTAACATAGATCATATCTTGAGTAATTATGCTCAAACACTCTGAATTAATGAAGGCTTTCTCTAAATTGTACCATAACAGTTATTTGACTTTAACATTCTCTAAAACCAATTTGACCATTTTCTGAATGTGCATTCTTTTGCCATTCATACCAATTATAGTCAAACCTTGTTAATACGTAATTCAAGGGACTGAGCAAAAAATACATATTATCCATGTATGAAATATGATTCGCTGATATCCTAATACTCGTTTGTTATGAAATAAGCTTGAGACTATTGTATGTTACATGTGATTTTCACGCATTTATGTATTTTAGGAGGAAAAACTGTTAGCAAAGTTTGTGTTTATGAACTTATATGAACCATCCTTGTCAGATTCATGTTTGCCGTCTGGGGGCAATTTTTCCACAAAGTGCCCGGTTTATTTCATCTGAAACATCTTCACTTTGTATCCCCATAAAAATTATATTGTGTTTTTTTTTTAACTTCTTTCGCCTACTTAATTCAGTCACACGCTTCTAAGTTGCTTCACACGATTCTCTAGTTTGGGATTCACTATGTCCATTGCAATAGCCCATATCAGCATATTCCTGATTATTAGCAGGGATCATCTCCGTGCATGTTTGGTTCAGGACAAATTCAGGAATTCAGTAACACTCCACAATGAACACCTTTTGTTGTAGTCTAAACTCTTGTGTTGAATTGTGTCATATTCATCTTTATTAATGTCATCTATGGTGCATAAAATGAAGATTCTGTAGGCGTGAATTTCAAAATCTTTCATTATGTTTACAGGAGATGTAACAGAATATATGGGTTACAGGACTTTATAATTATCCTTAGTATAGGGCAGTTATTATTATTATTACTTTTGGTTTTGTTGTGACGGTGATAAAATTGTATTAGGTAATTGGCCTAATCAGAGAGTCATTTTGTTATAACAGTGGACTAATGAATCAACATATAGGGGTTGGATAAAAATATGGAAACACCTGTAAAACATGAAATCTTTAATTTCTGGAAGTTAAGAGGGTTATTTGTAATGTAAGGTCCGTTTTGCAATAAAAACAAAACTACTATATATGTTTTCAAAATTTTTTCTTTACCAGATTCTATGTACCTGTAAGTATTTTTCCACATAGTTTCCAGGTTTATTTAAGCACTTGTCATAGCGCTCAATGTACTTCCGCATGATCACTTCATTAGAAACTGCCACCGGTGAAGAAAATCACGCAGTTTTCACTTGTTCATCGTCACTGAAATGCAGGCTGCTGATGAACTCCTTTAGATCCTGGAACAAGTGGTAGCTACTGAACGCAAGGTCCGGAGTGTAAGGCGGGTGGTCAAGTTGTTCCGAAACAAAAGATCTGATTAGTTGGGGACAACTTGACCATCCGCTTTACAGTCCGGACCTCGTGTCCAGTGGCTACCATGAATTTTATTTCTAATAAAACTTACATTTCATTATGGTAAATGCGTGGAAACATACAATAAGCATTGTGTTCTGGGAGCTAAAGAAGATCATCGGCAGCCTACATTTCAGCCTGAAAACTGCGTGATTTTCTTCACTGGCAGCAGCTTCTATGAAGTGATCATGTTGAATTACATTGAGCACTATGACAAGTGCTTAAATAAACATGGAAACTATGTAGAAAAATAGTTAAAGATACATAGAATCTGGTAAAGAAAAATTTTTGAAAAAATATATAGTTGTTTTGCTTTTATTGCAAAACGGACCTTACTTTACGAATAACCCTTGTATATGATGCTGAACCACCTTTAACATTGAAGATGGCCTGAATTTTCCTGAAAATTGACAAATATAAGTCTTGGGTTACCTGATACCACTCTTCTTGTAAAAATTGTTCCAATTCTCATAGAGATACTGGAGGTGGAAACTCCAGTTACTTTCAATTATAAGCTTGCGATGGTGTTTGCCAGACATAAAACATGTGCACTGGTTAGGAACCTTATGAAGACAATGAATAAATCATGATATAGTCTTCCGTTGATCAGGAATCAACAATTTATGGATGATACGTCACTCTCTCTTCTTTTAAGCATTATGTGGCATTGGCTGATATTCACTTGTGAATATTTTGATTTCGGAGTTTTATGTGGACATAGGCTTTGGAAAACTAGAAATTGATCGCTGCGGTCACTTTTGCAGCAGTTGATTTCTTATTCTGTGTCACAAATCCTTCTCGGTGTCCTTTTTTCTCTTTGTCAAATGTTGTCCACAACATTTTCCCAGAAACAGTATAAGCTGTCATAACCTTTGATACTATACCATGATAAATTGGCAACTTCAGTCACAGAGGTACCAGCTAAGCAAGCACTAACAATTTGCTGTCTTTGAAATTCAGTTAGCTGTGACATGGCTCAGTATTGTGAATAGCGACTTAGAGGCTTCATGTGAATGAAGAAATTAGAGTTCATTTAGCGATGTGTCTTAAAAACACAGTGGAAGCAAAATAATGTACAGTACGTTGTCAATTTGATGATCTGTTTTCATATTTTTGTCTTACCCGTATATTTCTGGATTAATATGCAGAAAGAAAAGATTTGTTTGAAAACCAATGAGTATGAATTTCAGTGTTTAGAATTTTAATCACATTGGATTTTAATTGAACTTGTACAGTTTAGGTCATCCTGTAAAATGGTATTTGGTAAATATTAGAGTGATTTTAGGTATTATTAAGAATGGATAATGTAAAAATAACGGAGAACCTGTGGATAAACGCAATAATAAGAAGAAAGAAACCTCTTGTCCACAACAATTTATTGTCCCGTATGCGCAATACGGGACAATAAATTGTTGTGGACAAGAGATTTCTTTCTCCTTATTAATGGATAATGTGATTAAAAAAATAGCAAAATGATAAAATTTTCCTTTAATGAATGTGAAAACCAATATAGGGTTGAAACAGCAGTGGAGGAAAGAAAACGAAGTGTAAGACTAGGCAGGAAGAGTAACAGAGGAAGTGGCTGGCCAGACAAGCTAGAGAAAGAACATGGAATTGGAGAAAAATAGCCCTGGATATTGCAGACCTGAAACAAGGGGAAGAAGGACTAAGTATGAGTGTGAGTGTAGTAAAGAATTTGAGAGTAAGGAAGAAATTTCTAAGGAACACAAGGTAGACTAATAATTTGAAGTCAAACATTGAAAACAGATCTGATGTTTGGTCATATCATTTAACATTCAACAGATTTAAAATCCAAATTTAAAAACTATACAGGGTGATTCAAATTAAAGTATTTTGTATTTGGCACCAGTATACAGAGAAAATTAGGTTCAGAATGTTGTAATATTTGATACAGTAATGACAAAGAAGAGGTGAACACTTTTTCCCAGTACAGTTTTATTGACCTTGAGTGCTTGTTTTGATTGCAATCAGTCTTCATCAATAAGTGAGTACAAATATAGAAAGGTTGATGATTTATAATATGATTTTATAGTCATAAAACTTACTTTAATTTGAATCAGGTGTAAAGGTTTTCATAAGCCTTGTTGATAGAACAAAGACAAAGGGCCGTATCACAGCTGTGTATCTCTAATAGGACTGCAGAGTTCGGTAACTTTAGCTGAACTTGCGTGCAAAGCTAGCTTTATAGTCGAGGCTAATACCTTGTTCAGACAGCAATGATTATCGCATTGTCTAGCATGATACGGCGACATATCATGATGAAATTTTTTTCCATACATTCACAATCGTCACAGTCGAATGAGGTCAACGACCTGATTGCCCTTCACTGCCTAGTGGCAGGATTACAAATGACTACATCTCGATCAAAAAATAAGCACAAATGTGGAATGGAACAACCAAAAAGGGGGAGAACCTCTAATCCATAAAAAGAAATGAAATACCGGATAAGTATTTCATTTCTCCTTGTGGATTAGAGGTTCCCCCTCTCCTTTTTGGTTACATCTCAATGTTGTCCCTCGACCAATCATGTTTATGACCTAGCTTCTCATCACAATAATCATGCCATCTGAACAAAGTATAACACAACTACGCTACATGCACCAGCTCAAATGAACCATATCTCAAGCGAATTATAAGCTAGACAAATTTGTAGGCGTGTTAACTAGAAAAGCGCGTTGTAATCATGGCAATGGTGACACGGCTGAGGTCAACACGTGCTGGCACATGAGGTTTTTTCATCTTCCCAGAGGAATGTAAATTTAAAAAAAAATTGTTTCTGGTGGATTTTATTTATTTTTTATTTTATTTATTCCCCCCCCCCTCCCCCAAGAATTCGAACTTTTAATCGATTTAAAAACTATTTTTCATTGACTAACTATTTCACTATTCTTTATTTTAATCAGTTTTTCCCCTAAGAATGCAGTTTCTTATTTCTTTATTAGGACCAATAGGTACTTATGTTTTCAAAATGTCCATCCATCTGTCTTGCCTGTTGGTGCTCTAGCGTTCGAACGCTTCCAAATTTTCGACTTCCGTTTTCGTCATTCGACAAATTATGCAAAAACGACAGCCTGAGCTCATTGGTTGAAAAAGTCAGTGCATTACTTCTGGTTCAAAAGGTCCCAATTAATAGAGTGTACCACATTTTTCACAATACAATTCCATGTATAAATGGCCTATGCGTTGATCATTGCATTTCTCTCTTCGCCGTTCGATAGCTAAGGCAGAGAGAAGGCTTGTGAATTAAGTGAAGATACATGGTGGTTTTCGTTGATGATCAAAATAAATTGAAACTGGTTCAGTGGTATGTGTTTTTAATGGTACCATTAAGATACCATTGGAATCTTTCAATGCTAAAATCTGGCATGTATGAGGATGGATCCAAAAAAAAGGTTAAAAGCATCAGCATTTGAAAAGTAATAGTAATGATTGTCGCAGCCATTACCAGCGGTAGAATGTGAAAACACTGCGTGGAAACTAAACTATGAAAGTTAACCTTTCGAAGCACATATCTCTTTGCTCCCATTGCTGTCTCTATCGAATCGAGTCTGCAATCTATCCACTTCCCTTGGTGAACTCGAAGAATACGGCTAATAATGAAAAGAACATTGAAAAGCAGCTGCTCACATTGACTAGAGGAATTTCCAGAGAAAAAAATTTCTTAAAGATTTATCGCCAATATGTATACTTTATAAATACCTAAATATTGGCATTAAATTTAAGCGTATTATTGTAGCACAGCAATAGGTTGCAGGCATCTTACTTTGCATGTATGGATTCAAATTCTGTCTTTGAGAATTTTTTTTCTTACCTAAAATCATTTTAAAATGCATGAAAGTGCATAACCCATTTTGTAATCATAATCTCAATTTTCCAAGTGCTATTTTTTCATAAAATGATAAGTTGTTAAAACTTTTTTATTTATTTTATTTTATAAAGGACTACAAAAAAAAAGAAGTCATTATAATCCGCATGCAGTTAAAGACAGGCAGTAGTTAATTTTCGTTCCTAATAAAATTTGTGCATGGTGAAAGCAGTATTTACATGTCTAAAATTTGCAAAATTTATAAAAATTAGATGTGGATAAATAAACTGTCTTTAAATGCTCATTTATCACTGTGCATTATTTTATCAAAATATTATTTTATTAAGAGCCTGTCATATTTCAAAATCAAAAATCTCATGTTGAGAAAAAAATAGCTGATAGCAACAGCTGCAGTTTGTTGGTCGTCTACTTTGGATTTGGAGTAGCAGAAGAATAGTAAATTGATGATAGATGGTGATTGGGTTCTAATTTTCCAGCGTACTTTTCTGTTGATATGGAACAGCTCTCGCCACCAGAATGGAAACTGATCATTCTTACTGGAAAAATTCTGTTTGGGTTTCTGATTCTGTTTTCTGGTGATGTGGAAACCAGGCCTAACACAACAGTCGTTTTTAATGTCTTATTGCTTTTGTTAATGAGTTTGAGCTACTTGCTGAAATTGGGTTGCTCTAGGCCTTTGCTTCTCTGACAAGCCTTCCTGATCTGTTTTGAGCCTTCTTTGAGTTTGTGGTTAAATTTGTGGAGCGTAAATATGCTTTAAAGAGTAAATAAAGAACAGTCTGTGAGGTTTTTTACTCACCTAACTTAAGATGTTTGAATTATTTATGAACATGTAAAGATTTTTCTATCGAAAAATGGAAGGAAAAATTCTGCGACCTGGGATCGAACCAGGAACCTCGGCTGTCATGGCCGACGCCTCTACCAGTTGGGCTATCGCAGACACCTGGCTAGCCATGCTGACTCAAGGTGTCTTAAAGACAACCAAGTTGTCATGGTTGAAAGCCCAATGGGAGGCATGCACCTGGCTCACAGATCGAGAATCTCTCCTATCCAACCATCAGAAAGTTGGATAGGGTATTTTTTCATTTTTTTCAGAAAGTTGGATATTTTTTCATTTATCTGTGAGTTCCACAAACTTTCTGATGGTTGGATAGGAGTGATTCTCGATCTGTGAGCCAGGTGCATGCCTCCCATTGGGCTTTCAACCATGACAACTTGGTTGTCTTTAAGACACCTTGAGTCAGCATGGCTAGCCAGGTGTCTGCGATAGCCCAACTGGTAGAGGCTTCGGCCATGACAGCCGAGGTTCCTGGTTCGATCCCAGGTCGCAGAATTTTTCCTTCCATTTTTCGATAGAAAAATCTTTACCTGATGCTTGGTAGGCTTATCTCCAGTTATAATATCATTTATTATTTTATTTATGAACATTTTTTCATCAATAAATATTTTTTATTCAAATCATTAGGATTTTCACGATGTTGCTCATGCATTTGAACTCCAACACAGTTATAGTTTGCTTGTTGATTCCATCGAGATTAAAGAAAGAGTAGAGTAGAAATAACAACACTATATTTGAAGTTTATTGACAGTTGAGGTCAAAACTTGAAATATGAGAATAAGAAAATAAACACTTGGTTTATTACAATCATATTATCATGGTGATAAATGCAGGAAATAAATTTAGTCTAAACATAGCTTATATTATTAATCTGGGCAACTTAGCTAGCTTCAGCCATGAGGTCAAATATAAACAGAATACCCGACACATGCAAGTTATCACAGCTTCACAATGGTGGCGCTGATGATCATTGTATTTCCACTCTACTCTTTCTTTAATTTTGTTGGTTGGATCGTTTTCCTTTCAAGTTGATAAAAGTGAGTCAATAAGGACACAATCATGTTTGTTATTTGTTTGCTATATTCAGTATGGTCTTGCTTTGTGAATTATTTACAGGTAAAAAGATGAATGTTTGCTTTTAGGAAGATGAATTAGAAATTTTCTTCATAGGATGATGATAAAGTAGGATGAATCAATTCAGTTGGCATTCATAATAGTTAAATCGTGCATAGAAAACACAAGAAAAACGTTTAATAGGCTTTAAATAATTTTCAACAACTGTTCAAATTATATTGATATTTTCTAAAATGTGCATTGACTTTTTTTCCTCTCTCTTTTTATCAGTTTACATTTGTTCTGAACCTCGCACATTTTTTAGCACATATGGGTTTGCTACAATTATATTAATTTTATTTTTGTTTGTTTCATTCCAGAGTATGCTAAACAGTCATTACAAAAAACTTTATTAAAGAAATATGATGAAAATGATGCAACATGGGACATGTTCACTCCTGTAATTTTTCATTTTAATAAATATTTTTTATTACAAACATAATAAAAATTTATAAGCCTTGAAATTATAAATTATACAGTAAAGATAAATATTATACTCTTAGATGAAACCTATGTCATCAACATTAAAATTCAAAGAGGGAATGAAATTAGAAGCCATAGATCCATTGAATTTATCTACAATCTGTGTAGCAACAGTGATGAAAGTAAACATTTTAAAATAAGTCTGTTGAATTCTTTGATGTCTTGCTAAATATTCCTTCGATAATGATTTTACTTATTGTTTCCCTACAAGTTTAAAAAAAATGTTCAGTGCAAATAAATAAGGGACCCATTTTGATAAGTGATATCTTAGAAAATTGAAATAGGCTGGAAAGAGCAATCATTGAAGTTATGATCTAAGCTGAGAATCAATAACTTTCAAAATATTTTCATACATGAAATCAATTCTGGAATAAAGTACATCAAAAAGTGTTTATTCACAGATGGAATGACAAACCATTAAAATTTTGTTTGTGTGGATTTTTAGATTTTTATTGGTCTTTTGATGAAAATATTAGGTTAAATTTTAAGAAAACATGTATTTTATTAATTTGGTTATATCTTTAAGTGCAGTGGTATTTAAGATATTGCTTACCAAAATCAATCTATTTTTTTTTTTCCATTGGTCCAGTCTCTTTATACAGTGCTCCCTCTAAATAACGGCACTCTACATAATGCCAAATTTATAACGGCAAGTCCATATAACAAAGTTTTTTCCAGAAAATAAAAACTGCAGACATGAATGAGCCCTTACATAGAGGGAGCACTGCACTTAATTCAATATTCAATGAAAAGCATAAATTAACTATAAAGGACATCCATCTAAATCAACATCAGGGAAATATTTAATAAGATATAAGCAAATTTTTTTTTTTTCTTTTTTTAATTTTAATTTATTTTATCCTTAATTTCAGGTGCTAAGAAATAATTACCTTATGATTGGTATTGATGGTTATTCAACGGAGAAAGGTTCAGATTGGTTTTGTTATCATGCTTCATCTCCTTGTATATTTCCTGTTGGATTCAGTGAACTCAATAGCATCCCACTTACACCACCAAGGGGTAAGTTGTTGTTCTCATTATACTTAATCTTCTATGAATGTAAGTAAGTTATGAAATCCCATCTTATCCCGTTCACAACTTTAGTTGATTGCTGAAACTTGTACAGGGTGTCTCAAGCCTTCATGGTCAAGTTTTACAGGTGGTAGAGGATTGTAAGCTGAGTATTTTGAGATAGGGAAGCAGTGGTCAAAAATGCATATTTCAGGCATCAGAAGATCTTGAACAAATAATACGTGTGAGAATGTGTCTGCAACATGACAGTGTGATTGAGCTCGGTAGATTATCGGCTTGATGTGTGTCAGGTTATGCAAGATATTCACATAAAACACCTGTGATGTGTTTAAAGTAAACTTTGAACGTTTAGCTTTTGTAGTACATGTCTCACAATATCTTATGTTCATTAGATTTCACAGAGTAAACTTCTGAAATCAGGTCCTTCATGTTGACGTGTGCTATATATTATACAGGGTGTTTTAAGCCTTTGGTAAAAATTCAAGGGGTGATTCTTTGGGTTATTTTAAGAATTATTTGTCCTTTGAAAAATTTCAAATTACAAGGCGTATAAAGGTTTTCAACAAAAACAATCTTTTATCACCTAATATTACATGTAAAGCCTCTTAATCAACAATAACCTCTGAAAATGACTAACACCAATTAAGATGCATGAATCCGTTCTTCTCTTCGTCGACTGCTGAGCTCTTTCAAAAACACCAGGGTTGTTTCTTATTGCACTCTCATTTCTCAACTCTTCTATATTTTCCAATGGATTAGTGTAAACTAACGACTTCAGAAAAAAATCCAGGAGATTTAAGTCCAAGGATCGAGCAGACCTTAAGTGAGATCCTGATATGTTGCATATGATAAAAATTCACTGGTGCACCATCATACATAAACCACATTATGTCCAGCAGTTTATTCTCTAGAAAGACCAGTAGCGAGTGTTCCAAAAAATTTTGATACATCCCACCCATAAGTCTAATTAAACAGTCAACTAAAAACTTTTATTGCCCTGTATCTTCGAAACAAAGTGGCATTCTGAAAATCATCAAAGGACAAAAGATTCTTTAAAAAAAAAAAACCAAAGAATCACCCCTAGAATCTTTGCCGTATGTATAGTAAAACATCACGATGACCTGCATTCAGGCTTGGAATTGAATTTACAATTGTTCGTGAAATTTTAAAGCAAAATGGTTAAGTGCACAAGCTGGAAATATGGGTATACATGTTATATAAGACTTTGAATTTTCATCTCTTGCAGAACTCTTGTTGTTATTTGATATCACTTCATTCATTCAAGAGTTGATTCTGTTGATAGGCAAATTTTAAACTTATGCGTTTTTGAGCATTAATAGAGGAAATGATACACTATATCAGGGTTCCCCATCTTTTTGCCTGATGGGCCTATAGCCCTGCCCATTCATTTGTTGCGGGCATTGCATGCAAGGATTCAATATATTTTTATCTCAGCACCAATAGACACCTCCAGCCAGCTGAGCAACTGCTCTTGATCGAAAGCTTTTTTCATTCCTGAATCTTGGTATGACTAATACTAAATCTTCTGTGTGACATCTTGTGTGCCCATTTGGGGATCACTACTCTACATTTACATGTAACAGTTCTTGTTGTTACATTAATGTATTGTTTGTTTTATCATGTTATTGAATAACTTCATTGATTATAAATTAATGACAGAGAAAGTACTGCTATTTGATAAGCAGTTGAAATAAATTGGTTAATTCTAAATCATGGTATAATTAATTAACTCTTCTTTCCCTTCAAATTTGTTAAAAAGAAAATTTGCGTCCTTTTGATGTATTTATTTTCTAGATTTTCTTTTGAAAATAATGAACTAAGATTAAAAAAAGTTCCTTGTTTATCAAATTTTAGGACACAAAGGAGATTTCAAATGGTTTGATTATTTGAAGGAAACAAAATCAATTGCAGCTTCTGTAGCCTTATTTAATAAAGTAAGTTTGCTTGCCTTCTTAGAAATTTGTTTCTATTAAAATCTTCATATCCATGGATTATTATGCATAAATGGAAATTCAAGAAGATAGTTTTAATGGGTTAAATAAAGATATACAACAGGTTTTGGAGCAGTGTTTTTATTGTTCTTCTCATTTATTAAGATTTTTTTTTGGAAAACTATCAAGACCAAACAAATCACCAAGGAAAAATAACTTATTCAAAAGCCGTCATTGCAAATGTTTTGGTTAAAACATGAGAATTAGAATAAACCTCAGCCACTTTAGAAAATTAGCAGTAGCTACATTCAGAAACTCCGTATTAGTCATGCTATGTGTGTTGTGTTAAGCTAAAGCATAATCCGTGCTAGAGGTGATTTTTTGAATGAATGCGCGTGTTGCATGGTTTTTTTTAGCATGTCTACAAATACCACGTCTATACTATAATTCTTGATCGTGATCATTTTACATGCATCCAAAGCGAATCATGTTTAAGCTTTATCAACGAATCCTAATTACAATCAGGGTTGCAATTTTTACCACCAGATGGGGACAGTGGAGCTTTTTAGCGATAGGCACTTTACTGCCGACCCAATCTTCTCTGATTATCAAAAATAACTGTTTCTTTCTTGTTTCGGTTCATAACCGATATTCTTGAACAAATAGAGTTCATTCTACACTAATTAATCATGGCATTATAGCCTAGTGAATTCGTTTGACTATAAAATATCCAGCGAAGATGACATTTTTCTGCCATTATGGCTTTTCATGAGAGAGATGAGGAATGCCACAATGAGCATGTGGTCAATGTCATGCTAGAGAACTAACACGAACAAGGACGAAAATAGCCCATGCTCCGTGCTAGACATTTTGCAACACGGGATATGGTTCATGCAGGAAGTAACGTCAGATTTTAGCAATATAACATGCTTAACACGACTAGCAGAGAGTTTCTGAATGTACCGTATTTATTCTACTATAATGCGCATCTTGTATAATGCGGTCCCCATTTTTGACTTGTTGCGAGAAATAATATATGCTATAATATACGGTAAAAATCTCTTTATTTTTTTACTATTTTAAAGATGTAAACTTTTACAGCTTTTTGCAATGACTTTACGGCAGTTTTCATTTAGATTAAGGCAATTTTCACTGGGATTAAGGCACTTTGCATTTAGAAAACGGCAGTTTTCAATAACTTTAGTGCAATTTTCATTTAGATTAAGGCAGATTTCATTTAGATTGAGGCAATTTTCATTCCATTAAGGCAGTTTGCATTTAGAAAATGGCAGTTTTCTTAAACATTAAGGCAAAAAGATACTAATTAATCGACGTGTTTACTTTTTACTGTATGATATATAAAAAAATACGATAATACAGTAAACGATAATGAAATGTCGGCATGTAATAACGCTATAGAATAAGGGCAGATTCGTTCCCAGTATGCCTCGCACAAGTAAGCATTACGTAAGGAGACGTAAACGGTTAAATTTAAAATATGTACAGCTATGTATTTTGCAGCCATGAGAAAAAATGACAGAAATTTTTAACGTTTTTAAAATGTTATGTAAAATGTAATACACGGTCCTCCTAGCCGTGGTAAAACGAAAAGGAGGTCATGGAAAAGAAAATTCCCAGAATCCCTTCGAATCAAACCAGAAACCGATCTGGTTAAAAGACCCGGTCTGGTTAGTTTATATTTATATGTTATAAAATACATAATAAAATGTTATTAAATGTAAATGCATAATAAAACTTTGAAATGCCAGACATCATTTTGAATCATATTTACGTATCGCGGTATTGCTAGAATATAATTTCTACAGCGCTTTGTTAAAGCTCCTTGCTAGCACCTTCCATCATGGTTTTTTAACACGGGAATTGTCAAGAAATACTTGCGTAATTTTTTTTTTTTT
>JAHWFO010017072.1:2578321-2623123 GCA_023313115.1 Rhysida immarginata
GTGAAATCTGCCTTAATCTAAATGAAAATTGCGCTAAAGTTATTGAAATCTGCCGTCTTCTAAGTGAAAACTGCCGTAAAGTCATTGCAAAAAGCTGTATTATTTATTTCATGCCTTTTAAATGGGTATCGGAAAAAATGCAGTAGGACAAAATGCAACTACGTGTTTTCATGGACCCCCTTCAAGTTGAATTCACATGCTAAAAAAGTGACTGTAAAGAATACCAAGATAATGGCATGTCATATAACATCGGCGTGCGCACATCAAATTGCTTTGTCGACGCCCGATTGCTCAAGTGCTCATAATCTATATCATTACTTAAGTAGTGGAAGAATGGATCTATTTATTGATTTTATAATGTCCATCCATCCCCTTCATAATTCTACATTTTTTTAAGTAGAAGGTTGAAATTCGGAATGTAGCTTACTATTTAGCTTGGTTTTGATTGGGCCACTGGGATCGGAATTACGGGGGTGGGATTCAGAGAGGACAAAGATCTATGTTCTATTTAGGTGCATAAAGGAGTGAAATTAAGTATCCAGATTCCTCTTGCAAGATCTACATTACTATGAAGTTTAGGCCCAATTGTTCCATTGGGGTTGGAGTTGTGGGGGTGACAGTCACTTGGTCTTTAAAACTATGGCAACATATGGTAATGTCATTCCATTGGAAATGATGAGAAAGGAATTAAGATATGAGCTTTTTTTAGTTTTTCTACATATTACGTTAGAGAAAATCAATTTTTTGATTAAAAAACTTGGGGGGGAGGCAAAACGTGCAGATTAAGGGGTAAAAATAGAGGACTGCCGTTCTGCTATTTGCCTTATCCTACTTGGAGGGGATTAATTTCTTGTTAGTAGCAGTAGCAAAAATAAAGAAAGAAATGGTGTCCATTCATCTATGACTACATGTATCACTGGTCTTCCTGTATGTGTGGTTTGTCCTTGGATTATTATTTTGCATTGCCCTTATTCACCATCTCAGTGTTTAGGTATCCACACATATCTCGATGCAGATTATTACCATTGACAATGAATATCGATAACACCTTCTGCTAGGGAACTCGATAATCACTTGTCGCTTCAAATATACTACCATTGGTGCTGCCATGGTTAGTTACTACATACAGCTGGATCTTATCACATAGTACTTATTGAAGTTAATATGAGGCACATTCAAATGAAACCTGTTCGAGTCAGTAGGTGTTGTAAGAAGAAGTCAGGAAACAAAAAAAAACATAAGCAAATAGAAAGAGATGAACAGCATTGCACATGTTTCTTAAAAGAAGTGACCCATGGCGTTTAGACATGCATGCCACTGTTTGAGGAGACGGCCATCTCTTTTCTCGGACAGAATTTCCTATCAAAAACTTCCTAGCATGCTATCTTCAAGAGTGATCATTCACACAACAATGCATGCCTACATGGCACAAAAGTTGTTGTGGATGCACTAACCAAGAAGAAATTGGAGGTTCTCGAACATCCTCCTTACAGCCTGGAATTGTCCCATTATGATTTTCATCTCTTTGGGCTGTTGAAGAAATTCTTGAAGGGACAACACTGATGAGAAGGTGCCAAGAAGCAGTTACGGGCTAGTTCAAACAGCAACTCGCATCTTTTTTTTTTTTTTTTGCAGACAGAATTTCCCGTCTCTCCAAACAATAAGATGCGTGCCTAAACGCCATGGGTGACTTCCTATTCCCTGGCTTTTTCTTACAACACCTGCTTGACTCGAACGGGTTTCATTTAAACATTCCTAATACCATATTCACACTTCTCTGAATATATCCTTTAACTACTTGCAAGAATGTGTGAAGAGACAAAAATAATCAGCATGCCTTGTAAATAACATCCATATTAGCTTTCTGCCACTCATAAAAATTATTCTGGATTAATGAGATTCTAGTATAGTCTCATCTTAATATGGTCAGAGAAATCTTGAACCCAAGTTGTAGCACCGTAAGGGGGTCTCTAAATATTGCGCTTAATACTAATGATGCTTCAAACAGTAATTTGAATTTTATTTAACTTATATAATGGATCTGTACAAATACTAATGCAGTGATCTTTAGTTTTTATTACTCTGTATAAGCTATCCAACTAAGGGTTATTTTTTTACTTTTATTAGGAGCTGCCTAACCATGGATTCAAGCAAGGAATGTGCCTTGAAGCAGTTGATCTAATGGAACCTCGATTAATTTGTGTCGGAACAGTTTCAAAAGTAGTTGGCCGTCTACTACGGGTCCATTTTGATGGTTGGGCTGACACTTATGACCAGTGGTGTGATTGTGAATCACCTGACCTCTATCCTGTTGGATGGTGTGAAATGGTGGGATATCATTTAGAACCTCCAAGGACATTAGGTAAGCTTAAATTTGTTTTTACTTTAAGAATATTAGAATTTTGTTGTTATGCTCTTATTGTTGAGAGATGCAATAATTTTGTAGATTCAGATAGATATCACTGTTGTCTTGTTGTCTGTTCTGCATGACAACAAACAATCATCATATACAGATTTCGCATTGTCATTGTGACTTTTGGGGGCTAAGGTTTTTGCCATCCATGAGATAGCAAGTCGTGATAGAGCGATTTTGGCTGTTCTATGACAAATGGCACTACTCTCAATAGGGCTATGCTCAAATGTCAATTAAAAAAGGTTGTTTCATCTTTAATAGGTTTTAATGGCCTTACTAATTTAAGCCAGGGTTCGTGCTAGGGCAAAATATCTACGAGTCAATTTGACTCCCAAACCTGAAAATTGCGAGTCAAATTTCAGAAGATGCGAGTCAAAAGTTAGATACTTTTTAACTTCCTTATTTTTACATGCATCCACAATCTCTATCGTTACTGCTATACAGGGTGTCCAGAAATAAATGGTAAATATTCATACACGTGAGAGAACATGTATAAAGAAGCATTTTTATTCCTATGAGCATGGTGTCACATGCCAACCCCCACAGAGATACAGGGGATTAAAGTATGTTGCGCTGCCTGATTGTTGGCATCCCGCGAGCGACTAGATAATGTGGTGCAGCGCCCACATTGGAGCCTACAGACGTGTTTGAAGGTGTTGATGTAATGGAATAAAATCAAGTCACATCACATAACATTAAACTACGTAGAAATATACAAATAAGACACCTTAAAAACGCTGTAGGCTCTTAAGGTAACATCTTGACGTAGACTATGAGCAATGCACATCAAGGCGTACATCCAAGCTGTGGGTAAAAACAAATGTGAACAAAACAGACGCCACATAAATGTCCATTGCGTATCAAGACTCACAGCAGGTGTTCAAAGGTCCGGCCATCTGTTTGCACGCACAGGTTACAGCGCCATGGTAGCGACTCTCGTGCATGACATAGTACATTCAGTTGTTCGCGGATTGTTTCACCTGCCACAACAATGCAAGCAACCAGATCATCAACGGATGGAACAGGTGTTTCGTACACCAGTGACTTAATGTAGCCCCACAAAAAAAAGTCCATTGGTGGATTCTATGCGCAGAATCGGCCCAGAATCCGCCAAAGGGAAATAAAAGGTGGGAAAATTGACATCTCTTGAACAGATGTGGGCTGCACCATATTGCCTAGTCACTCGCGGGATGCCAACAATCAGGCAGCGCAACATACTTTAATCCCCCTGTATCTCTGTGGGGGTTGGCTTGCGACACCATGTTCATAGGAATAAAAATGCTTCTTTATACATGTTCTCTCACGTGTATGAATATTTACCATTTAGTTCCAGACACCCTGTACATAGTTAATTTAGAAATTTAAACAAGAACGCATGTGACAAAATGAAATGAGGTTAAAATGTAGTGAGAAAGATATGGGCCAATGATATCCAAAATTCAACAAGTGACTTTTGACTCGCTGGTCAAAAAATCACGAGTCAATTTTTAGCAAAAATGCCCTTTGACGCGTAAATTGCGAGTAAGCGCGAACCCTGTTTAAGCAATAATAGTATCTCATTAATACAGGTCGAACCTCGTTACAACAAAATTGTAGGGAGTGCCTAAATTAATTTGTTATAATGTAATTTTATTTTAATGAAAACATTAATTTATCGGCCTGTTTAATTTTTAATAACTGTACAGTACAATTTAAAACACAACTGAATATGTAAAATTATTTAAATTAAGAAAAATACACACTGATGCTTAAAAAATGTTAGTAACTTTTGATTGAACAAAATTTTTAGTACTTACTTTTAACAAGAACTGTTCTAGTGCATGCATATTTTCAAATATAGTTTGAGGAACATTTTCCCGACTAGTTACAAATTCTTTTAATTTAGAAAAACATTCACTTGCTTCTTTTGTGGTAATGCGTGGGTGGTCAGTCGCTTCATTTTGTATGTCTACCTCTTCCTCATCATCTTCCTCCTTTGGGGGTGCATTAGACGCAGTTGCAATAATTTTCATCATCAGTGACTTCACTGCACGTAAGTACACCCTGATCAACGTTGATGTAATCCATAAAATCGACAGCTTCATCAATGTGTCCAGCTTCTTGAATTGATTTCCATAAAGATTGTGTTTCAGGATTACTCAGTAAATTATCATTGTCTAATACTACAGCATGGTCAGTATCTGCATAATGATTCAAAAATCCATCTTTTTTCCAACATTTCGATATTGTTTCTTCCTTCACTAAGTACCAGGATGCAGCAATCAAATCAATAGCCTGCTTCACGTCAATTAAAGGCAACGGCACATCAAAAGGAATGTTCATTAGAACTTGTTGTAGTAATCAACTTCTATACACCACCTTAACAGCATGGATGATACCCAAATCTAGTGGCTACAAAACTGCTGTACAATTCGGTGGAAAAAGCTCAACACAAGCATTTCTTAATTGTGGTGGTGCATTGTGAGCAGAGCAATTGTCAACTAACAGCAAGATTTTGCGTTTTTCACTTTTCATTTTTGCATCAAATTTATTGAGCCATTCAGCAAAAATGTCCTAAGTCATCCATGCGCGTTTATTCGCACAATATTCACTTGATCACGTTTTTGAAACATTTAGGCGTCGCTGATTTTTCGATAATTAGGGGTTTCAATTTTTCAGTTCCAGATACGTTACAACATTACAGTGCAGTCAATCTTTATTTGATTTTTTGCCTTCCTTGCTCCACTCGCTTTTTACAGCCAGTGTAGGATGTGGCAGCAAGTGGTAGAAGATGCCAGTTTCTTCTGTGTTGCACGCATCAAAGTCTTTTATGATTTCTTTTATGCGTTCTGTCCTCCACATGTTCACTTGATCCATTGACACAGAATTTTCTTCTCCACAAATTGCTTTTGATGAAATACCATAACGTGCATTAAATCTGTAGAGCTATCCTGAACTTGCTTTGAAATCCATTCTGGAATGTTTCTGGATCTTACTTCTTGAAACCATTGAAAAACAGCTTTTTCAACATCTTCATAATTTGCGCATCTTATTCTCTTATGTTGTGGACCGATTTCCTTCTTGGCAAGCATCTCAATTTTGTCTTGTTCTTTTAAAATTATACTTAATGTTGAAGGAGCTATGCCGAAGTTTTTAGCAACTTCTCCTTTTTTTTTTCCCCGCAATTTACTTACTTGACCATCTGCAATTTTTCACCAAGAATAATTTGCCGGCATTTTTGATTTGGTGCCATTGCAGAACAGATTTGACTGTAATGTTTTTCAGAGTGCTGTGCAACGACTGTACGCACAGATGTAAAAGTTCAACTCAGAGTCACAAATTAATACACAAAAATAAACATCGCAATCACAACTCTGCTCAATTCACGACTGAAAATTCAAAAGTTCTCTGTTATCTTATACTTGGCCTTTCTCCATCGGCGTCGCGTCTTTCTTGGCATCACGTTTTTCTTGGTGTCGCATCTCTCTCCTTCTAAAGAGCCCGGGTGAGCAAGGAAAGTACTGTATCTACAGACAACCAAAATTAAAAAAAAATCGTTCTAAACCTTATAAAACTGCCCGTGGGACCGAAATATTCTTTCGTTCTACTGAAATATTCGCTATAATGAAGTAAAACAAGCATTACTTTAGTTACACACAGCAGGGGCCAAAATTTTTTTTCATAGTAAGGAAACTTTCGTTATAATGACATTCATTGTATTGAGGTTTGACCTGTAATCATTCTATTTAATTTTGATAAGTTTTAATTCTGGTAAAAGTGCTGATCTCCTTTAAAACGTGGTTTTTTAAATTTTTTTTTTTTTTTTCAAAATTATTTTGCTGATCTGCTGCCTATTTCTTGAGATATCGCCATTTTTCATCGATTTTTTACCCATTTTGATTTTTGTCGATTCAAATCAAAAGCCTGCTTCACGTCAATTAAAGGCAACGACACATCAAAAGGAATGTTCATTAGAACTTGTTGTAGTAATCGACTTCTATACACCACCTTAACAGCATGGATGATACCCAAATCTAGTGGCTACAAAACTGCTGTACAATTCGGAGGAAAAAGCTCAACACAAGCATTTCTTAATTGTGGTGGATTGTGAGCAGAGCAATCGTCAACTAACAGCAAGATTTTGCGTTTTTCACTTTTCATTTTTGCATCAAGTTTATTGAGCCATTCAGCAAAAATGTCCTGAGTCATCCATGCGCGTTTATTCGCACAATATTCACTTGATCACGTTTTTGAAACATTTAGGCGTTGCTGATTTTTCGATAATTAGGGGTTTTAATTTTTCAGTTCCAGATACGTTACAACATTACAGTGCAGTCAATCTTTATTTGATTTTTTACGTTACACATTCGTGCACATTTTTGCCAAACTTTCAAGATTTGCACCGACACGCACCCACATAAGTGGATTCACACTTTCGTGCACACTTTTTACGAAACGTTCATGATTTTCACCGAAATGCACTTAATGTAGCCTTCCTGGCCTTATTAACCAACCCATTCAGGCTTTGATTTCTTTATTATCATCTCTAATTATTATTTAAGTAAATTAACTTACTCTTTATTACAGATTAAGTAAGAAATTTATGTGAATGAATGAAAGTGTCACATCAATGAATATAACGACCTTGCAACTGTGGATTCTCAACCATTGAAGGTTTGCGTCAGCGGGGCCTGCTGATGTTTGTTGGCTCAGCACTTCATTTATACAGGGTGACTCAAACAATAGGGACAAACTTCAGTTCAGAAAAGGAACAAAAAATCTCAGTTATAGAGCAATTATTACAGAACATGATATTACTATGGCAGTAATTGTGTCAACATTTACCTAATACAGAACAAAAGATGTTCGAAGTGGCCTCCTAGGGATGCAAAGAAAGCATTCACACATCACATCATGGATTGCTGCACTCGTTCAAATGTACCAACCTGTACCCAAATTTGTGTCACAGGCTGCATTGACATGCTGTTTAAGTGTCTCCACATAAGGAACTGCCCCTTGTACTGGGGTTCTGTGCAATACGCCCTCTGTGTTCGCCTCTTCTATCAAAGGATCCCTTCTCATGCAACATCGAAAGATGGTTGCAAACCTATTGTGATTCGAATGGCACTGTCTGTCATGCAGCCTCTCAACCATTTCTGTGTGCATCTCCATATGTGAAGACCATCTCGGCTTGTTCCTGATATGTACAACGATTCTCCGTATGTCGGACCATTTTACCTCCACTGCACAATGATCACTCAAAAGTAACTCTGCAGCAGAAAAAACCCACACTGTTTGTATTTTTACAGGGGCATGATTCGTGCATACAATTATTGCCATTTCCATAGAAACGATGCATTTCCAGACATATGTTGTTTTAAACTTTTTTGTTACTTCTGAGGAATCACCCCTTGGAGTTTGTCCCGTTGTTTTAATGATGAAAAACAGCTGAGGTATGGTGAACGATAAAACCCTCACTGAACATCTTATGAATTATTCTCTATTGTTTTATTCACCCAGCATATAAAATTAGTGTCTGACAAGCATCATTTGATTAATGGAATGTGTTTGAATGGAGAAGATATCAAAGTTAAAAACTACTTTGCTGACTTACAACACTACTTACCAAGAATTAAATGTCAATTTCTTATCTAGTAATAAGGGTAATTGTTTAAAAATTGCGTGATATGGCCATGGCGTCAAGGTATTTGGATGAAATTTTGGCCATTCCAACAGACGTTCTCACAAAGGTAGTTGACAATTTTGCAATCCCATTACGCATAATCATTGAGTTTGATAGCAAACGTATTGAACCTGCCAGTTCATAAGCATTGTAATCTTGCTTACAACACAACTTCCATCTTGGTAGGTAGATTTTGCACCACCTGTAAGCAGTTGACAAAACTTTTAAATTTATTGAACATTCTATCTATCCATGATCAAATTGGAACATTATTTTTTTTTTTCCCTAAATTACAGTCTACGTGGACAATTTTCCTCTGGTTTTAGGATAGCATAAATAGCAATTTTCTCAATTAAATAGCTAGCCGTGGCCGGGAACCTCATGGTGCCACTTCCAAAAGCAGAAGATAGGTGACAATAACTGCAAACGCTTTTCGTTTCATGGAAAAGAAAGCAGCTCAGCAAGCATTTGCAGGGCATATTAAGCATCAAGGTATTTCATTGCTGCAATCTGATTGGTTGGTGGTTATGAAAGCAATGATGGATTGTGATGACATCACAAATCACAACAGCAACTTCTTGGCTGTCTTCCAGTGATTGCTGTGCTCATTGCATGCTTGTGGTATTCATTTTATTCTCAATTGGAATGGAGTTGGCCAATGTGCAGGTTCAAACCATTTTATTCTCTTTCCTCCGTGTTTCAAATTGTGTGTCGCACGTGCTTTTGCCTTCCCAGAATGCTTACCACAGTCATCTGTTCTCTGATTGGTTGAGCCACTGCCACCGCCACCCGAGTCCAACGCTGAAGCCGACGCTAAAGCCAACCGAGTCTGTTTAGGAAATGTCTGCTTCACAGACATCGCGCAGCATTCCACTGCACAGTTTGACTAAATTAGGAAATGGTTCGCAGCAGTGGAATTTCCATATTTCCATACATGCCTGGATCTGCATGCTGCAAGGAATTTGCGAAACCTGCTTAATTTTCCTATGAAAAATGTGGACTTCACTCTCCAGGATGTAAATTTTTGAACTCGTTTCAGGAGATGAATGTTACCCTCGATTCCGTCAAATGATACTTTCTGATTCAAAAAGAGGAAATCCTCTCCTTCCTTGTTTCTTCTACTTCGGAAATGGTCTTTTAGCCACTGATGATAACATGAGCTAGGAATTTTTTTTAAATTAATAATAAGTGCCATTGAATTAACATTTATATTTTTATGTTATTTTCTAGAATTTGAAGAACAGAAGAAGAAAGGGCGAAAACCAAAAAGCCAAATCTACAGGGGTCCGAGGAAAAGTAAGATTAATAAAATTATCACTTAATTATATTTTACTTATTTATTTTTCAAACCCACTTGTCTATTAGGGTCACGGAGGCAGCAGCCCTATGCAGAATCTTCAGCGCTTGCGATCTTCTGCTATTCAGCACATGTCCTCAACATGGCAATAACCAAGCAACTTGAACCCTGACTGTAGTCTGACCCCTTGACCCACAGGCTTGGAAAATAGCAACTCCTTAGGAAGACCAGTTTGCAGCATTTGCATCATGTGACCATACCAATGCAACTGAGACCTCTCAAAATATAGAATAGCAGCTGAACGCTCAAAGATTCTCTTATTGTGCTGCTGTGCACTCTATTTATAATCTATTTCATAAAAGAAGACCAAGGAAACGAACCAATCGGAACACGTGCTTGATTGGTTGCTTATTGCTTAATTATTCTATATATTGCACTTCGCTCTCACGGATGTCAATTGAGTTAAAAAACAGAATTTTCATTGAATAGTTTTTATTTTACATTTATGAGATAAATAAAATTAAATGATCATATGAAAATAAAATAAAAATTCTTTAATATTGTAGAATACTCTGCTCTGAAATTTCTGCAGTGCAAAGTACTAAGGGAAAGTAATGCATCACTAGCACTTGCTTCTGATTGGTTTCTAATTAGGGTCAATGGTCTTCTTTTGTATAAAAGATTATAGTAGAGTAATACTTGCTACATCTCTCAGTAACGTCATTTCGACCTCTAGCCCTGCGATCACACTCTTTCAGTCATTACCATAGGTGAGAATGGGGACGAAGATAGATGTGAAAATCGAGAGCTTGGCTTTGTTTCCTAGCTCACATTTCCTTACCACAGATAACCAATGTGTGCATCTGATACAGCTTACTGCACCGATCCGAGCATCGAATTTTCTGTACCTGTTTATATAATTAGCAAACTTACACTGCTGCCCCTCTATGTCGCCGAACTGTCCACGACCTAGTGAGTCGTGATATCCTGGAACCAAGATTTCACTGTCCGCGACATAGTGAGTCGTGATATCATGAGTTTGCTGTTCCGCGACAGACATAGCATATGTTTAAATGACAATAACACGATCATTTCTCTTTAATTAGCTTTAATGGAATATGTACTAACTAGTTGTTACCTGTGGCTTCACTCGCCTGCGCCATCTATTGAGGGGAATTACAAAGCAAAAGCAAAAGCGGTGCTTTCCCAGGGGAAAGAGAGATGTTCCACGGTAAAACGTAGCCTATGTCACTCTTGAGCCCTCCGACTCTCTCCATACAAAAAACCTCATCAATCCGTTGCTCTGTTTTGACGTGAAAGAAGGACAAACAAACACACTTTCACATTTATAATATTTAAGCAATGGATTTAAGCAATAAAATCTTCTCATTGATACATGTATCGTTGTACTATTTATCATACATGTATCTTTTTAAATACAAAAATAGAAGGGAATAAACAATTTACGAATCGTTATTTATGATGAATTTTGAACAAAAGAATCCACTGTTAATTGCTTTGTTGATTTCCTCTTTTTCTTTTGGGCAATTTCTAAAATTGCTTTGAAATGAAATGCATGTATCTTGTCAACATTTTCAGGCTCAATCCATTCAGCCTCTTATGTGTAGATTCGAGGACACCAGTCTCATGCCACACTTGTGCTTGTGAACTTCCACGCTTCAGCAGGTCTAAGGCGATCACCTTGTCTTGAAGCACCTTTTGCTTGTTTTGTTTTTTTTAATATTTTCTACTCTTTGAAGACATTAAGGACAGTAACTAAATAAAGAAAGATAAAGAATGTAAATGATTCTTAAAATAACCTGTGCATAAAAAAAAACAAAACAAAACCCTGGATCGAAATAGTTCTATGTCCTATTGTTTTGCATGAATGAAAGCATAACATAATTGAAATATTGTCGTAAATTGATTGCCAAAGGCGCTCGCCAAAGAGCCAATTAGAACATTTTTACTTAGTTCACCCTTCCCAGAGCCAATGACTAACATTGTTGGATGACTTACATTCCCCATGTAAGCACAGTAGAGTCCACTTATAAGAGTTGCAGATATAAGAGAGTCCGGATTTAAGAGCAGTTTCCTCCTTCCCACTGAAAGAATGACAAAAAAAACAACAACAACAAAAAAAAAAACGGGGTCCAGCTATTGACCGCAACTTATCTGATATCACGGCATAAGGAATCCGAAATAGAGGGCAGCAGTGTATTTTCTCATGTGTACATAAATATGCCAACCTCAGTTGCTAAGGGTGTTAAGGCACAGATCTTCTGGATGTTGTGATCCTCATGTTGTGGGTTTAAATCCTGCAGAGGTATGGATGGTTTGTATCTGTCATTTCTATTGCCTACCAATAGCCTCTGATTTGCATTTGGCCAGCATGAAGGCTTAGACTGTTTCTGTTTAAAATATCTGACCAATGCAATGCCCAAGTACTCAAACCAATGGGGAATATGTATCACATTGGTAAGACTGTGGTTTCTGGATCTCATCTAATTTTAATGCTAAAATTTTCATTTCAATGGCTAAGTTTAAAGTTATATACATTAATAAGGGAATATAAATGTTTTAAAAGGTGGAGAAGCTTCAAGAGAGTATTTTTATACCAGGTAATGTTGAGAGTACAACATTGTTCTCTTGTACACCACATTCTTGATTAACGCTCTGGTTAGGTTCCTGAAAACGTGAACATTATTCATATACTGGGCTCATGGGTTCTTCAGAGGACATATGACACTGTAGTTTGAGACCTTAATGAGCATTAATCAAACAAAGGTAAACGTTTATTTTGTTGATTTGTCAATGAAAATTTGTATCTCTAGATTTATTCAAGGATATACAGTGCTCCCTCTGCGTAACAGCAAATTTATAAAGGCAACTCCATATATCTCCTGGAAAAAAACTTATTTATATGAAGTTGCAGTTATAAATTTGCCACTATGTAGAGTGTTGTTATGCAGAGAGAGCACTGTATATCGCTTTAGAGTTGAAGAAATTAATTTTATACAAGTGTTTTATGTATGTTTTCCTTTTTATAATTTACTTTGTTTATGCTTATGGATGTAGAAGAAAAGAAGGACAATATACAAGAATCCAGAATACAATAAAAAAAAAAAAAAAAAAAAAAAAAATTGAACACAGGGTGGTTCCCAGCAGGTCTTCTATTTCATTTCCAGGCTACCCATTGGTTCCCTTTTTTCTCCCTAACTAATACTTTCCTTTTCCCTCCATGTTGTCTGTGTATAAGACATCGTCTAATACCCCCTATTATCACTTTCACTCTTTTTCTTTGACAAAGTATAGCCGCTATCTGAAATGTCAGCTGTTTTTTTTTCAGGGTCTTACCACCCTGTGTTCAATTTTCATTTTTTTACGTTTAGTATTTAATCTAGGTCTGTTAAACATAGTTGCATTATATTTATGTTATTCAAAAATGATTGGCATTGCAATTTGTTTCTTCACACTTTACCATTTATTAGGAGAGTGCACATTAGAGATATTCCCGACAATATCTGTGCACTTTTGCTATCATTCTGACAGTTTCCATATTGCTCAACAAATCATTCTTTGGAGGCATCCCCTCACTCTTCCTGGACAGCTGCTTGAAGCTCACCATTGCAAGATAACTTCTCACCATCTTCATCAGATTGACTAGAGCAGCGATTATCAATCTGTTTTGACTCACAGATTCCTTTTTAGAATCAGTTTCATTGGTGGACCTCCTTAAGCAAGAAATCACTTGCTGAGTGAAAGAATTTTTTATTTATTTTCTTTTCTTCAAGCAACCACAGAGCTCCTGGGAAGTCCATGCAGAGCCCCTAAGACTCCACGCAGCATAGGTTGAGAAACACTGGATTAGAGCATAGTCATTAGGCACAAGATCTAGCAAGTATGATGCATGAAGGACATGTATCCTAGAGCAGTAGTGTGGCAACTGACTGGTAGCCCTGCTCTTATTTTGTTTGAACCCCAGTATCCAGCTAAATATGGTTCTGTGACTTGGCAGCCACTCCTTCCCTCCAAAGAAACTGCACTGTCATTGTTGTTCATAATTAATCGGCTTCCACGTTTATTCGCTTTATCCATGAATGTATATGCACTTCTGCACGTAAGACCAGCAACTTCTTTCATCATCATCTGGTAGTAGTACATGGCACTTAAACTAGTCTTCATACACACACATACACATACCAACACAGATTCAAAAATTCTACTTTTCAGAAAATATGGGGGTGAGTGTCAGTCATTTTTGAATAACCCAAATAAGATATATGAAAATAATAATCGATATGTATAAACAAACAAAAAAAAAAAAGCCCATAATTATATTTCTTGTGGGAATTTTCTTTTAACTTTGCAGAAAAGAAATCTAGGATTAGTAATATAGGAAGGCCAAAAGTTAATGGAAAGACTGGGTCTGCAGGAAAAGTGAAATCAAGAGAGAGTAATAACAGAATGTATTACTCAGTTAATCATCATTCAACTGGAATGAAACCTAGAAGTATTTCAAGCACCAGTTCTAGTGAAGAGTCTGATGCAGGTGAGAGTTGAAAATTGAGAAAGTTAAATTGGTGATTAGTTTGTAGAGTATCTAAAGAGTAATCTTTCTTTATGATTTTTAGATGATTCTGGTTCAGAAGCTCTTGCGCCAAGCAATATGAATACAGACAATTATCATATTGGAAGAAAGTTAATTCAGACCAATTCTGGTTGTATTCCTTCAGAAGCAAGAAAGGAAAACGTTTTGTTGAATTCATCTAACAAGACAATCCCACGTTTGATAGATTCCCATTCCTCACAGCCACCGTGGAGTGTCATCACTCCAGAACTGTGGAGCATCTACGATGTGGCCCAGTTCCTACGTATCAATGACTGCGGGGCATATTGTGATAGTTTCAGTAAAAAGGTAATTTGTTGAAAATAAAAGATATTCTCCTTTGGAATACAAAGCTTTTATCAATATAGCTAAAGTGAGTTTTAACAAAGATTTGACATAAATAGAAGAGAAAGAAATTTGCTACAAAACTAGACGAATTGTTGAGATCACTAGCATGCTAAATCAGAGGCATAAATAGTAAGGTGTTTGCCTCAAAGCAAATCGTGAGGGTCGATATTTTAGTACTGTCACAAAACACTTCAGGTCTGCTGGCGTTATGAGCAAAAAAAAACGTAAAACAGGCGATTGGTCGCCATGTGGCAATTCAGAAATAGTGGTTTCCATGGATACAAAACGCCAGAAAGTGGAGGAGGGGTTTCACTAAACTGAGCAGATTTTTTGTCTAATTTTTTAAATTTATTTTGGAGCAAGGTATTTTTTTTCTTACAGATTTTTAAAATTGTTTTTAAAAAATAATAAAAAATAACATTTCGAAGTAAATTATAAATGAAAAGAAATGAAGATTCCACGTATGAATAAATTTTAGTCCATTTATTTAACCAGGATCATTCAATTATACATCAAATATGAAAAAAGTACAGTGAAAATTTCAGCTAACTTGATGCATATCCAAATTTGAAACAAATGCTTCCCTATACCATATGTTATTTCGAATCCCTTGAGGATAAACTTTTTACCTGCTTGTTCGGAGCCATTCTTCCTTTCCAAACAGTTATCACAAAAATGCACAATTTCTTCTACAACTGGGTTTAAAAAATTGAAACCTGTTTATTTACCAATCGTTGTTGTTAACATGAAGCCATGCATGTGAGAATTTAGCTTTTCCCAAAAAAATTCAGACAATGAGAGTTCATCGTCACTGATCAGAGCGCTAGCAAGTGTTCTGTGACATAACTATTTTTTTTTGCGCACTGCTCCACCATTGAAGATGACACCCTTACTTTTTATTCCTTTGATGCTAAATAGAATAAAAATAAAATTCCAACGTAAAATGTTGAGGCAATAATGAAGTAATTAATTCAAATAATAAGCACAGAAAACTTGAAGATTTCAGATTTTCACCATGTTGGTATAAAGATGATAGGCTGATACAAACCACCAGTTCCTACAAAACACCATGTTTAGTAAAGAATAACTCAAGAATGTTAAATGAAGATTTATTACATGCCAATTATTTATTATCATCATAACCTAACCTCAGATGTTTAAATTATTGATTAAAATAGGTTAGTGCTTATTTAACCACATTTGGTGCCGTCTTGTCAGAGCGTGGGTTTGCAACGATGCCCGCAATACTACTGGTTCTTGTAAATTTCTAGTACAACTATTTTGCTGCATTGTTGGACATCCATGACTGCTCCAAACATGCAGACCATTAAGAACGTCATTATGTGCAGTTCAAGAAGATTGTGTTTTGCAGACCAAAGAAAAGTAAAACTGTCCAAAATAAAACCTGCCACAAGAACATATTGGGAATCTTGTTGTCGAAAGAAGTACTTTGGATTCTAGTCTCAATTAACTCTACATATCGCAAAATTTCACTAATCTGTTTTCTGACAGAATGCGTTCAAACTGTTCTGTGTTTAGTTGTGTTAAAGCACAAACTGATAGAAGCTTCAGCATTGCAGTTCACAATTCTGAAGCTTCTTCATATTCCTTGTTATCTTGAGTCACCACAAGGACTGCAAAAATTGTGTCCGTTTGAATCACAGAGGAGGGAGAAAATGAAAGCTTTTTCGTACATTTTATTAATTTTGAGTTGGAATTGAAAATTTCAATATTAATTTCCTGAATGCACATTTCAGAATAACTTTAATACTTGTCACCGTTGGCCTGCTACTCCATTTTAAAAACCATCAATCCTTTTTAGGACACCTTGTTTGTACACTATGATTGTTCAGTAGAATCGTTTAGGGCATGGGAAGCAATTTTTATTCAATGAATTTCAACTTGAATATTAAGGCACAAGGCCCATTGGTGCACTAATCTGTAGATTTCCATCTGGTAAAATTTCCACGATTGAGGGTGGAATTATTGTGTAACAGCAAAATCTACGTCAGCGTCAGAATCGAACCACCGTCAGAAAGTTTCCTAAGATGAATGTGCTTATTTGCGCATAAAGCAATTTTCCTGTGTCTCATTTTTTTCATGGGCCATATCTTTTGTGGATTCCCTTCTTTGTCAAAATTTCTTGCACCATTCAACCATTGCCATATGAGAATAACTAAGGTTGCCGTAAACAGCACTCATTCTCGTAAGAATTCCATTGGCTGACGCCTTCAATGGCCAAAAATTGTATAACAGCATGCAGATTATCTTTGGATGTATTGTCTACCATGAATGCCATCTTCCAACTAACTCACAACTCTTAGAATCAAACCGCTAACATGAGTGACAAACAGCTCATTAGTTACTTAAACAATGTATATACAGTAGGCCCTCGATTTACGTCCGTAAAACGAAACTCGATCTCCCATAGGGTCAAATTATATAAAATTTATTCCGTTCTGGACAGAAAAAGCGACTCCCTCCAAAGTTTATCATGCTTTGTACAGTTAGTTTTTCTATTACGGACTCAAAAAAACTTTCTCCTGCTTTTTTCTTCTCTCCTCTCTTTTTGTTTTTTTATAACTTTTTACAGACTTTTTTTTAGTTCTCTTTTCTTCTTCACTGTTTAGTCATCAGAATCAGAGGAACTGATAATTTCATCTCCTGTCCAACATCTAATCCAGTCTTCTGTTTCTTTGAAGGAGAAATCTTGACAAAAAAACTGTCAAGAGTGGTCTGCTTCTCTCTCTTCCTCAGACTAGGCTACATCAATGCTTTCAGGTACATTGTGAGAAAAAGCCATGAGAACCCTCAAATTTTTGCGCGCATGGGCAAATGGCAATTTCGGACATAAGGCGGGTGCGGACGTAAAACGGGGGTTTTTTAGACTTCCGCCGGCAGAAGTAAATTGAAACGTACATAAAAAGAGGCGGATGTAAAACGGGGGTTTTTTAGACTTCCTCCGGCGGAAGTAAATTGAAACGTACATAAAAAGAGGCGGATGTAAAACGGGGGTTTTTTAGACTTCCGCCGGCGGAAGTAAATTGAAACGTACATAAAAAGAGGCGGATGTAAAACGGGGCCAAGTGTAAACAATTGCTTTTTATTGTTTAGGCGAAACCTTCGTGCTGTGTGTTTCTGTTGAACAATTCTTGTATATAAAAAAACTACGTGATTTTAAAAAATTCGTTAAAGTGGTTGATGATATCTGCAGAATTTTATTCAACATTGACATTATTGTAATTGTTTACTTTTTTTTTTTAATTTCAGCGGATAGATGGAAGGAAATTTCTGACATTGACAAAGGAACAAATTGTGAATCTAACTGGCATGAAAGTCGGACCATCACTCAAGATATATGATCTAATTCAACAGCTAAAAGCCAAAGTGCAAGTCTCGTGACAAAATTTCAACCATCTTAACTTTCGTTGAGATTACAGCCATCAGTCACCGCAACTCCCACCACACTGCTGCCTTACTGGCTGCCGGATCCCTCCCTTCCCCACCTTTGCAAGGAAGTGTTGTTCCTAAATATATGAACACATGAAGCAATTAGAAACCAACTCTGCTCTGTACCTGCACTCACTTGGGGAATAAAAAAAATATATAATAACAAGCCTCTCAAGTACAATGTTATAATACAGTCGATTTAATTCACGAGATAGAAACAAAAGAGGACAGTATACTTCAAAGTGACTTCTTAGTGTTAAATGAAAATATAGATATATATATATATATTTTTCCCCTGAAATTGTCCAAGGTGGGAAACCATTTCTTACTGTTGAATTGTATAAAGGCAATAAGAGAGAAGGAAAGAACTAAGAGATTATCCTCTGAATGTAAAGCCTCTGTTAGTTCAAACTGCCCAACTTCAAATGAAACCACAACAATATATTTTTGCTGACATTTGCAAAAGAAAATTTAAAAATTAAATCATATAAAGATTATTATTATTATTATTATTATTATTATTATTATTATTATTATATTAAAGATATACACATCTTAACTATATCTACCAATCCCCATTTTTCTCCTCCAGTCATTCTTTTTTGTTTTTAAACTTTATATTAAGCTCATTTGTATATTATCTCATCATTGGAAGAGAGAAAGAAATTTCCACCGTAGGATTGAGAATCTTATATTTTATTTTGTATTTTTTAATTTTTTTGTGTGTTTCGCATCATCATTTTTTATTGTACAGATACATTTAGTTATATTCATTCTAATTTCTGAGCTTCGTGAATTTTAATTTTTCTCATCTCTTTTCTTTTCAGCAATTATTTGATTGTGATATAAATACTGTATAATGTTAAATTATTAATATCATTAGAATATAATTCATTAATAAAATATGTTTTTTTTATTAAATATTTTCTGGGTTCTTAAAGTATATATCAATGTAAAATGAAAATTTCCCATCACCATTATTTAAGTTTGTTAAAACGTAGCCAAATATTTATGAGATACTTATGCAAGTTAAAACAAGGACTCTTGTTAATTTACATTCACTGGAATTACATTTATTCTATGTTATTATTGATGAGTTGTTGATAGGAATAATTACTCTTAAAAAAACAAAATAGTCATTTATGTTCTTTCTTCTCTAGCCTATTCATTTCTGAAAATATTTTCCCTTTTCTTTTATGCATTAATATTCCTTCTTTAAAGAGTAAATCATTTAAAAGGGAAAAAAAAAGAAAAAAAAAAAGTGTGACCGTTCTTCTTTGCCTAAAAAAGTTTTGTCGATAATTATTATATCCTTCTATTATTCCCTCATGTAACAGAAGAACTACTTTAAATTCTTCATTTATCCTCTCTGTTGTGATTGTTCTTTATAATTTATCTTTGTTAAAAATGGAATATTTTTATTAAGAAATAAATTTTACAAATTTTATGTAATAAAGAAATCGCTAGCTTTTTCTTTTGTTTTTAATATTATTACATCTAGGTGTCTTCACTGTACAAAAGAGAGTAGCGGAATGAGAGCGATAAGAAGAAACTGCTGGCATTCCAGATGCATTGCTATTGCCAATTATTAAAAATAAAATGGCAGGATACTTTTATTTCTTTCTTTTTCTTTATTTTATTATTATTTATTATTATGGATTACAAAGTAATCATTATGTTATTATTTTGTGCGCACTTTTTGCCAAAATTCACTGTCCTTCACTGAAAACCACTGAAATGTGCGTTTTCCACTTTCGTGCACACTTTTCACCAATGTTCGCAGTACTTACTTACTTTTCAAACCCGCTTATCCGTTAGGGTCGCGGGGGTAGCAGCCCTATGGAGGATCTCCAGCGATCGCGATCTTCTGCCATCGGGCGCATGTCCTCCCTGGTAATGCCACCTGGTTCTAGGCCGACCCCTTGGTCTCTTACCCACTGGCTTGGAAAATAACAACTGCCTAGGAAGACCAGTTTGTGGCATCCATATCAGCGCAACTAAGATCTCTCAATGCAAAGAAGTAAGCAGCTCAACACCTAAAGACTCCCTTATTGTGCTGCTGTGCACTCTATCTAGTAGGGTAACACCTGCCACATCTCTCAGAAATCTCATTTCGGCCACCTGTTCCCGCGATCGCACTCTTTCGGTCATTATCCAAGATTCATGACCATAGGTGAGGATGGGGACAAAAAATTTGAAGACGGAGAGCTTGGCTTTGTTTCCCTGCTCCCGTTTCGTTACCACGGATCGCCACAGTTCACGTCTTACACAGCTAGCTGCACCGATCCGAGCATCCAGTTCTTTTTCCTGCCACCCATCACTCGTGAATGCAATCCCGAGATACTTGAATTTCTACACCTGTCTCAATGGGGTTCCCCTAACATGGAGAGCGCACTGAGTAGGCTGTCTTGAAAGGACCAGAACCTCAGTCTTAGCCACACTGATCTTCATCCCAGCTTCTTCACATCTGGCTGCAAACCGGCCTAGTGCATGCTGAAGGTTAGTGCGAGAAGAACCAGAGAGTTCAAGGTCATCCGCAAAGAGCAACCTCTTCACCAAGCAGTCGCCCACACAATCACGCTCATCGCCTCGGCTGCCCCTGTCTATCCAATCCATAAAGATAATGAACAAGAGGGCTACAGTACGCACCCTTGGTGGAGTCCAACACCCATGGTGAACAGTCTTGACTTAATGCCATTTATCCAGACACACATCTCAGAGCTTTCATACAGAGACATGATCGTAACCAGTAATTGCCTATCCACTCTACTCTTGCAACACTTGCCAGAGCTTCTCCCGAGCAACTCTGTCATATGCTATTTCGAGGTTCACAAAGCAAGCATAGACATCTTTTGCATACCACCAGGATTTCTCTAAGATTTGCCTTAGAACAAAGATGATGCGTCCTGCTTCGGCCAGGTCGGAAAACACACTGCTCCCCCGACAGTTTGGAGTCGACTATTTCCCGACTTCTCTTCTCCAGACACATAGCGTACACTTTCCCAGGAATGCTGAGCAAAGAGATGCCTCGATAGTTGTTGAAATCTCTCTGATCTCCCTTTTTGAAGATAGGGATCACACTTCCTGTCAGCCATTGCTTAGTGGCCTGGCCAGATATCCAAACAACTTGACACACCTGAGTCAGCCACAGGATACCATCCTGATTTAAGACCTTTAACATCTCAGACCGGATTTCATCACCACCTGCAGCTTTGCCAGTCTTCAGGGATTTAATTGCCCATCTAACTTCTGCTTCAGTGATATTACCGTGACTATTCTCTGCTTCAAGGTGCAATACTCTCTCCACTCCAAGGTGCAAGTAGTTGCTGTCACCGGATTAAGAAGAGATGCAAAGTATTCCTTCCACTGATGCAATACTCTCTACTCCGTTTTCAGAAGCTTCCCATCTGAACTCTTAATAGTTTGTGATGAAAGAGCCTTCTTTCCACGGAGGCGGCAAATGGTCTGCCAGAATACCTTGTTTGTTGAACCATAGTCTTCCTCCAATTTCTCCCAGGCCTTGGCTTTAGCTGTTGATACTGCCTTTGCTGCTGCTTTTCGCGCCTCAGTGTACCACACACGACTCAAGGTGACTTATTTTCAAGCCGTAGCAAATAGGCTTCTTTCTTTGCCTTGACAGCTTCTTGGACTTCACCATTCCACCATGCAGTCTTTCTCTCACTGCCCTGCGCCACACTCAGCTGCTTACGACCACACCACAATCCAGCCAAAGTAATCACAGCAGTTTTAAACAACTGCCACTCCTCTTCAACAGTACCACGATCACTGGGTAGTTAATTGAAACTTGAAGATATGTTATCTGCACGGCTCTATCCTCCAATGTCTCCCATTTGATGCGCCAAGTCTGTCTGGACCTAGTATTTCGCTTGGTTGGCATGGATTCAGAGAACCACAAAGTGCAGACAACAAGGTGGTGATCAGTTGATAGTTCTGCCCCTCTCCTCACACGAGTATTCAACACTGATTGGAATAAGTCAGCTGACACGATTACAAAATCAATTAGTGACTTCTGGTCCATTGCATCACTGTACCAGGTATACTTATGGACATCCTTATGCTGGAAGAAGGTGTTCGTGATGGAATGTCCATTGTTATAATATAGATCCAACAAGCACCTCCCATTCGCATTTAAATAGGGGTCACCATTCCTTCCAATCACGCCTTTCCACGTTTGGTCATCAGTCCTTACGTGTGCATTGAAGTCGCCCACCAGGATGACAGAATCTGCACTCCCTCTCCTGGTAAGAGCAGCATCAACTTCATCTAGAAAGAGTGGGTGGGTACTCTGTGACTGCATTCGGAGCATATGCAACGAATAGAGAGAGAGAGACCGTTTCCCTATCTGAAGCCTCAGGAGACACAGTCTTCCATCTAAGGGGGTCCAATCTGCAATATAATCTGCCAGCCGGGGACTTGTGAGTATCCCCACTCCTGCCTGGGCAATCATGTTAGGGTTGACACCTGAGTAGAAGAGTTTCCACCCTCCTTGAGAGTCCACAGTTCCAGAACCCGGTCATTTTATAGAGGTAATACCTATGATATCCAGTTGATATCGTTTGGCTTCCTCCACTAACTCGGATTTCTATCCTGCCATGGAGAATACGTTCCATGTGTCGATTGACGACACCCGATCCCGTTGTCGTTTTACCCGTTTTTCCTCCTGGGTAAAGGCATGCACTAACCCAACCGTTTCCCCAAGCGCATAGCGAGTGCACTGGTGGGGCTTCTTGGAGGCATTGCTCCGAGATAACAGCTGGGAGACTATCGACTATTTTACGTACGAGAGCCTCTGCCTAACTCCAGAACGCGGGTGACTTTAACTGCGCCACACCCGATGCAGTATGAATTCTCTCAGTCATCGCATACTAAAAATTGCGAAAAGAAGTGACGTCATTTACGCATGTTACGTAATGACGTCAGTTTCTCGCGATGCTCGCAGGAAACTATATCTGAACGATACTTTTGCTTTATCCCACTACACCAGACGTCACTGCTATCACGGAATTACAAAGGCAACAATATGAGATATGTTTGTTTGGATACTCTTCATCTCAATTCTCAACCATGACCTTTCTGGTAAGGATGACCTTAAAGTAGCAGTGCTACAACCAGCATAGCTCACAGAATCCCTGAAGCACCCAACCAAAATCCTGTTCACTGTCTTCTACCGAAAATCACCGAAAAGTGCGTTTTCCACTTTTGTCATGCTTGTTGCCAATGTTTGCTTGTGTTCCACCGAAATGTGCATTTTCCACTTTTGTCCACACGTTTTGCCAGTGTTCGCTGTCTTCCACCGAAATGTGCATTTTTCACTTTTGTGCACACTTTTACCAGTGTTCACTATCTTCCACCAAAAACCATCGAAATATGCGGGATTTTCACTTTCGTGCACACTTTTTGCCAGAGTTCGCTGACTTCCATCGAAAACCGCCAAAATGTGTGACGTTCCAAATGTGTTGCTGTCGCTAATTATTAAAAACAAGATCGGAATAAAACTGTAGATTTGTATAAGAAACAAACTCACAAACATCCTTCTTTATATATATACATAGATAAAATGGCAGGATACCTTTGTGCGCATTATTTGCCAGAGCTCGCTGTCTTCCACTGAAACACCGAAATGTGCGGATTTCCACTTTCATGCACACTTTTTACCAATGTTTGCTGAGTTCCATCGAAAATCACCAAAATGTGCGGATTTTCACTTTCGTGCACACTTTTTGCCAATATTCGCTGTCTTCCATTGAAACCACCAAAACGTGCGTTTTCCACTTTTGTCCACAATTTTTGCCAATGTTCGCTGTCTTCCACCGAAAACCACCGAAATGTGCCAATTTCCACTTTTGTGCACACGTTTTACCAAAGTTCGCTGACTTCCATCGAAAACCACCGAAATGTGCGGATTTCCACTTCCGTGAGTGATAAGAAGAAACTGTTGACGTTGCAGATGCGTTGCTATCGTCAATTATTAAAAATGTCCGTAAAAAATCAGGAATGAAAAAAATCAGGAACACCTTGAAAATACGAGAGTTTGTCGAAAAGTAATGCCTCCATGGCTGTAACTTTTTTGTTAACCGATTTACAAAATTCTAATTGTACCTGATACTTACATTTGTCCTCTATGTGATGCACTATTCACTTTTCAACATAATCCCCATTCCTATCCACGCGTTGCGCCAGTGCGTGACAAACCGTGTGAACCCATCGGAGAGGAATTCCGGGGTTGTTGTCGACACAAGGATAGAATGGCAGCTTTGGACTATCTTCTGCAGCACAATAACGTCCACCGGTAGACAATCGCCATATACAGTTCAAAAATGAAAAACTGCAGTTTAAAGATGAAAGACTTTGTACCTTGCGACTTTCACAACTTCCCAAAGAAGAAGGAGCACCATAAGGGACACGAGGTGAAAGATGCCATTCAATTTTCGTTCGACAACAAACCCGGAATTCCTCTCCGACGGGTTCACCCGACTATTCACACGTTGGCGCAATGTGTGGAAAGGGATGGGGACTACGTTGAAAAATGAATAGTGCATTACATAGACGACAAATGTAAATATTAGGTACAATTAGAATTTTGAAAATCGTTAACAAATTAAAAAAGTTACAGCCATAGAGGCATTACTTTTCGACCAACCCTCGTACATACAGAGTGGTTATAATTAAAGTTCCCCACTTCTGCATGGGCTGCAGACTGCATTATTGCACGGAGAGGGATGAAACTTGCGATGAGTAAAAAATGGGGATCGCATTATACAAGAAGATAACATTTTTGCTGTTTTTTGGGCCGAAAAAGTGGAATCGCATAATACAAGGGGACATAGTAGAGAATTTACGGTAGTTAGTGAAAGACTCACTGAAACTTTGTGTATAGGCTATGCAGAGCATGGGGAAGAGAATTCCAACGGAAAATTTATTACTGCTTAAGGTTGCCACTAGGGGGAAAAGTGGCACTGTACGCAAAAAGGCAATGCATCTGTGAAGAACCAATCTGCAGAGGTCACTATGCCATTGGGAAAGAAAGAACGTGCGCTCCTGATGAAGCCTCTAATACCAGAACAACAGCAATAGTGCAATAGCACTGCGAGAATATCAGTGTATGAAGGAATTGCAAACAGGACCCAGGACAGCGAGAGATCAACTCTTGACACGGTATGTGGTTCCAGCACTGCAGGAAAGCGGGTGTTTACAAACAACAGTCTTCATGCAAGATGGTGCAGCAACCACATGTGGGTCGCCTGGTACCCACATGGACACTTCGTAGTACCCATTTCGACGATGAACTTGTTCTTTCGAGGCACTTCCAGATGCGTGGCCTGGCCATTCACCAAACCTTAATCCATGTGATTTCTGGCTGTGCGGAACCATGAAGGTTCGTGTTTATCATGCAGGAGTATGGAACTTGCCTGAACTGAAAGCCAACATCATTCATCATGTTGCAGCCATTTCACTGTTGAGCACACTGTCCTGTACTAATGTTGAGCACACTGTCATGTGCTTCCAACATGTCGTCGATGCAAAGTGTATGCTTATTGAACAGTCCCTCTAACAGCATTCCGGCAGTGGATTACTACCGTCTGTGTATGATCTTGGAGCACCACTATTTCCCCTGGTGGCAACCATATGCTCTAATAAATTTTCCGTTGGAATTCTCTTCCCTATGCTCCACATAGCCTAAACACACAGTTTCATCACTATCCGTGCAATAACGCGATCTGTAGACCGTGCAGAAATGGGGAACTTCAACTATAAACCAACCGGGACAAACTATAAATCACAGTTATCGACCTGATCCAACGGCGAAAGCTGACATTGTTTGGATACATCTGCCGCATGAATGACAACGGGATCGTCAAACACATGGTTACATCAGACATGGGAGGCAAAAAGCAAACAAGGCCCCCACGTGCCTGGATGAATGATATCACCAACTGGTGCAAATGCAGTGCCCAAACGGCCTTTCATCATACCCAAAATCGGAACCAATAGAAAACAACCAGCAAAAGCAACGAAACCACAAATCCACAATACAGATCCTCATTTCGGGGTCTACAATCCTTCATCAGTGAGTGATTAACAATCCAAGAATACGGAATTTATAAGGAAATACAGCATAGAACGATAGTTATTAATTGCATTCCAGGGTTTTTGTGTCTCGTCCTTCCTCATATATATCCGTTTACAGCATAGAACAACCAATCACAAAATTACAACAACCAAACTCAGAAAAGAAAGCAACCAATCCAGATATTCCAGAGTGAATACGCAAAACGAACACAACAAGAATTAAAAAAACAAACAACAACAGTTATAAGAGCCCACTCCGCATATAGGAGCCCCGTTACTTTACAATAAACTTTGAGAGGGGTAGCCAATCTGCTACTGGAATCGGGCCGTCATCATTGTTCAATAACTGATTAGTTGCTTTGTTTTTCACAATTTTCATAGACTCTAAAAAATATAACAATCTGGTATCTTTACACTTGAAATAGATCAGACGTATAATTATGTTTCTCTTCCAATATGTGATCTGTAAAGGACGAAACACCTATTTTTGCATTTTTTTTTAATGCAGAAATATGTTCAGTCTTTCGATTGCTAGATTGGTTGCTTTCTTTTTTGAGTTTTTGCAATTGGTTGTTCTATGCTGTATTTCCTTATAAATTCCGTGTTCTTAGATTGTTAATCACTCACTGATGAAGAGACCGTAGCAACTGAAATGTACTGTACATCTGAAGCATTAAAAAGTATGTATTGTAGATTTGTGGTTTCGTTGTTTATGCTGGTTGATAGTTGTGTCCAGTTTTTTGGCTCATTTTCACCTGGAACAAGAAGAATCCCTAACAGTTACCTAACCATTGGAAGATATAGAAGGAGATGAAGCCAGAAACTGTGGACACAGATTAACAAGAACAACAGGAAACCACTATTCCACATCAGATGTTTATTACAACGTATGCGCATTTCGGCAGCCAAGCTGCCTTCCTCAGCGAATACAAGAACTTGATCAGACCAGAGGAGTTCTGTTCTGATAAAGTAGAAGAATTACAGAGTCACTTATATAGTAAAAGACAGCTAGTTACAATCCAATTACAGAAATAAATGCAAGTTTAAAGTACATAAATTGAAATTACTGGTAGACGATGATCAACCAATCAGGAATCATTGTTGTCTATGGTGCGTTTATTCTTTCCATAGGTCAGTTTGGGAATATGCAAAAGTTTTGCCAAGTCTCTCAATTGTGTCACGTCCATGGGGCCCAAGTCACTGTTTAGTAAATTAGCAGGTTCTTCACTGGTGATGGCATACGACTCCAGGAAATTCAACAGTTTCGGGTCACTTGTGCTGTAAATAATTTCAAAGTCTCCAGGATTATAGTCATGTTGGCAATCTAGGATATGGTCAGCGAATCTCGATACTGCAAAATTTCCTTTCCTGATACATGCCAAATGTTCACCAATTCTTGTCTTGATTGCTCTCCGTGATTGCCCGTAGTAAACCGCATTACATTTGGCACATGGTAGTTTGTAGACTCCTGGTCTATTTTCCTGCGGAATTATATCCTTTGGGTTCTTTAACTGTTTTTTAGTTGTGTTGGAACTCCTATAGACAATAGTAAGGCCAAATTCTCTTGCGATCCTCCTCATGCCCTTATTTAGTTGTTGATTGTAGGGCAAGGCTAACACTCTTCCTTGGATGTTTCCTTTCTGTAGTGTGGTGATGTTTTCCAGGCTGATCTTGTGTTTTACTTTTTTGGAGATGCTGTTAACTATTTCTTTCTGGTAACCGTTCAATCTGGCAAATTCCTCGATTGTTTTAAGTTCATTTTCTCTGCTTTTTGTGTTCAGAGGGATGACATGCGCTCTGTAAACCATATGTCTAAATGCTGCTAATTTGTGTTGATAGCTATGGTTAGAGTCATTTTTAATAAAATTTGGGACGAAATTTGCTTTCCTGTGGATGTCGTAATTTAGTTCCTCTCCTGATCTTGTTAATCTAATATCCAGAAATGGAAGGCTACCATTGGCTTCTACTTCATTAGTAAACTTAATATTTGGGCAAAGATTATTAAGGTTGGACAAAAAGGTCTCAACGTTTTCTTCTTTCGTATTAAAAATTGCAAATACATCATCCACGTATCTTAGCCAGACATTCGGAAAATACTTGAATTCTGTTAAGGCTTGGTTTTCTAATTTTCTTATGTAGATATTAGCTACAAAAGGGCTGATGCTGCTTCCCATAGGAGTACCATCGGTCATTTTGTACCATTTGTTGTTAAAGGCAAAAACATTGTTGAATAAAATAAGTCTCATGACCTTTATAACCTCACTAACAATCCCTAAGGGCCACTCATTCTCATCCATTGTGTCTTCAAGAACTTCGATGGCTCTTATAAGCGGAATACTCGGATATAGTGACTCAATGTCAAACGAGATTAACACGTCATCACTTGATACTCAATGTTTGTTCATTGGAAGATGGTGATGATGATGACGATGATATTGGAAGGGAAATGCTGGGTAACTTTACATAAAAGTGAATTCGTCAGTTAAAATAACTTGTCACTGTTTCAATAAAGCGTGGTTCCCACTGGCAGAAAACAAGAGAGCAGAAACCAGGGCGTATTTTTTCTGCCTTTTTACTTTCTGCTCCTGCAGGTGTCCTACATGGCAGAAACTCAAAAGGATAAGATAGCAGAAGTTTTGCCCAACACAAATGCACTGCACCGAAGCCGTCGATCGATCTAAACGGTCGGCTTCGACTGCATACAGTACGTGCACAGTTCGTTCATTCCTCATCAATCATCACATCGAATTTTTGCATTCAATTGTTGTTTATTCAATTTAATTTGATAAATTAATTAATAAATATATATTTCGCACCTCTTCTACTAGCGCTTCTACTTCAATTTTCTTTCTCGGCCTCTTCACCTTCGTGAGCCGAGTGCCCGACATTTTTATTTTGTGTGAGAGAGAGAGAAAACGTCACTGTGACGTCACTGCAGAGATCGTTTTCTATTGGCTGAGCAATCGTTTCTGCCCTGCTTGTGCCACAAAAGTTGAACTCAACCCAACTCTAAAAAGCAGAAATGTTCAGTCGGGCAGAAGAGACGAAAACAGTAAGTGACATCATAAAATTATTCTGCTTTGTGGTTTCTGCCGTTGTTTTTACGCATGTGGGAACCACGCTTAACTTCCTATCAAAGTATGAGGGCAACTCAAAACTTATCTACACTTTCGCCATAACACACCTTCAAGGTTGTCATACAGCCTTCTGCACATGCATGCTTAGAGTTAGTATGACTGTGGCCATGTATGTAAAATTTGATCCCAATTGCCTCATTTGCCTTCAGCTATACCAGTGTTTGCCAATAGCGCAAATAAGCGCTGCGGTGGTTATTTGGTTTAGACCAAATTCAGCGCAGCACTTAATTGGGTGCGGTGCTTATTTGCCAAAACAACCGCCATTTGCAGTAACTGAAACAATGACGTATATTAAAGATAGACTCCGAATCCTATTGTTGTAACTTGAAGCAAATTGGGAAGCTCCATGCCCAGAACTGTCATGGCCGAAAGTGAGTGAAGATGATGCAAAACACAGGGCTTGACACGAGAGTAGTTGATTAGTAATTCTTTCACACGCCGATCACGAAGTGATAAGTTTATCTTTTCGTGATACTTCGTATTTGAAGTATTTTATTATATTTTGTAAACAATTTTTCGATCATGGTTTCAATTTCAATTTCGTTTCGATTGTCTTTCAGTTACATATTTTCATTTTAGTTACGTATATTTGATTTATTTTTGTGGAAAATGATTCCTGATCCTTTTTCTTGTCTGTTTGTACAGTTGTACGCAGTTTAACTTTGAAGAATGGTTTTGAATTAATAATTCCTCAGGCCCAAAATCTTCAAAAACAAAGCAACCAGACAGCTAATTACTCCACGGCTCACTCCTGCCCAGAACTATCATGGCTCAATTTGCTTCACTTTTTGCCGCTGTTAACAATAGAATTCGGAGTCTATCTTTAATATACGTCATTGAACTGAAATGTTTGCACGGGCGTCTGCGAATTTTATCCTCAGTCTGCGCCACACTGTTGCTGCAAATGGTGGATATTTAAAAAAAATTGTTTTATAATTTTTCCCTGTCAGCAGCCCCATCTGTTGACGAACTTTATAACTAATTTTGAAACTCGGTGCGAATAAATTCACTGGTTTCCTAAGCAAAACACAACAAACCGTAACATTTCTATATAAGTAGGGTTTAAATAACCTAAATAATAATTTATTAATCCGTTTAGAATTAATTTATTAACCCTCTCACTGTATAATTAAATTCCTGCTAAGATAAAATTACCCACTCTTCATAGCACATCTGTGGTGGCCATGTTGATGATATCAGTGGTCAAGAAAAGTTTAGCGTTTTGTACATTAACCTAAAATTGAAGTTCAAAAAATCACAATCGTACATTATGAAAAATAATCAACGGATGATAATCCAGTAAGAAAACCAGGAAAAGTACGAAGCGGGGGGGAGGGGGCTTCAAAGGAAACAACCATACAACAGGTGAATAAAGGGAGTTTTAACGAAATTAAAGAAAGTGGTATAATATTTAATCTCGTTCGAGGATATAATATTTACTCCTACCTCCCATGTATTTAATATATCTCATAGTGTATTGTAGAGTAAGGTAACTGCGCCAAATAAGGCCCACCTAACGAAAATTATTTTTTCCCGAAAAAAGTTTTATATTTATATAACACTTTAGAACAAAATGTTTTATATGAAAACTGTAGCCACTTCTATCATACATTTAAAAAAATAACCGTGTAACTTAAATGAAATAGGTTTTAAGCACAATGGGATTTTGTGAACCTCTATGACTGGGCTTTATTTGGATTATTGGTGCTTTATAAGGCCCACACTAATAAGTTATTATTCGAGTACTTTTGAGTAAACATTAACTTTATTTTGAACAAACATTAACTTTTTTTTGAGCAAACAATATTTTTAGTCATTTTGAGCCAACATTGACTTATTCGCATCCCAGATTTCTGTAAAAAAATAAAAAATAAAAACATGAAAATAAAAGCTAAAAACTTTTAATATTACTTTAGCTTACCAACGTACTGACCATGTCATAAATTTTAATATTTTTCAAATTCAAACCACATAATCTTAATAAAACCCACCTACTTTTCAGATGGGCCTCATTAGGACTTCACAAGGATTTACAAAATCAACTCCACAGGCCTAACGAACCACGCTGTTATAAATATTTTAACAGATTTTAGTACTTCAATCCATGCTCTAACAAACTGCCACTTTGTTACTGAATAAATTCGGAGGCTCTTCTGCTAATTATCACCTTTAAAATGTTCATTTTTTATAACAGGGTGGGTAACTTCCTCCTTGTTAACAACAATCGTTGCCACGCCTCACGCCAAAGAGAAACTGTTAATGTTAACTGCGCAATCGCGAGCATTTAGCTTCTTGTAAAGGCCCCTGGTACAATCTAGCAAGAAAATTAGTAACTAAATGGATTGTTAAGCGGTGGGCCTTATTAGAGACTGGGCCTTATATACATAGCGCAGTCACATTAATGTCACTACCTGTCGGTAACCAGAATAACCACCTTTCGTGGCGCAGACAGCTGTGAGACAGGCAGGAAGAGAGTCAGTAAGTTCCTGGAAGGTATTGACAGGGATGTGAAGCCATGCCGACTCCAGTTCTGTGGCGAGCTGCCGTAGGCTGCACGGTGGAGGATCCATGGCGCGAACAACCCAATCGAGGTGGTTCCACAGATGCTCTATGGGGTTTAAATCCGGGGAGTTTGGGGACCAGGGGAATACCGCTCTTCGAACCACGCAGGACACTATGCGCTGTATGACATGTCGCATTGTCCTGCTGGAAGATGCCATCGTGCTGAGGAAACCCAGTCTGCATGTAGGGGTCGACATGGTCCGAAAGGACACATGCGTACTTCCATTGAACCATGTTGCCGTCCACAATGATGAGTGCACCCAGGGAATACCATGAAAACATTCCCCAGACCATAACGATGCCTCCTCCGGCCTGGACCCTTGCAGCATGTTTTCTCGTACACGCCATCTGTTTTCCTCCGGCCTGGACCCGTGTTTTCTCGTACACGCCATCTGTCTGATGGAGCTTAAACCATGATTCATTTTGAAAAAGCCACCTTTCGCCACTCTGTTGCTGTCCAGTTGCGGTACTGGCGTGCAATTGTCAGTCTTTGTCACCGGTGAACAGACGTCAGCATTGGTGCACAAACAAGCCATCTGCTGCAGAGCCCCATACGCAACAACGTTCGCTGAAGTATCATTGAGGATACACGTTTGGTAGCCTCCTGGTTCATTTGGGAGGCAGTTGGACTACGGTTGCACGTCTGTTCACTTGCACGCATCCCCGTAGCTGTCGTTCACCTGTCATCTATGGCCCATGGTGCCCCACATTTGGCACGTCGCTGATTTTGGGTATTGCTATTCTGCCATGCATGGTACACTTTCACCACGGCAGCACGCGAGCAGTTCACAAAACTAGCAGTTTTGGAAATACTGCCGCCCTTGGCTCAGAAGCTGATGATTATACCCTTTTGGAGGTCGGATAAATCGCTGTGTTTCGCCATGACTCCAACAATTGCAATACATTCTTCTTCCTGCACCCTTCCTAGATCCCCCCCCCCCACCTCTGATACTGGCACGTACCTTCTGGACGTAACCATTTTCCGTTGATGTTGAACGTAGGGGGTGGTCACGTTGATGTGACTGGACAATGTACAATATACAGTGCATTATTTTACATCTTTTCCCTGAATTTTCCGTTCAAAAGTCAATTCCCAAAAACAAAATAGCGGCGACGTAAGACATCGACATTGGCTTTTGTTACAAATACGGAATTCTAAAATAAGAATACTTTTTGGGTTAAGTTGATTTCGCTTCTTGGAAAGAACTGTTTTGAAATGTTAAAAAGTGAAATAAGATTTCCACCAATAAAGTTTTTCAACTGTCACGGCGTTCATATCCTTCGACCTGAAAATCAATCTGAAAGTCATCCACTATATGACGGCAATAATTTTCCTGGTGGATGACTAATATGAGACTGGCAATATAGTCCATGAAAATTTCCTTTATTTGGGGTGTCAGATGATGAAAAAGCTCAGTTTGACTAAGCCAGAATTGGGGGTCTACATATACACGAGTATATGCGTCTTTAGCATATACGTCGAAATTCCATAAATAACGAGTCTTTTTTCCACATATTTTTTGAAGGTGAATTGAAGTAAATTCTTTGAAAAATTACTATACTTACTTACTTACTTTTCAAACCCACTTATCCGTTAGGGTCGCGGGAGCAGCAGCCCTATGGAGGATCTCCAGCGATCGCGATCTTCCGCCATCAGGCGCATGTCCTCCCTGGTAATACCCAAGCGACTCGAACCCAGACCCTCCATGTAGTCTAGCCAACTGGTTTTAGGCCGACCCCTTGGTCTCTTACCCACTGGCTTGGAAAATAACAACTGCCTAGGGAGACCAGTTTGCAGCATCCGTATCACGTGGCCATACCAGCGCAACTGAGATCTCTCAATGCGGAGAAGTAGCGGCTCAGCACTTAAAGACTCCCCTTTTTGTGCTGCTGTGGACTCTGTCTAGTAGGGTAACACCTGCAACACCTCTCAGAAATCTTATTTCGGCCGGTTGTATCCGCGATCGCACTCTTTTGGTCATTACCCAAGCCTCATGACCATAGGTGAGAATGGGGACAAAGATAGATTTGAAGACGGAGAGCTTGGCTTTGTTAGCCAGATCGCATTTCGTTACCACGGATCGCCACAGTTCACGTCTGACACAGTTTCCTGCACCGATCTGAGCATCCAATTCTTTCTCCTGCCATCCATCACTCGTGAATGCAATCTTGAGATACTTGAATTTCTCCACCTGTCTCAATGAGGCTCCCCTAACATGAAGAGCGCACTGACCAGGCTGTCTTGAAAGGAGCAGAACCTCAGTTTTAGCCACACTGATCTTCATCCCAGCTTCTTCACATTTGGCTGCAAACCGTCTAGTGCATGCTGAAGATTCGTGCGAGAAGACCCAAGGAGGACAAGGTCGTCAGCAAGAGCAAACTCTCCACCAGGCAGTCGCTCACACAAACCCGCTCATCGCCTCGGCTGCCCCTGTCAATCCAGTCCATAAAGATAATGAACAAGAGGGGCGACAGTGCGGACCCTTGGCAGAGTCCAACACCCACGGTGAACGGTCTTGACTTAATGCCATTTATCCGGACACACATCTCAGAGCTTTCGTACAGAGACATGATAGCAACCAGTTATTGCCCATCCACTCCATACTCTTGCAACACTTGCCAGAGTTTCTCCCGAGGAATTCTCTCATATGCTTTTTCGAGGTCCACAAAGCAAGCGTACTCCCAGGATTTCTCAAAGATTTGCCTTTAGCAAAGATGTGATCCGTCGTGCTTCGGACAGCTTGGAAACCACACTGCTCCCCCGACAGTTTGGAGTCGACTATTTCCCGACCTCTCTTCTCCAGAAACATAGCGTACACTTTCCCAGGAATGCTGAGCAAAGAGATGCCTCGATAGTTGTTGCAATATCTCTGATCTCCCTTTTTGAAGATAGGTATCACAATTCCTGTATGCCATTGCTTAGGGGCCTGTCCAAATATCCAAGCAACCTGATGCACTCGAGTCAGCCACAGTATACCATTCTGATTTAAGGCCTTTAACATCTCGGACCGGATTTCATCATCACCTGCAGCTTTGCCAGTCTTCAGGGACTTAATTGACCATCTGATTTCTGCTTCAGTGATACTACCGTGACTAGTCTCCGCTCCAAGGTGCACCTCATGTGCCTCAGTTGTTGCTGTCACCGGATTAAGAAGAGATGCAAAGTATTCCTTCCACCTATGCAAGACGCTCTCCTCCGTTTTCAGAAGCCTCCCATCTGAACTCTTAATAATTTGTGATGAAAGAGACTTCTTTCCATGGAGGCAGCGCACGGTCTGCCAGAATACCTTGTTTGCCGAACCATAGTCTTCCTCCAATTTCTCCCCGAACTTCTCCCAGGCCTTGGCTTTAGCTGTTGATACTGTCTTTGCTGCTGCTTTTCGCGCCTCTGTGTACCGCACTCGACTCGAAGTTGACTATTTGCAAGCCATAGCAAGTAGGCTTCCTTCTTTGCCTTGACAGCTTTTTGGACTTCACCGTTCCACCATGCAGTCCTTTTCTCACTGCCCTGCGCCACACTCAGCCGCTTATGACCACAGCACAATGCAGCCGAAGTAATCACAGCAGTTTTAAACAACTGCCACTCCTCTTCAACAGTACCACGATCAGTAGGTAGTTCTTTGAAACTTAAAGATATGTTATCTGCAAAGGTCTTCCTCAGAGCTGTATCATCCAATGCCTCCCATTTGATGCGCCAAGTCTGTCTGAACCTAATATTTCGCTTGGTTGGCACGGATTCAGAGAACCGCAAAGTGCAGACAATAAGGTGATCAGTTAATAGCTCCGCTCCTCTTCTCACACGAATATCCAAAACTCATCGGAATAAGTCGGCTGATACGATTACAAAATCAATCAGTGACTTCTGGTCCATTGCATCCCTGTACCAAGTACACTTATGGACATCCCTATGCTGGAAGTTGTTGTTTGTGATGGAAAATCCATTGTTACAACAGAGATCCAAGAAGCACCTCCCATTCGCATTTAAATCGGGGTCACCATTCCTCCCAATCACGCCTTACCATGTTTGGTCATCAGCCCCTACGTGTGTATTGAAGTCGCCCACCAGGATGACAGAATCTGCACTCCCTCTCCTGGTAAGAGCAGCATCAACTTCATCTAGAAAGAGTGGGTGGGTACTCTGTGACTGCATTCGGAGCATATGCAACGAATAGAGAGAGAGAGACCGTTTCCCTATCTGAAGCCTCAGGAGACACAGTCTTCCACCTAAGGGGGTCCAATCTGTAACATAATCTGCCAGCCGGAGACATATGTGTAGCCCCACTCCCGCCTGGGCAGTCATGTTAGGGTCGACACCTGAGTAGAAAAGCTTCCACCCACCCTCCTTCTAAGTCCACAGTTCCAGAACCCGGACGTTTCGTAGTGATAATACCTATGATATCCAGTCGATACCGTTTGGCTTCCTCTACTAACTCCGATTCCTTTCCTGTCATGGAGAATACGTTTCAAGTGCCGATTGATAGCACCCGATCCTGTTGTCGCTTTACCCGTTTCTTCTCCTGGGTAAAGGCATGCGCTGCCCCCGACCGTTTCCTCAAGCGCATAGCGAGTGCACTGGTAGGGCTTCTCGGAGGCATTGCTCCGAGATAACAGCCGGGAGACTGTCGACCATTTTTCGAACGAGAACCTCTGCCTAACTCCCGAACGCGGGTGACTTTAACCTGCGCCACACCCGATGCAGTATGAATTCTCTCATTCGTCAACGTTTTTTTTTAAATTATTATATAATTTGAAAAATAAATATTATTTAATTTTACAAATCAAACATTTAAATTTATGGAATAAATATAAAAACAGAAGACAGTCTTTCTTAATGCCAACAACCCAGTGAATTGGCAATGGGGATCAAAATTTCTGCTGAAGAGATTTTGCTTGAGTGAAAGTTGAATGTTCATACTTACATGAACACATCAATGGAAAGTATCAACGACCATAGCGAATGGTGCAAGTTCCACTATGGAAACAGCATTAAAGGTGAGATTTTCTGTGACCATCTTCAGGCGAGTAGTCCTTATTAGCTGTAGTGTTGGCAATCCTATGTATTTGAATGGATGTTCATCATAGTGGGCTACTTTTTCTTGATGCTCTTTTTGATTTTCCTTTCTATCTTTTATTTTTTTGATTCTGGGCCATCATGATCATCCTCTGTATAGAAGGTAGGGACTAATGAACCTGTAAATTCAAGAATTCTTGAGGCTCTTGTTATTTATGTAAACATGTGAAGAATCTTCTGTTGGTGTAATGGCTTAGTGTATGGCTTGTGATTTCATTGTATATGTCCATTTATATTTCAGTTGTCGGCACCAATAGCTTAAAGTATTGTTTAATAAACTTCCAGGGATCGGCGCATGATAGGGGATCAAAAAAAGAGACTTTGTAGACTAAAATATTTAAAAATGAGACTTTGTAGACTAAGATATTAAACAACAAAAAAACAAGAGCTCTGTTAACATTATAATCTATTACAGATACTACACTGGTGGACAAAAGTTTGGGAAGTCGTTGTTTTCCATGAAATTTCAACAGTAGAAAGTTAATTTTTTATATGAGTTTACATGTAATAACAAACATTTATATGCAAGGAACAAAGTAAGGAAAATTTCATTTGCCTATTACTTACAAGCAAACTACCTAAACTCCCCTGGTCAAAAGTTTGGGATATGCGATAAATTTGGATATTCTATCATGATAAAATTTTTTTATTCGATTTCCTTCCATTGCTGGTGGTAAAGGAAGCTTCAAAATGTTGACTGAGGCAGAAAAAGAAAAAATTAAGACACTGTACGAAGAGCACAAGAACTTTAAAGTCGTGGCTAAACTGTGTCTTGTTGGCTAGAACACGGTTGTCCGGATTGTCAAAAATTTGAACAGAAAAACGTGGAAGAAAATGGGTCGCCCTTCTGCTCTAAGTCGCAGGAAAAAATCGCTACTGCAGAGCAGAAATTGCATCAGGCCACCTGGTCAACAGTTCTCGGATCCAACTCGGGCTCCAACTAGATGCTTCTAGGAGAACTATACGACGAGAACTTCAACGTCAGAACTTTTCCTACGAAGTCATTGCGAAGAAAATTCCGTTAACAAAAGTACAACAACAAGCCAGGCTGCAATTTGCAGAGAAACATATTCGGGAGAGCACCAACTTTGAAACCGTCATTTTTTCCGATGAGAAACGTTTCAGTTTTGTTGGGCCAGACAACACATGCAGTTATATGGAACATCCTGGTACAAAAACGTCTGAACCTAAACGTGTGAAGCGTCAAATGGGAAGTGGAGGTGTGATGGTATTGGGGGCAGTCTGCAGCACTGGAGAGCTAAAGATCCAGGTGGTTGAAGGCACTTATGCTGCTGCCAAGTACTTGCAAGATCTTCAGGATGCATTTTTACCATGGTGCAAGCAAAAATTTCGTAGAAAGCCCTGGATATGGCAACTGGACAACGCCTCTATCCATAAAGCACGCATCATTTCCAAGTTTTTTCAGGAAAACAACATCACTACTCTTGACTGGCCGGCTCGGAGTCCAGACTTGAACATAATTGAAAACATTTGGCACCTCATGAGCAAGATTTACGCTGAATAGCAGTATTATTGTCGGGATGCTTTGATCAAAGCTATCCAGAATGCAGCAAATGTAATCCTTAGTTTATTTAAATCAGTTCCAGGTCGGCTGTTAGACGTAGTTAAGTCAAATGGAGTACAGATTGCTTGTTAATTCACTATTTATTTTCTGTTTTGCTTTATTTTGTGATGATACCCCAAACTTTTGACCAGGAAAATGCATGTAATATGCTTGTAGTTATAAGCAAATATACTTTTCTTTATTTTGTCACTTGCATGTTATTGTTTGTTATTACATATAAACTCATATAAAAAATTAAGTTTCTACTGTTGAAATTTCATGGAAAACAACGACTTCCCAAACTTTTGTCCACCTGAGTAACTATAAAGTTTTACAGGATTTTTACAATTTTAAAATACAATCATCTCATAAAATGGCAAAGAATGGCTCAAAATTAAATAGTTTTAATAAAGAAACTGCAAAATATAACATACATTGAGAATAATCAGATCTAATATAAACACTAAAAGAAAAAAGGATTAACCTAACAATCTAAAATAACATTAACATTTATTACACTGTCTTTTTCTGTTTATTTGAGAAAAAGTTTGTAATCAAAGAAATTTTCCTTTTTCCAACAATATTTTGCAATCTCAATATTTTTCAACTTCCTTATATCCTTGTTTTTCAGCATTTTTTAACGAACGAACACCTGAGCCAAGTGCATTTCTTGCAGGTCTCCCTTCTGTAAAGCTTTTTTAATCTAGTAGTAGCTTCATCAAACATGATATCAGCTGTCTCTCTAGTGGGATCAAGTTCTTTCTTCCTCTGACTCAGTTCATATTCCATTTCTTCAATAGTTTTCTTTGAATTTTCTACTTTCATCATTCTTTCTTCTTCCATTTTCTTTTGCTCTTCTTCTTGCTGTTTCAAATGTTTTTTTCCTGCAATCTATCTCTGTTCTTCTAAATAACAGTTTTTGTGATCAGTTTGCCCAAGAAAGATCAAGTTTTTGATAATATCGTAGGCACAAGGAATGGCTTGTCATTATACCGTTTCATAGCATCCTTAATTATCAGAATAGTATTAAGAGTTCTTAGAGCCATTTGCGGACAAGTATCAAAAACCCACTTGGAAACAGAAAAATGTCTGTCAGCATTCCCATGTGACAGGCACAGAGCTGCTTTCACTACTCTACATACATTAACATACACAGTCCAGTCATATTAATGTGACCACCTGTCAGTAGCCAGAATAACCAACTTCCGCGGTGCGGACAGCTATGAGACGGGCAGGAAGAGAGTCAATAAGATTCTGGAAGGTATTGACAGGGATGTGAAACCATACAGACTCCAGTTCTGTGGCACTGTATGGCACATCGCATTGTCCTGCTGGAAGGTGCCATCGTGCTGAGGAAACACAATGTGCGTGTAGGGGTGGACATGGTCCAAAATGACAGATGCGTACTTCCATTGATCCATGGTGCCATCCACAATCATGAGTGCACCCAGGGAATGCCATTAAAACTTTCCCCAGACCAAACGCTGCCTCTTACGACCTGGACCCTTTGCGGCACGTGTTGCAGGGTGTTTGTTTTCTGACGCTGAACACCGTACATGCCATCGCCCATCTGTCTGATGGAGCATAGACCATGATTCATTAGAAAAAGCCACCTTTTGTTACTCTGTTGCTGTCCAGTTGCGGTACTGGCGTGCAAATGTCGGTCTTTCTTGCCGGTGACCAGCCATCGGCATTGGTGCACGAGCCAGCCGTCTGCTACGGGGCCCCATACGGCTGAACACACTTGGTGATGATACACTTTTGGTAGCTCCCTGGTTTATCTGGGAGGTCAGTTGGTCCACGGTTGCATGTCTGTTCGCTTGCACGCATCTCCGTAGCTGTCGTTCACCTCTGTCATCTATGGCCCGTTGTGCCCCTCACTTGCCACGTCGTTGATTTTGGGTATTGCCATTCTGCCATGCACGGTAAACTTTCACCATGGCGACACGCGAACAATTCACAAAACTAGCAGTTTCGGAAATACTGCTGCCCTTGGCTCTGAAGCCAATGATCAAGCCCCTTTTGAATCGCTACTTTCCACCATGACTCCAACAATTGCAATGTTTTCTGCTTCCCTCTGACAGCCTTCCTATACCCCCCCCCCACACCTCTGATACTGGTACGTACCTTCTGGACTTAACCATTTTCTGCTGACGTTGAACGTAGGGGGTGGTCACATTAATGTGACTGGACTGTGTATTTACCAGAGATTCACTGCTGTTTTTTAGAGAAAAGAAATGGGCCCAGTATTATCAATGTCTTGTGTAATTTCTTCAGGGTCATCTAATTGAAGACATTTCCATTCATCCTAAAGAACATCTTCAGCAACTTGTATAGGTAATGACCTGGCTACTGTCACAATGTACTGCAAACTTTGTTCAGTTTTTCTTTCATATTTTTAAGCATCCAAGAGCTTTTTTAACTCTCATTGAACAAGTCAGGGCTTTCTTAATCAAATGAGCAGTTCCAGCAATGTACTGAGACTGGGACATTTTTAAGAAAAATCATTCTGTCAACCTCTTTAATTAAACTAAGTTCTTCTTTAATCTCTCCTGGTATTATAACAGCTGTTAAATCCAATAAATTTTCCTTATCAAACTGTTGCCCTGTAGTATATTGTATCGGAATATATCGATCTAGACCGGCTTTGCCTTTCTTCCTCGGCCTTTTTCAAGGGTACATTTAAGATTACATGCCTCGATATTTTTAATTTTCGTTAACTTAATAATACCGTATTGGCTCGAATCTAAGCCAATCTTTTTTTCTTCCCCCTAAACTGAAGTCCCCCTCGGCTTAGATTCGAGACCAACCCGCCACTGCCTTGCCTCCATCTCAGACTTATCTTGCCATTGTAAATTCAATTATATATTATTTAAAAACTGATAATTAATCAAATTACGTTAATTTTAGAAAGCCAGCTAACAGCTTTCATTTTGGTTTCTTTTAATCTCGCAAACTGTCGGAACAACTTCCTTTTTTTAGAGTACAAATAAATCACAGTGTGCATAGGCCTAAGTATGCATGAAGAATTTGACTAAACTTTAAAATTCCAAAACAATAAAGTTAGTAAAGCCAATATTTTAAGCTTTAAAACTTTAGGCTTCATGCACGTTTCTTATATCCTAGTTCACTTAAGGGACACTTAGGCATTATTTTATTACTGTGAGAGATGCGCATGAATACACTTTTGAGACTATATTGTGCAAAAAAAGCGAGATAGTCGATAAATGATTGGAAATCCTCAAAACCGTTATTTTATAAACGCTATAAATTTACTTAACATGGTGCCTATATTGTTCAATTATATGTAAATGGTGTTTTGGCTAAATGGTGGCCGCAGTCCTGTTTTTGCAAATCACTTTTGCATTAGCTTTTGGCAACGGAAAAGTGAGAAAAAAGTGATGTACTATATATTGTAGAGATAGTCCGTATAATATACTGTTTTTCTTAATAAATACATGCTAGTATCTTTTGAAGTTCATCAGACCCCAAATTTTGGTGTTGGGTGATAATTACTTGAACCAGTATAAATGTTTTGAAAAAAACAACATTTTACTTGGCAGCAAGATATGATCAACTATAAAAAGTAATATAATCAAATTTCAAGGTAAGTTGGTCTTCTGACAGTTGCTATGCGATGCAAATATGTTCTGAAGCTAGCTGAAATATTCTGGATCTAATGAGATATTAGAAGAAGAACGACGAGATCTTTCGTCCTGGTCTTAGGATATGGTTTGGTTTAAGGGCGCTCCCCTTTTTTCTGGACATTTGGTGGTGTTGGTTGTCGGGCAAGAGTTATGGCTTTAGCGGGGAAGGATGAATGACCTGGGGGGGGGGGAGGGTGAAATGGGCGGTGTGGGACTGAGTCAGGAAGTAAACATGTAAACAAAACGAAAATAATTGAACTTAAAGTCAGTATAAATATTGAGATAAAAGTAGATTTAGTTATAAAATTAATTGCCAATTTGGGTGGATTTGATAAGAGCAACTTGCTAAATTGTTATCATCTTTCTTTCTTTTTTTTTTTGTAAATTGATTCTTTGCACACACTTTTTTTTATATAATTTTGCTTCCACTTGCCTGACAATCAACATCACCAAATGTCCAGAAAAAAAAGGGGAGGGCCCTTAAACCAAGCCAGATGACCTGAAGATGTCTGAGGCCAGGACGAAAGATCTCGTCTTCTTCTCATAATCTGAATTTTGTTTCGGGAGAGAGGGGTGGGGGGTCCTCCAAGCAAGGTGGTCAATTTCGCAGGGAACCAATGCATTTTTCATTAGCAATGAAGTTCCCTAAAATGTTCTTAGGAGCCTACAGTTCTCGATTATTTTTTATGACGAAAATGGTTGTAGATGCTTAAAAAAAAGAGACTTTGTAGACTAAATTCCTGAAAAAGATACTTTTAGAGACAAGATCAAAAATTAGAGACTAAAAGCTAGAAAAGAGACCAACGCTGATGCCTGACTTCGGAATATCTATAGTTAACACGAAGCAACTCCTGCCTTGGTGACTTGAATGAACCAATGCCGCTTCCATGGACGTTGCATCTTTGTCTGTTGCACAAAAAATCAATCTGCTGACTAAAACCTTATTTGACGCATCATATCATACCAGCCTTGATGAAATCTCATCAATATATCCACGCACTAGAACAGTCTAGTGCATCAAATATCTGTCTAGGTTAAGTGAATTGATAACGCCTGCACCTGATCAAAATTCCCTTTGAAGAAATGGAGCATCTGAAAGTTAGAGGATTATTACCCTGCCACACAAAAATCATCAAGGCCTATGATATTACAAAATACACTATCTAGGATCGTGTCAGTAAGTTAAAACGGAACATACACGAGATCAGTATCGTGTAGGGCCGTCTTTCGCTGCAATGACATCCACCATCCTTCGAGGAAGACTTCCCACCAATTTGCGATAAGTGTCAGCGGGAATCTTGCTTCATTCATCCTTCAAATTGCCAAACGGCTCAATGGAGTTCTTTTGGCGGCACAGTCTGGGTTTCAGCAGGCGTTCCAATTCGTCCCAAAAGTGTTCAATCGGGTTGAGATCTGGACTTTAAGCTGGCCAGTCAAGTTTTCCTACACCCATTTCCTCAAACCAGATGTTAATAACGCCTGCTCTGTATAACAGGGAGCATTGTCGTGCTGAAATCGGTATGGACCATTACCAAAGTGTTCCCACAATGTTGGTAACAGAATTGTCCAGAACTGTTTGGTAAGCTTCAGCATTCACGGTTCCATATACTAAAACAAGAGGACCAAGACCATACCACGAAAAGCAGGACTAGACCACATGATGCCGCCACCTCTGGATTTCTTTATGGGTATGACAGTCCTGTAAATATTCACCAAACCCACAAACATCCATCTGGCCACCACAGCTGATAGGCGGATTCATCGCTCCATAGAATGGTTTTCCATTGTTCTGGAGTTCAGTGGTGGCATTTCTTGAACCGCTATAACCAACAGGTCACATTGAAGGCTATATTCGGCTTGTGAGCTGCTGCTCGTCCATGAAAACCAAGTGCGACGATCTGTACGATCACTTACATCACTGGACGATGCCGATCAAAGTCCTGTCCTAACGTTTTTAACGAAGCTTTCCAGTTTGACATCACCACAAGTTGCAAACATCGATGATCGCGATATGTCAAATTCGTCGGTTTATTGGGTCTGGTTTGGCATGTTAGAGCCCCCTGTCGCTTCTACTTCAAAATATATCACTCACCGTCGAGCAGGATATCTGAAATTTGTTGAAAATTACACGGATCAAATGCCCAAACCTGTGGTGTCCAATAATCATCCCTCTTTCCTCTGCACTAACAAAGTTCTATGTTCGTGTCGTCTGCTCATGTTGACTGCATTAGCTGCTGAAGTGTATTCTAAGCCATCAACGTCTTTTATAGATTGTATGAACTGTACAGATGATCCCAAGTGGTTTTGGAGCGTATCTGGTTACGAATGTGTATTAGTGAAATATCTCAAAGCCATACAATGGGAGCCATTGTAGTAATCTTCTGCCAAGATGACTTCAAATTTTTGTTACATTGGCGAGTTCTAAAAGTTAGGGTTTAGAACTTTGCATTACCATAGATTGGAAGCTATATTAGGGTAGTTATCCTGCAATTTTTTACGGCTAGCAAATGCAAGCTGAACAGGAAACTGGATTCGTTTGAAAGGAAATTGGATATTCTTTTCAATCGGTATGTAAAAAATCAACACATCGTGGGAATGCATATTCTTCACATTCATTATCGTTTCATTGCAACATAATGACAACAGCCAACTTTTCGGGCAATCTTATTGCTGCGACCAATTTATTAGAGACTCCTCTTACGGAAAATGGATCGGCCTCCCAGTGACACTCAAACAATGGAACAGGCCGAAACGGTGTATAAAAGGGATGCACTGGATCACAAGTTGCAGTCAGCATCAACTTTACGCTTATTTTTATTTTTTTTTATGAATTGGGATCCAATACTTCCATTCCAGGGCCTGTATGGCCAGAGACCGACGAGTTGGGACCCTGGATGGACCTGGATTCACGACTGCTGTATGATGGTCGCAGCAGCCGGGGGGGGGGGGGG
>JAHWFO010017072.1:2623223-2639804 GCA_023313115.1 Rhysida immarginata
CCCACCAGGCCCCCCCCCCCCTCCAATCATCAGCTTCACAATTCAGCTGAATGTCAGTATCGATAGTATTTTGCTGTTTGTTTTTTGTTTTTTTTTTAATTTGGACTATTTCACTTTTATGATTTTCTTCAAAATATTTTACAATTGCATTCCACATATCAAGTACTCTTTGAGAACCCTGAGTGTATGTCAGTAATATCCACAATTCAAATGAACTATAAAGTTGCCTCAAGTCAATATCAATTCAAATATCCTGGAAGCCTCAAGTCAAATGAACTATAAAGTTGCTCAAATGCCCTAGTTATCAATTTTCTAGGGGCCATGAGTGGACAAAAACGTATTCCGCCAATAAGCTGGGGGTTAAAAAAATAAATAAATAAAAGAAAAATGCTTCTTTGTTTCGATAAAGAATTCCGAACCTGAAGAGCAAATGTGAATAATGTAGTGGTTAGTGTGTACAGAAAGCAAGAGACATTCTTTGGTTAAACAATGCTTTATTCTTCTCTTAAGCGTGATTGTGGTAAATGACAGAGTCCTTCGAAATTACCAACACAATTTACAGCATCGCCACATTGTTTGGACAAGCCACTGTAACATCTGGCATGTCAAAAATGTTCGCTGCTTCTACTTCAAGTATCACGAGGTCCTCTGCAAATCAACCCAATACTGCACCTCAAAGTGTCCTGAGAAAATGAAGGCCAGAAGTATACCAGGCGACCTTGCGGATAACCATTCATGTGCTCTCAAAATGTGGATGAAATGTGCTAGGGCCCCATGATGCTAGAACAAGATGTTGTTACCTTAAAAACCAACAGATGTTCTAGTAGTTCAAGAAGCCTCCTTTCCAAGAACACCTGATATATCTTCCTGTTCAGACAATCAAGGTATGACCCAATCACATTATAACCTGCAATGCCTGCCCAATCAAGATAATGACCCATATATATTAACGTGCTGTTGGTACCCATGGATGAATGGCACATGTGACTTTTGGATAGACGCCTCCCAATGAACAAAATGGATGGGAAATTTAGACTGGAAGTTTGCTGCAAAAACCACTGGACAATCCCACGCAATGAGGAGATTTAGCAACATTTAGTGTCTGCACCTGCTGATGGTGGAAAGGAGGTAGGTGGTCGTCTTGTAGAATGTTCCAAACGAGGTGCATTCCAATTGTGGAGAAAAAGTGCATGTACACCTTTCTTGTTTAACGTTTATTTGATTAATGCCGAATCATTTTTCTTAACTTTGTTTTAAATAATGTTTACCTTGATTTGATTAATTTGATTATTAAGGTCTCAAATTACAGCGTCGTATGCCATCTGGATATCTCATGAGCCCAGTATTTGAATAAATGCACTTTTGAATAACAAGAACGCTTTCAAGGACCTAACACTAGCGTTAATCAAGAATGTGGAGAATACCTGTTTAAAAACTGGCTCACTCATCAGGTCAAACCACCACTACCCATTAGGAATAGGAAGCCTATTAAAATTCTGAGACTCAAAAACTTTTATTGAAACAATGAAGCATTTCCAACCCCAAGTTCATTGAAAGAAAATGGTTTTGCTACCCTAGAATTTTAGCACAAAAGTTTCAGAGTCTGTACAAGATTTCAGAGTGCTAATAACTATGCAGTTGTTGATAGCAGCTGAATGACCCACATAACTTTGCAAAGAGGGGATTGTCAAGTTCGTTGTGGTTGCCGGTAGAGGTCTTCCCGGTCTCGGTTGTCTTCGATAAGGCGGCCCAGCAACAGAGCACTTTCTATTCTCCGCTTCAAGAAATGCAAGTCAGTGATAACCATCCAGTGCGAATGTCATATGAGGCCCAGAATGAAGCCCTACTATCCAAAGCATTAGAAAACGTCATCAAGAAATGGGTAGTTTGTAAAGCTGAAGCTAATAGGTTGGTCTAACACCTCCGATTAACAGAGGTTACAGAACGGATGTGTGCCATACCTATAAATCACAGTTTGAAAACTTGATACGACTACCAGTAATATTTTATCGCATGTCTATGTTTATTTTAAAAATAAATGCAGCATTTTGAAATCAGCTGTATGGATTCGTTTGTAGGCTGAAGTCATAGCTCACTTGTATGACATTTTGCCTTACAATGATAACAAAATTTTGTGATTTTTTTTTTGGCAAAGGAATAAAAAACTGTTTTTGAGGATAAATTATTTTAATAATTTTAAAGGAGGGAACAAGCTAATTTAATTAATAGTAAACTTCAATATTTTATAATTTTTTCTCTTAACAAAACCAGGGTGAAAGATACCCCCCCCCCCTGGCCCTCCATTCTTTGGTACATTTAAACATAAATTTTGTAATGCTCAATTTTTTCTTCCTATTTTAATAAAAACAAATCATTTAAAAGTTTTGCCCTTACATTCACCCTGAACGTAAAGATTTTAAAAAATAAGGTAAGAACAATTTAAAAAAAAATAAAATAAAAAAGAAAGAACGAAAGGAAACAAATAAACAAAGGAAGCTTACAGAAAGTCTTATGAAATAAACATTTTAATGTTTATCAGTATCAAATGAAGAACTTCTGATGTTTGAGAATCTTATTAAACATGTTGACATATGATGATGGAATTCAGCAGGAAATCGTAAACGATTCCCCAAAATTATAAATACATTGGGAACAAGCTATAAATCTTAAAAAAAAGAAGAAAAAAATACAAGAATATTAAACAACTCTTAATTTTTTTCTTTAAAAGGTCTCAGTTTAGTTAATTTTACACAGTTTTCTCATGATGAATATCTGCTTGATGCTTTCTACTGTTGGTTGTTACGTGACATACGGTGTACTGGCACACTGCAAATGATGAATGCTTTTTTCTACTGAGAAAGCAATAATCTGCTCTCCTCCAGTTTGTTGTTGGAAGACTTCGATGGTGTCACCTTCTTCCATCTCAAGCTGCAAGAAGAAAACTCATTCTTAAATAACAAAGAAATAATTAAAATCAAAAATAACATAAGAGAAAAAAGCCAAGAAACTGTGGACACAATAATCAAACTAACGACGACGGGAAACCACAAATCCACAATAATCATTTAATAATGCCTCAGATGTACATTTCGAAAGCTATGCTTTCTTCATCAGTGAGTTTCCCGTCGTCGTTAGTTTGATCAAAAATAACATTAAACAGTTACATTGCATTTGCTATACATCAACTTAATGCAATTTTTGCTTTGTACAGTCCAAATAATTATGGTATTTTATGCCATAATATTCAGGATCAAGAATTACCCTAATTTTTGGTATATAATACGCCCAAGTATATTGTTTTTACTTGCCTCTTGAAAAATTTCCCGTATATAATACAGATCCGTGTATTATATGCAATTTCTGTAATCTAAGATAGCAATTCAGCAACAGGAAGTGCTCCACCATATTTGTTCAAACACGCAGTGTATTATGATCGATTTTTAAATGCTTTAGACTTTGTATTTCCATAAAATGAAGAAATGGAAAGTGTTTAAAAGATCATATAATAAAATTCATTCATCACAGTTAAAATTACATTATATCAGAAATAAATGTATTTAAAATTCTTCAAAACCAGAATAGCAAAATAATTCCATCTTTTCAGTAAGCAGTTCTTTATTAGGTCTAATTACAGTTTCTTCCTCTTCCTAGTCTTTGGTTCTCTTGACTGAATCATCTACAGGAAGGGTGATATCCCAAAAGCATTTCAAATTGTATTTTCTTCGAACTGCAGTCTCAACATCGGTTAGTAGCAAGCATCGGTAAAAGTCCGGAAAAGCATCTCCTAACTTTTTTGACTGTTATCATAAGACTGGTCGCATTCATGTACAGTAGTCACTCAATAATCCGAAATGGTCCGGACCGGAGGGGTACGGATTACCGAACAGTTTTTATTGTTTCGATGTTTAACAGTCTTCAATTAATTAAAAGGCAAAGTACTACTGATCAAACATTTATTTTGAATGAAAACATTCTAAATATAAACGGCCTTCTTGGTAGCTACAGTAGCCTTCTTCTTAATCTTACTTCTTGTCCTTGTTGAACGACTGTTAAATATGTATTATAATGTACTTGGTAAATGATAGATATTCAGATTTCTCATTATTTTGTGTAAATTTAACAAAGCTAAACCGCGTTTATTAAAAAAGATAAAAGCCAGCTTACCATCTGTTTTCTCAAGAAAAAAATGCGTCAATCATAGTTTGTCTTTTCAAATGAAGAGTCCTTGTAGGCTTTTTCTTGCAGTCTCTTCAGCATAAAGATGTCATTAGGATCGACATCCCTTTCGTTTGCACATGGCAGGCAAACATTAATGGCAGTTAAAGCGTCGCTTCTTCGTACCATAAAGTGGAGGGCCCTGCATTGTCTTTGTCTAAAGTCTCCTTGCCTATTTTCTTCAATTATTTCCTCGTCCGTGCAAAATTTTTCATTGTTCACTTCATCTTCAAGAAGCCATTTCTTAACGTAGTCTTTTTCAAAATCTGCTGCATCAGATTCCTCTGAAGATTTCTCTGCCAGAGCAATCTTCAAAAAGCCATTCAAAAACTTGGTCGTCAACTTCGTGACTCTCTTCCATCATCGTTGTTATCTTCGAGTGGCGGGTTGGATGGCCACAACTTTTTCCAAGACTTCACGAACGTAAGTGTGATTTTGTTCCAAATGTCGACCAAATTAAAAATTGTGTCCTTTATGTTGTATGCTTTAAGACAATTGGCAAGGGTTCCAAGTTTATTGATAACATCAAACGGGAGCCTTATTTTGTAAATTGTCTTTGAACCTTGATAACATTCTGATCCATTGGTTGAAGGAGAGGTGTCGTGTTTGGTGGGTGAAACTCTACTTCGATGAAATCATCACGTGTTTTTACTTTAAATTCTGCATCATCTTCTTTACTGTGGTGGGCCGTACAGTTCTCTAAGAAGAGAAGCGCTCTCTGAGGCTAATTATTCTTCCTTAAAAAATTTTCACTCGACGGCACAGTGTTGACACCAGTCAGAAAAAAGTTCTCTCGTCACCCTGCTCTTGATTGATGCTCGTACGTCACTGGAAGTTTATCCTTGTTTGTGTGTTTGAAAGTCCACGGGTTCTCAGAGTTTCCTACCACTAATAAATCTAGCTTGTGAGTTCCAGAGGCATTCGAAAAAGGGATGAAAGTGATCAGTTTTTTAGCCAACTTACAACCAGGTGCATCGATTACTTTCCGGTAAACATGTTTGTGAGGGTAGAAATCACCAGTGCAGCCCACTTTCATTGGCAGCGTAGACTTGTTCTGACCATAAGTCTTTGCATAAACCTTTTCTTCAAAAAGTTTCACGGCAGCTTCATTTGTGGATAGTTTTCCCCAGAAACCTTCAGGAAAATGATACCGAAGCGACGTTTAAAATTCTTAAACCATCTGTCACTTGCACAGAAGTCTTCTTTGTCGGTTAATTCCTTGTAAAAACATCTTGCCTTCTCTTGCATAAGAGCACTGACTGGAGCACTGCGATCCCGTTGTTGTATGAACCAAGTATATAGGGCTTCTTCAACTTGAACATGTTCCCCTCTTTTAAAGTTTGCCTTGAACCTGGTCCACTGTCAGCCGTAATAAGGAATTTTACTATTTTCTCATGGTTTTGTTGGATGTCATTAAAAGTTGAGCAGCCGATATCGTATTCAGCTGACGAATCGTCTGGCTTCTCACCTTTGTCGAGTTTTTAAAGAATCTCAGCCTTTTCACTCGGAGGTAATGTCTCGCATGTTTACGCTTTTGTCCACTCATGGCAAAAAAAAAAAAATCCCACTTTCACACACAAAATTACAGCACTATAATGCTTCAAGAAGGAACTGAGGGCAGAGCGAAATGCAATTACATGGTCACGGAAATGTGACACGCCCTGCAATGAAGTCCAAATTCCCTGGATTCGCCAACTGGACTGTAGTAACAGGACTTGCACAGACTTGTTCTGCAGCTGACTCTCCTCCACCGGTAAGCAATTCGGATTAGCCTTTCGGATTATTGAGCGGCCACTAGATTGCATTTATTATCCTGTCAGCTCTAGTTAATGGTAAAGTAATTTGCCTTACTTTTTGAAGTTTCTTATTATAGATTTCACTCAGAATACCAGTCGTTAAACAACTGTACTGACAAACATTTCAGCTTGTGGCCATCTTGAAAACCTGGGATCTTACTGCTAAGGGAAGCCAATATCCCAGGTTTTCTTAACAGCAATTCAAAATGTTAGGCTCTGCTTATTAAAATTTTAAATTTGTCCTGGCATTATCGAATTATTATATGCAATTTAAGGAAATTAGCGATAAAACTGAATAAATTTTTTGCTGTAACCTATATTAAATATTCGATAGAACTTAGTTTAAAATCCCCCCCCAATCATATTTTCCTTGGTTTCATTAACGAAAAACAGATTATACGCAATTTTTTTTATAATACACAGTAATGATTTTAACTTTTATTTTGCATAACATGCGTATTATATACAGTACCAAAAACTACAGTAATCATTTACATAGCAATTTTGAAAATCTGATGCTGATGTTTAAAGAACATGATATCAGTGTTTCATGTTGTTCATCATTTCAAATTCAGATGCTGGCATAATGAATGAGATGTATGGCATATATTCTCAAACCCTTGTCCGTCGTTTATCAGTTAGAAACCAAGGGAATGAATGTTGGGGTTTGTCCCACACTTGTAAAGGTATTAGTCGCATGTAGTTTAATCATACAACACCAAAAATACTAAAGATGTGGTGACGAGGAGGTCAAAGGAAGCAAATTAAATCATTGCATTCCAAAAATTACATAAATGCAAATTTTCAATCAAATTGTCTGCAATGTTGCATTAAAACTTGATCACGTGTTTGCCAGAGGCACTATAACAGCCTTATGATATTGAGATAAAGTTCTTGATCACTACAGTGGATCTTATGCGGGTTCAATAGGCCCAGAATTCATATTAATGGATGATAATGCCCACCCACATACAGCATGACTGGTGGATGCTTACCTATCCAACAAAGTATACGGCAAATGCCCTGGCCTGCATTCTCCTCCATGGGCAAGAACCGTCAACAGCTCTTCAAGTGACAACTGCTCTTCAACAGCACTTGATCACCTCATTGAAGGGATGAATCAACGACGCAAAGCATGCATCCATTCTAGATATTATAGTCCATATTAGACATTCATCAATGGATCACTATGATTACATCGTTAATGATCTCAGTTCTTTATCATTAATAAACATTCTGGACTTGCCCATCTTCACCATGATGCATCACAAGATACACTGAGCTGCCACTTCATTAGGTACAGGGTGGTTATAATTTAAGTTACACTATTCAGACCCAAGGTGATCTAGAATACAAGGTGGGGGTCAGTTTGCCGGAAGTAGTAAAAATTGCCTTACTGCGCAAGCGTATTTTGACGTCACTAGCTGACATCGAAACCTATACCCGCTAAATCGAAACCTCAACAGAAACTAAAACATGGCGGCAATGAAAGCAGTCGTGCGATAGCCACACTTGACGACTCGTTCATTTCCTTCACAATTCTCATTCTTTATACTATATATTTTAATTAAATAATAATGCCATTATATGAAGGGACTTACGTAATTTATAATTTTTGTAAAATGTACTTAGGTATTATCTTTTTAATGTGAACACAGGGTTGATGTTAACTATCAGCACATCGCGCGATAACTGATCATGCGACCAAGGTAAGTGAAATTTACTGAGACTAAATAGAAAAAGGGTTATATATCAGTTCGTTAGAAGGGGAATGGGTGGGTGTCTTTAAAATGTAAAATCATTTACCTTGGTCTCATGTTCACTCGTCGCGCAATGTGCGGATAGTTAAGCGAACACAGAGAGAAGGACGATAACGTATTTCTCATTATCATTAGGCCTAGTTATCATTCCTCGTTAAGATTTCGAAATTGATTCGTCGGAACCGTTGGCAGTTAAGAGACAGATGATAATTTCGATATTATTTCTTAATAACTTTATTTCTGCAGGCATTAGGAAATTTTAATTTATAAAATAGTAAGTTTACAAATAAACGTTTCTTCAGAAATCAACGTAAGAGTTTTGTTTTTTTACGTGAAAACGTTTTCTTTTGTGACCAGAATAATGGCTACCGCACACGCCGGAAGTAAAGCCATAAGCCATCCCGTGACGTCACAATACGCATGCGCGTTAAGCACTTCTGACAAACTGGACCTACCTGTTATTCTAGATTACCTTGATTCAGACCCCTCTAGAGCCTGTTCTGCTGATCGGATTTTGATGAAACGTACATTATATGGACCATAGAGAGCAGCTTTTTGCGAAAAAAAAAAAAAAACCAGTTCAAATTTTGACCACTAGGTGAAAAAGCGGTGCATAAAGAAACATTATTTGTTCAAAGTGCATTCCATTTGTCTCAATCACATGTTCAAATCCTGCTATAGCATGTTCAACAGTAGCAAGAAGGGTTTCTTGAGGAATCGCAGCAACATGCCATGTTATGCTTGCTTTCAATTCAGGCCGAATCTGTATGCTTCCTCCATAGACATGATCTTTCAGGAATCCCACAACCAGAAGTTACAGGGATTCAAGTCCGGAGAATGAGAAGACCAGGCAATCGGAAAACTTCTCGAAATTACTCGATCATCTCTAAAGTGGACACGAAACAGTTCTTTTACTTGTCGGGCATGTGTTGCATGAAGACAGTTCTTTTACTTGTCGGGTCTTGCATGAAGACCGTAGTCTCTAAACATTCTCGTTCTCGTAAGGCAGGAATGACTTGCTGTTGCAGAAACTGACACTTGTGATGGAACACCTTTTAGGGCCTTGAGAAGTGTTCTGCTCAAAGAAAAAAGGGGGCCAAGAATGAAATCAGTATGAAAACCACACTTTACAGTAATAAAATCAGAAGGTGGAGCCTGTTCATGCACAACATTAGGACTTGCAGTATCCCAGATGCACTGCTTTATCTAGGGTAAAATATACTACCCTAATCTGACTACAAGATATTGCAAGGCCATGAATTGCCAATGGCTATTCTGACCAAACACTGGCAGGCAAAATCAGTGTACCTTCAAAGACCAGCTTTTGCACCACAGATCTTCTATGGTTATCACTTTAAAACGCATCGCAGAACCTTTCGTAATGTAGACCTGGATATAATGTCTTTCAAGACTGACATCAATGTTCTTAACATTCTGTATAGTAAAGAAACAGAATACAGCAAATTTTGCTGCAACTTCAGGGCAACCCCACTTTTCTCTAAGAAACTCTAGTCAAAAGAATTCTATACGAGGTGTGTACAAAAAGTATCGGACCTTTGGCTGGGAAAACTAAAGTTATTCACCTGTAGGATTTCAACATTAATCCCCTTCAAACTACTCTCCTTAGGACTGCACACACTTCTCCCACTGCTCCCGCCACTGTTGGAAGCATCTTTGGAAGCCCTGTTTGAGAATGGCAGACAGCTCTGCCGTTGTTTTCTTCATAATGTCTTCTTGTGACTGAAATCGGGTTTCTTTCAGCAGCGTTTTGAGCTTGGGGAACAGCCAAAAGTCGCATGGAGTCATGTCAGGGGAATAAGGAGGCTGATGGACCAAAGGATTGCTGTTTAGCAAGGAACTTCTGAATCGGATGCGATGAATGGGCAGGTACATTGTTGTGATGGAGCGAACAAATTCCCGAAGGTCAGGCCATTTCCGTTGTACAGCATCCCAAAGGTGACGAAGGACCGTCAGATAATACTCTTTGTTGATGGCTTGGCCTTTCGAGAAAATCGAAAAATGACAGGCATGTACTACACTTGCTCTCACGATGTCAAGCAGCAACTCATGAGATCTGCATACGTGACCAACTGCACACAGGCGGATGAAGGTCACCTACACCTCATCGCCAGAGGAGAACACCCCATGGTTCATTTGTTTAGGCAGGAAAAATAAATGTCCGATACTTTTTGTACACACCTTGTATTTCCACAAAATATTAAAGAAAAAAAAAAAATAATAATAATAATTTTAAAAGACCAAATATTTTTTTATTGCTTGTGACAGCCAAATATTTAAATCTTAAATTATTATTACACTAGAACCTCCGTAGAGCAAACGTCGATATAGCGAAATTCTCTCTATAATGAAATTTTTCTGTGGTCCCGGCAAAAATCTTATTGATTTAATGCTTTTTAATCTCCATAGATGTAGCGTAATTATTCTTATAACGTAAGATTTTCGGTCCGGACAATAAATTTTAAGGTGTATTTTAGCTCTCTATTTTATTACAAAATTTGGTTCCCGCACTTAGCATGACCTAGGCCTAGCATGAAAAGAGCGAAATTATCGCAAGCGGCCATCAAGCAAAGTTAAAAATAGGTTTTTACGTCACAAGCTCTGTCCAGTCTTGTTTTTATCGGCAAAATTACGAAGAGTTCTATAGAACAACGTTATCGCACTAAACTATCCATGATACACTGCAACGCAATAATGACAGCCTGCTGATGAGTTTAAATGTGCATGATTGTTAAAAATTTATTTTCTATGAGAGTTGGCACAAGAACTACTATAAAAGCTGTCGAAGCTCGGAAGATTTTTTTATATTAAAAACTTTAGTATTAGCTCAAATTTATGAATTTATTTTCTTGAAAGTTTAAGCCCATAAACATTTTTGTGAAATTCTAATTTTACCGACGCCGACGAAAAAAACACTCGTCGGCCTTAATAAATTATGATACTTTCTATCGGTATTTTTCCATAAAATACACATTACAAAATTATTTTCGGTCCGTCCTGCTTTCAAATTTTAGTTATTTCTGAAAAAATAATCGCGATCCAAACAAAATTTTCAGCAATGGAGACCTGGATGACTTTAGATAGCGATGTCAAGTATCGTAAAAGTTTTGTTCTTAATGTTAAGAAGCATTCAAATTAATATAAACTACTAAATTTTTATATATAAATACTAAATTTAAAATACATATGTAATTTATACATCAAAATTATGGAAATTTTAACACTATCTCCATGCAACGAAATATCTATATAGAGAAATGATTTTGCTGGTCCATTGGATTTCGCTATACGGAGGTTCTACTGTACTAAGTTTTTATAATCATACTTTTTTTAAGAAATTCAAATATCAGCTCACTCCCATTACTGAAATATATAAACAAAAATTCACCTGGATTGGAGAGTCTGTTTCATTGATAGGCTGGCCATCAAAACGAAACCTTACATTGGCTATATTTAGACCCTAAAAAAAACAAATTATTTTAAAAGTAGGTTACATAAAATTGAAGAAAAGACACTTTTAAAATAAATAGATCCAATAAGGATTAAAAAAAAAAAACAACGCCACTAGATTTAAAACTTTCTTGGGCACAATGACATTTATTGTAGAAATAAATTTTCACTTTAAAACTTAAGTCACCCAAAGTTATTTCATCCACAGTTAAAAGCGGGCCACGATCGACCTTCTCAAAGGTGACCTTTTTTCTGAACAAAACTTTGTTTTTAAGACAGCTGAATGGAGAGAGTCATGCTGTACTATCACAAAGCAGTCACCACAACCCAACAAAATTTTTTGAAGATCGGTATGCTAGATTTCAAACTGAAAGTTTTAGGCACATTCTTTACATTTTTGGGTGCAAATATTAATGCAGTTTTTGACCCCCCTGTCTTCTTAATGTGATTTGGAAAAGTCATCTTTTAAACGCCAAATAAAAAAAAAATTCTTTGGTCAGATTTAAAGCCCCTAAGGAATGAATCTTTTACACATGCACATGCTAAAAAGAATCATCTGTGAACCTTTAAACTTGGCCAGCAAACTTGACTATGCAATTCCGTTGGCATAGCAATTACTATGTATCAATTGGCCACATGACAGTCGGTACCAATAAGAAGCGAGAGCACACCTGTCAACTACAAGCGATTTGACTGTCACCATGGGGAGAACAAAGTATCTGAGCAACTTCGAGTGCAGGACAATCGTTGGTGCCGGCGAGGTGGAAATTTTTCTGAAAGGGCTTTTCCCGAACAACCATTTCAAGCGTTTACCTAGTGCTCCGTGTCTTTATCAAGTATTTGCAGCGATGTTAAAATACACCATGGAACGTGCTTAAAAAGAGAAAGAGATCATTGCCTGTACAATTCCCACATTCTCTCCGGTACTAACGAATTTCCATCAAATTTTCATACTTCCCGGATCACTGAACTTTCTATATATTGAACTGATGTGCGCGGAATTTGGAGCTGATGTTCATATGGAATTTGGAACTGATGTTCATATGGAATATGAACTCTTCCACACAAACCTACTCATCTGATCTCGACCCATGTGACTTTTACCTTTTCTCCTGTCCAAAAAATGAACTCTGATGGTTGGATGCCATTTCAAGAGTGCCTCTGAGGTTCAGGAAACTGCAATGGCCACCCTGAAAACCACCTACTCCAAAGGCTTCCAGGAATATTTTCAGCAATTGTACTCGCACTGGCAGAAGTGCATAGTTGCAAAAGGAGAGTACTTTAAAGTTGGTTGTGTGTAACGCATGATAACAATACATCATATCCACCAGGAAGGCCAGTCTCAACGTTTTGATCATAGTAATATATAACAACACTAACATATTTTATAACAATCATTAGGTCCTTTGAAGTCCTTTGCTGTAGCCAAGGGAAAGTTCAAACAGGAACAATATAAAAACATTGGCAGACAGCTAAAATAGCCAGGTGGGCAAAAATTTAAAACATTATACAGTGTTTCCAGTTTTTCATGTATTCAGCCGGACAGCATGCCCCTTAAAAAGGGCCTGGGGAGAACCTTGAATGAGTTGCCTTTTCAATGAATATAAATGGCTGTATCACTATGTATAAAGTAAATATAATCGTAGCTGGATTCGTTCAGCAAATTGTTACCTGCTCAACATGTGAAATCGATAAGAAAACCATTCTTTGTTTTAAGCAATTATTAAGGCTTGGTTCACTGTCTACTTTTTCAGGAGAGTTTTCTCAACTGAGTCTTTAGCAACAATGGACTTATACATACTGCTGAGATGAGGAACACTTGGTTACAACAAAGAACCTGTATCGTTGCTGAACAGTCAGTTGAAGTCTCAGCTAAGAAAGTAAGGTAGTGAATTGGCCCCAATACTTCATCTTTTATCAAAGTTGTGGATCATAGCAATTACTTTTTAACCTTTAGCAATTTTGCAAACTTTTTAAATTTGCTGTTCATCAATCAGGTTTTTTTAGAAGGCATTCCTCAAGTATAATTTTATAAGTCAGCAACATACTGTCAGGGTAACAATTCATGTATTATACTTACAGCTACTATTTATACTTAATTTTCTATACATCTCTGATGTAGTACTTTCACATTCTGTGCGTAATAACAAGTAGCACTTTTTTCCACCAGGGGTTGTACTAGAGGCTTTTAAAATCTGGCAACCCTGCATACAGCTTTAACTATGGCTTTCACAATGGAGTCATTGTATACCTGTGTGAGTGTTCAAATTTTTTTGTTTTCGCGGTTTATTTTGAAAGAAAACAAAATTTGGTGATTTCTTATTTTGCAAGCATCAATAGTAAATTTAGATGAGTAACATTTCAACTTGGTGGGAATCTGTGAGGTACAGGTTCATGAGGTTCCTTTCTTATTGGGAGGGTTTTATTAAAAACAAAGTTTTAAATTTTTACATCATAAGCTCTAGAAATGTGCTAGTAGATATTGTCTTCTGTTTGGTTGGTTGGTTTGTTTGGTATTAACGTCCTTTTCAACTGCCATGGTCATTTCAGGACGCCGTTACAGGGGCCGCAAATTTTGCCTCACAAGGGTTCTTTACCGTGCAGCCGGCAAACGACTACCCAGGACCAACGCTTTACTTCCCTTCCTAAGGAAGTGCGTGATCTCAGGATTTTCTCCCTCAAAAAATCCTCATCGTCCTTGGCCAGGATCGAACCCGCGTCCCAGGATATCAGAGGCGATCACGCAGCCACTGAGCCACCGAGGCCGATTCTTCTGTTTGGGAATCGCTGGCATTTGTATAAAATCAGCTGCTAATTGGAAACCGGGAACAATCTTACCAAAAGATTGGGCCTTTATTCGAGACTAGTGCTTAGCTGAAATTTTTAGCTCAAATCAAGCTTTATGGTAGATGTATGCGAATTCCACATCCTTATGCAATCTCTCAGAAAATTATGTGCAACATGTGCTTGAGAAGCTAGTGCATTGCTGGAAACGCTAGCTACATTCAAAAACTTTGTGCTAGTTGTGTTAAGCATGTCATGTTGCTAAAAGCTGACATTACTTCCTGCGCAAAGCATCTCCAGTGTTGCAAAAAGCCTAGCATGGATCACAGGTTTTTTTCCTCCTGTGTTCGTCTCAGTTCTCTAGCACGACATTGGCATGCATATTCTTTGTGGCATTCCTCATCTCTCTCATGAAAAGCCATAATGGCGAGGAAAAGTAGCTCTGCTATATTTTATAATTATACGAATTAATTGCACCATCATGCCATGAATAATTAGTGTAGAAGGAACTCTTTGTTCAAGAGCATCAGTTATGAACTGAAGCAAGAAAGAAACTGTCATTTGTGATAATCAGAGAAGAATGGGTCAGCAGGAAAGTGCCCATCGCTGAAAGCTCCATCTGGCGATAAAAATTGTAACCTTGATTGTAATTAGGATTTGTCATTAAATCTTGTACATGATTCAGCTTGAACGCGTGTAAAATGATCACAATCAAGAATTCTAGTATAAACATGGTATTCGTTGGCGTGCAAAAAGCTTCATCAATTAGCATCTTTTTTTCGAATAGACATAGAATCGTTGATTCAGCCACGTTTATGCTGGGTTGCGTGCTCACTGTGATGGTGCATGTCATCTGGTAAAGATTCACACTAAAACAATACACATTCATTCAAAAATCACCACTAGCACTGATCATGCTTTAGCTTAACAAGATACGCGTAGGACAACTGGCATGGAGTTTTTGAATGTAGCTACTGTACAGAGTGTGAAGATCACAGTTTTGTAAAGGAAACCCAAACTTTCTAAATCTCAACATTTTCTTACTGGTAACAAAATCCAGGTTTTGTTTAGTATTAACATTTAAGGCTTTTTGAAATTTGAAAATTTAAACTATCCAATAAGGAAGTGTTATTGTCATTACCATTGCTATGATTGGTGGCCGTAGAAATAGAGATTTTTTTTTATGATTGCCTGTCATTTAACAGAAAAAAATTGAGAAAAGTCGGCTAGCCGGTGCATGTAGATGTTTGTCATTAATTGCTGATCAACTTCCATGCTTTTCACAATGGCAGAAAAACACCACTTCACTAAATATTTTAGAGTTAAATGAAATAATTTCACAGCCATGCCCTGAATAAATAGTGCAGCAAAAATTCTACTTGTTCAAGAACATCGATTATGAATCAAAGTTAATTTTGATAAGAAGAGAAGATTGGGTCGTTGAATTTTCTCTTGAGTAAAAGGATTTAACGATAACGCTTTAACCTTGAACGTTTGTAGAATGATAATGACAACTGAACAGTTTTTTTTTGTTGTTGTTTTTTTTTTTAAGCACTATTTTAAAGAGCAAATATAATTTACTAGCTGGGGTACCCAACATCGACCAGGATAATTTACAGTTTTAGGTAAGCAGAGCAACCTCAAGAAGGATGTTGATTTGCTTCAATTGTTTCGGGTATATAAAAAAGACTTATGGTTTCTGGTGCCTGGACTCGCCAGCCGAGATTCGAATGTGCTCTCCCAACAATTTTATTTATATCCAAACTTGACGGTACACTATGTTTTTCGTTTGTCCATCCGGAGCGTAAACCAAACAAATTATCTGGGGTGCAGAGTCTTGATACATATAATTGCCCAAGTGAAAAACATGGCGTTTCCTAGTTAATGATTGCCCCTGGGCCTTGTTGATACTCATTGCCTCTTGTCTGCCCGTATGATTACTTTGTACTCGTCTGTAGGCATCCTTGCTACTGCTGTTTTTAAACATTTTTACCAGGTGGCTGTGCGAATGAAATAGTCTCTGCCGACTTTCATCGCCCTTGAAGTAAACTTGAAGAAATTTTGGATTTTCACCTGGAAGGGGAAGAAGTGATCCAGCTTTGTGGTAAACAGTGATGCCGCTAGGCAAAATCAGCGTAGCGCAGCGCCATGCTGCACCTTGTCCTGCCACGCTGCCCCTCGGCGCTGCACAAACGCAAGAAACTGAAACCAATAAATGAAAAATATATGTTGAAAAGAATGCGGTTTCCGGTAATCAAATTGACTCCCAATATAACATCAAAATTGGGTATATCTATAAGATGGGAGCCCGACAATTGGGTGGATGACAATTCGGTGGACGACATTTGGGTGAACGACAATTCGGTGGACGCGACAATTGGGTGAACGACGATTCGGTGGACGACGATTCGGTGAACGACGATTCGGTGGACGACGATTCGGTGGACGACGATTCGGTGGACGTCGATTCGGTGAACGTCGATTCGGTGAACGTCGATTCGGTGGACGCGACAATTGGGTGGACGCGACAATTGGGTGGACGCGACAATTGGGTGGAC
>JAHWFO010017072.1:2640204-2673962 GCA_023313115.1 Rhysida immarginata
CGGCTTAAGTATTCATTGTAGTACTAATTCATTGGAGCGGGGCAATTTCATTGCAAAGCAGTGTAGGTAGTTGTTATTTTCCAAGCCTGTGGGTAAGAGACCAAGGGGTAGGCATAGAACCAGATAGCTAGATTACATGGAGAATCATTGTGGCGTGAGTGATTTAAAGCCTAAACATTTTAATTAAACTGCTACGTAGATTCATTTAAAGTATTAACTAACTGCATCAGTTTAGTTGGCAGCCGTGACGAGCTGTTTATCGCGTTACTCCTTGTGCTTTTTTTATCCTGCGCGCTGACAAGTCCAGTATTTTGTATTCGTGTGTGGTGGTTTCCTGTGGTCAAAGTATTCCTCAATAAGCTTTCATGTTTAAATTAGCGTTAATAGAATGTTGAGGGATAATACAGATCAACTGTATAAAGTTTAAAAATCTTAATGCAATCATTATTCGCAATTTTATCCTGCAAAAATAGTGCATAAATTGTTGAAAAATATACTTTAAAAACTGTTAAGGACTGTACCTAGAGATGATGAATTTTCGTGGCATCACAAAGTAAGGAAGAGATTAGCCTAGAAGAAATTAGAATGCCTGAACGTGCCCTAATCGCATACAGATTCCGAAATTAGCATTATGCCTTAAAAATATAAATGTAGGTCACTGAAATGCCCATGTACTTTTATTAACTTTAAAGCAAGAATTTAGCTGCATTCAGTGCCCCATTGCCTTCGAGTGCGCCATGCTGCCCTTTGTTTCTGTAGCCATCACTGGTAAATTTGACCCTGTACCTTAAAAGTAGGCATGAATCCACCTTCTTGCACTATTGATGACACGCCAAACGATGTCATTTGGAAGATTGAATTGTATGCCCTTATATTTTTTAGGAAATGTTTGGAATTTGCTGTGCTACCATACAAGTAAGATAACAGTGGTTCTGGAGGCTCTTTAAGTGGCAGCAGCTTCACTTTTCCATTAGAGCAACATATTCCTGGTGGTTCCCATTTATATTTCTTTGCCTGACAATGTTTACATACGACATCCATCCTTCCTATTAGGACTTTAGGGTGATTACAGTAATCTTATTCAGAGTTGTAATTAAATGCAACCAATTTTAAATCGAGTCGCCACCCTTAATTCTTCCATTCTACGTTGAACTCGTTGTACATGCAGCTCTCTTTCCTCCGAAGTTTCCCTTGCCCTTGACGTTGAAGCTTGAATACACTTCTGCTGTAAACAAAGCTCTCTTTCCTACAAAGTTTCCCCTGACGTAGAAGCTTGCATATGCTGCTGCTGCAGACGAAGCTCTCTTTCCTCTGAAGTTTCCCTTGCCCTTGACGTAGAAGCTCGCATATGCTGCTGCTGCAGACGAAGCTCCTGTAGTTCAGGCATCTCCGACGCCCGGATGGTTTTTTGTCTTTTAGCTGCAGGGTTTCTCTGACCAATGCTCTTTCTTTTCTTTGGTGACATTTCGATAGGTATGAATTAATATGGATCCTTCGAACGATTATTAAATAGCATAACACAGATAAATCGTAAGTTTTTTGGTTTGATGATTCGAGTTGATGTATTCCTTTATCGGAATTAAACTGTAATAGGTGATGCACTGCTCAAACGTACCAAACACACAAACACACCTTCCCCTATCGTCTGAACACTTGTTAGGGAGTTGAAGGGAGACGTGTATCTCCTTTGCCTCATCGAGAGAGATTGCCTATCTACATGGTCTATTATATTCATTTCCTGTTTATTGTTAATAATTCTTGGAAACGAATGTTCTGTCATTGAATCATCATTTAATGTTCACTGTTATAATTCTTTATAAAGAACTTTCTATCACTGCATCATCATTTTATGCTCATTGTTATAATGTTTGGAAAGGATTGTTTTATCATTCCATCATAACTTTGTGTTCATTATTATTGGTGAATTGCGTGTTGCACCATTGTTGATGCGAACACGATGGGCCTACTGTTGCACACACTTTGCCTTGCATTGTTGGTCATGAGATATCTATTGTTGGTTAGATCATAATATTGGTGAAATGTGTGTTAATATCATTGTTGGTATCAACCTATTGTTGCACAAACTTGGTCACGAGATACCTCTTATTAATATGCCCTGCCATCATGAATATAGATTTATTATCCATAATTATCATCTTTTCAAAATCTCAGGTGGACAGTGACCTTCCTCTTGCTTTGAAGATCAATTGTGCAAAACCTCATCCAGATCTGAGTAAAACTGTAGATTTGTATAAGAAACAAACAAATCCACGTCAGTTCAGGCAGGTTTTGGCACTGATCTCTCGGATTTTAATGAAATTTGGTATATACAATTGCCCTAGGGAGTTGGTAATGAATGCCAAATATTATTATTTTTTCGTTTTTATGGAAATTAGGGACATTTAAAATTTTCGAAATTAGAGTGGGGAGCCTTATCTATGAAGTACTGTAACTTCGGTTGTATTTTATTTTTATCTGGTACAGAGGGTAGATTATCGCTCAGCGATAATCTGTGGCACTTACTCCTTCAAGGGAGTTTTGCGCCATCCCTAAATTTTAACGACTGCTGTATGATGGTCGCAGCAGCCGGGACAGACTGCTTTACGTGCCCTCCAAAGCACGGGGGGAGATGGAAATTTCCAGGTGGTCACCCAACCTGTGATTAGCCGCGCCCAACGTTGCTTAACTCCACCATTGCATTGAGCAAGGCGAGACAACTGGGCTATGGCTGCCCCCTCGGTTGTATTTTACTTAGAAAGATGTGATTGGTGACATACGAAAGCTCTTTAACTGTAGATTCTATATGAAATTTTTAAAATTATATTACGCATAAACAAACATTTGATTTTAATAAAAATATTTTATTTATGTAAATTTCTCAAAAGGTGGGCATTTTTTTTTTTTCCCAGTTTTAAAAATTATCAATATCTTACACATACTTTCATAAAAACAATACAAAAAATTCAAAGCTGAGTTTTGCTCAGTTTTGAAGATATTAATTTTTAAAGCTTGAGCTCCAAGCAGCGGGAGTCGGGTAGTAGGGGCTTGACTACTCATACAGAGAAGAGAAAGCGTGTAACCTTGGGACCATTCATTTATTATTTATATAAATAGTATTATTAATTATAATTACATGAAAAAATAAAATCAATAGTAGCATTACAATAATAATTATAGCAATAGGAAAAATGTTTCTTAGAACTTCAGATTTTTTTTTTTTTTCAGAAGTCAGAAAAATTTTGAGCACCTGTTAAATAAGAAGATAATTTACTAAGAAAATATAAATTTGCATTATGATGTCGAATTGTTAGTAATAAAGAAAGTATATTTACTTTACACTTCCTCAGAGTCACTCACTTCTGAGTTACCCTGAAGGACGAGCTGAATTGCAGAGGCAGCTGAAGTTGATACAGGCTTCATTATACAGGGCAATTCAAAAGTTAGTGTGCAGTAGTGCATAGAAACGAATACAGCACACGCATCAATGCACTTTCTGCAGGACGTCTTTGCTGATCGAATCATCTTGCTTGGCATCTGGCCTGCACGCTCGCTGGACAACACACCTCTCGATTTCTTCCTTTGGGGTGCCATGAAAGGTAAAGCGTTTGCTAACAATCCGCACACTTTGCTTGAGCCGAAGGAGGAAATTATAACTGAAGTTCAGCATATCTCACCAGCCATATTGAGCAGAATGTTTCACAATATGCAACTGCTCTTTTATCTCGTCATCAGGGATTGAATGTCCCATAAGGTGCTTTTTCTTCTTTGGGAAGTGGTGAAAGTCGCACGGTGCAAGATATTTAAACTGCAGCTTTTCATGTTTGAACTGTGAACTGTAGGCGCTGCAGCACCTCTAGTGTGTGGCGATTGTTTGCAGGCGAGCGTTATTGTGCTGCAGAAGATGTTCCTAAGCTGTCATTCAATCCTGGTGTAGACAACAACCCCAAACTTCCTCTCCGGCGGGTTCACCCGAGTGGTCACACTTTGGTGCAATGCGTGGAAAGGAATGGGGATAATGTTGAAAAGTGAATAGTGCATTACATAGAGGACAAATGTAAGTATCTGATACAAAAACAATTTTGAAAATCTGTTAACTAATATAAAAGTTACTGCCATGGAGACATTGCTTTTCGATCAACCCTTGTATCTTCTCTACATTTATTGAATTTTCTTTTAAAAACTTAATGAGTTCACATTGAAAGGAATAAAAACCAGCTGTAGAATAAAAAACCAGCGGATATTACAACAAAATTTATATTTTATTGCCTTGTCCATCTGAAGAACTGTAACATACAAACGGATGTATTGTGGCTTGGAACTCGAGCTTTAAAAATTATGTGTAAGATATTAATAATTTTTTAATGAAAAAAAAAAAATACCCACCATTTGAGAAATTTGCATAAATAAAATACTTTTATTAAATTCAATTTGTGCATGCCTAATATAATTTTAAAAATTTCTTATAGAATCTATAGTTAAAGAGCTTTCATATGTCACCAATCACATCTTTCTAAGTAAAATACAACCGAAGTTACAGTACTTCATAGATAAGGCCCCCCACTCAAATTTCTAAAATTTTAAATATCCGCAACTTCCATAAAAATGAAAAAAAATAATGATAATAATATTTGGCATTAATTATCAACTCCCTAAGGCAATTGTATATACTAAATTTCATTAAAATCCGAGAGGTCAGTGCCAAAGCCTGCCTGAACTGACGTGGAATGAACCATATAGATTATTCTGTACTTTCTTAGATTTTAATATTTGATCAATAAGCTACAAAACATTTACATGTACAAGGCTCCTGTAGCTGGATTGTTTCAAATTTTTAAATTTAAAATTTCACCTCAGAGATCGTTAAATAAAGGTCTTATTCTTTATCATTCTCTGGTCTGTAACGAGTTTTAGATGCTTTAAGAGAATCTGTTTGTTCTCATTAGTGTTCCAGTGAGGAAAGTTATTATTGTCATTGTTGTTGTTGTTATTATTATTATTATTATTATTATTATTATTATTATTATTATGGGGGCATTCAAATTTGACCTGGACTTTATTTTTTTGTAAATTTCACTGTTGTAAAAATCTAAACTTTCATTGTTGCGATGGCAACTACTGCCTGTCGTTCAAATGCAGCATCTCTCATCCGGTTGCCATGATAACCGATGTGTTGGTGGACAGCGATGTGTTGACCAAAGTGGAACAATTAATAATCATCAACTTTCTCCACAATGAACGTGTGAATGCATCTGAAATTCATCAGACTTCAAAGACAGCTCACCAAGTCATGTTTGTCTTGATCATCCGTCTTCGCTTGGTGCCAAAAGTTTGCAGGAGGGCGAGAATCCACCAAAATGAACCTCTCAAGAAAAGGGCCAGCAACTGCTGTCAATGATGGCATCATCGCACGAACAAATGAGCTGATTAGAGGGAACAGGCAGATTCGTATCCGAGAACTGGCTTCAATACTGAACATCAGCACTGGCAATGTGGAGACCATCATCCACGATAAACTGAAATTCAACAAGATCTGCGTCAGACAGGACCTAAGCAACTATCCGAGGATCACAAAACCACCCGGGTGGAAATCTGTTCCATGCTGAGGTAGCGATATGACAGGGAAGGTGACAGCTTCCTAAGGAGTGTTGTGACCACCGACGAGACATGGATTCATCACTATACTCCTGAAAGCGACACACCGACTCATCACGACGACACCTCTGGCAACGAAAGTGATGGAGACTGTATACTGGGACATTAATGGTAACATTCATGTCGATTTTCTGGAAGAACATCGAACCATAAATGCATCCTACTACTGTGGCATTTTGAGGACATCCCTGAAGCCAGGATTAAGGAAAAAGCGACCAGGACTCCGTACCAGTGGTGTTTGTTTTCTGTAAGACAATGCCAGACAACACATAGCCAAACTGATAGAACTCAAATGGGACATCTTGCCTACATGCAATCTGGATCTCTCCCCATTCGACTAGCACCTTTTTGGACCATTGAAATAGTTCTTGGGAGGGAAGAGGTTCAGCTCCTATGAGGAAGTGAAAAAGGCTGTCCTAACGTGGTTTCGACATCAGCCTGAAGATTTCTACAGAATCTGTATCCAGATGCTCCCAGAATGGTGAAAAATGTGTAGAGAAGCAAGGAGAGTTCTTTGTGAAATAACTGGTGTGTGTGGGTGGTTTTTTTTTTTTTTGGTTTTTTTTGGTTGTGGTTTCCTGATTTTATAAAAAATAAAGTCCAGGTCAAATTTGAATGCCCTTCGTATTATTATTATTTATAATCTATTATTCTGTTCTATTTAGGTTTTTAATAATTTAATTAAAGCATATTTGAGGAGGAAAATAAATGCAATTAAGATAAGGCTTAATAAAAATGTCACGGAGTAGTAAACAAATAATGGAAATTAGACCTGAACTTTCTCAAGACAGTTCTCAAGTTGCATATGAGGATGACAAATCTTAACAACAAGTGAAAATTATGGTAGTTGATTCAAATTATTTTACGTAAAGAAATGCAGAAGTTCCTGGACGTTCGAGGCTTTTTTTTATACGAGACAACATAGAAGATGCAATAGATCAAACGAAATTCAAGGAGACACAAAAGCAGCTGTCTCGGAGAGCTAAGCAAAGTGCAAAATGACTGAATGATACGTAATTTTAAGACAAATAGGCAAAAATTTCAAAAATATGCATCATGACTTTCTTTTTTTCTGTATGAATGCAAGTCGCATGGGTTTAGCCTAATAATAATAATTAAGAATGTCCATAACCATCAAAGAAGAGAAATGATAGAAATATGAATGCAGACATCCGAGGCAAAAAAAAATAATCAACTGCGACTTGGAGACATATGAAAGTGAAACTGCGCTGTTTACAATGCAAAGACCCTGTCGGTTAGCATTTTCAGCATAGTATTTGAGTAGTGGAACTAATACCAGGCCCGTAGCCAGGGAGGGGGTCGACGACCAACCCATTATGGAAAGGTCTGCCTCCCAAATATGGAGAAAGGTCAGACTCAGTGGAATTTTTGAAAATCGACCCCCCCCCCCTCCCCAAGATAACGTCCTGGCTACGGCCCTGTAATACTGTTTTCAGGAATATAATTCTTCGCAAGAGAAACTGTTGTTGCGAGCAGAGGAGAGGGGACAGTGAGTGTCCTTTCCTCCTCTATGATATCTTTGGAATTTAGCGTAAATTATCTTTGAGCAGAGAGAGATGGCATTAATTTGGTAGCACATAATGGTATTATCAGAGAGCAACACTTCTTCATTTAAAAAAAAACAAAAAACATGCAAACCTGGTGGCACTCTTGGACGTTGGGTGTGTAAATCGCACCTAAATTACTACAGAAAAAAATGAAGATTACTAAAGAAAAAGATTTCACCCCCCCCCCCCTCCCCAAAGCCGTTGGTGGGTACGGCCCTGATGAAGGAGGCATAAAAATGGACGAAAGCAATGACTTACATAAAAGATCTTCTAAATAAATATATTAATATTAATACCGTAGAACATAAGTAATTTCATCTCAATAAGGTGTGAAAAGAAACTTTAGATGAGTGTTTTCAAAATGCATGAGACACTCTGTGAAACTCCTTAATAGAGCCTTTGTATTCTACGAGTGTCACCCCTCTCCATTGTTGCTCTTTGGTATTATTTTAAGTGTACCTAACCACTGGAAGTGAGTACCAAAATGCTCGTAGACAATAATAACCCATCAACAATAGTCATTGTTCTAAATAAGGGAAGCTTGTTGAAATCTTAAGATTGTTAATACAGTAAAACCTGTCTAATCTGAGCCTTCTATAATCTAGAAACCTGTCCTTTCTGACCAAAGGTATTGGTTTATGTTTCACCTGCCTATTGTGGAAACCGATCTACAAAGGAAACTTTTCTTTTTTTTTTTGGCCCTGTCAATTCCAGATTAGACCGTTCTACCGTAGGCATACTGGACATCACGCTAAATGTGCGTAAAAGACTGACTGAACGAATTCAATTGCATCAGTACTAGCAACCATTCATAGTGACATTGTTCTTTCAGTGGATTGCTTTGTCTTTAAATGCAGGGTTGTTAAATCTTACAGTTTGCTGATGAACAAGAAATAAAGCATAATGGACTAGTTTAGGAAGGAGCAGCATCAGAATGATAACTTCAGATTCGCGCGTTTACATCCAAATTGAACGCTTTGCTTATTTTGAAAATCTACGCTTCTACAATTTCATACGCTTGGGGAATATTTACAAATCGTTAACATCTTAAAATTTTAGCCTTAACGTCACAAACTATTCTTAACGATTCAAATAATCATTTCTAGACAAAAAAAAGAACTATTTTACTCATTTAATTTTCTTCTGCCAATACTTACGGTTCGATCACAATAAGTAGTCATCAATTTTCTGAGAGCGGTGTGCTTCTTTATTTTAAAATGGATTATGCTTCCATCCTGGCCAACAACTTTAAGATTTATATGTTCATTCTCAGCTGTCGGCTTAACATCCTGCAATGAGAGTATTTACTCCTTTTAGAAAAAAATCATTACTCTAAAAAAATAATAATAAGATACAACATCTTTTTTTTGGCGCGAACACTTTGTTAACATAGGAAAGGTGATGATGTTTATTGTGTGAATCCAAGAAATGTGCGTTTTTATCAGATAAAGAAAAATTATAAAGGCAAATACCTTCGTATCTTCCGACATTTTGTTAGAATTCTATCACTATTATAGACTACTTTATCGAATCGCAGGTGTTTTGTAAGCATGCACCGTCGAAATTACAGAAAAGCGGTGAAAAACCAAAGGAGTAAAAGAACAGCAAGGTTCTATTTGCAATGGTCGCAAACACTACCAATAGGAGTCTCCCATGAGAACCAATCGGAAGCCCTGCCAAAGACGATAATAAATAAGAAGACGGGACCAACAGAGAAACTGATGCACTGCAGCTAGCGCCACCGGAGACGCGCGGGAAGAGCGAAAGCATTTCTAGCCTCTGAACAGGTCACTTTACAGTTTCAAACTGTATTCCTTCTCTAAAACGCATTTTGATTTTATTCGCAATTTTTTTTAATGATTTATAATTATATTAATTTACCATTTAATACATGAAATACATAAACAAGATAGTTTATTAATTTTAAGTGTTTATTAATCTAATAAATTTTAGTAAATTTAATAAACTCCATATGTAAAAAAAGCAAATAAAAATAATAACACAATTTTTTTACAGATTAATTTCCGCTTCATATCGTTATTTAGTTTTCTGATCATTTGCTGCTGTAGACGAATTTTTCTCTGACACAATCAAATTACCTTTAGTTGCCCCATCTTTTGTAGTATTTCTGGAATACATGGTGTCCTTGTTGGGGTGCCTGCAAATAATTATAAATTATTCATAAGTTGTTTATTTATCCCCAGCAAGGAGTATGGACAGAATAGTTGAGAGTGTTGTTTTGCACATGGAATAAACTTACATGTTCTTGGTGGGCTTGCTATCGTTTGGGGCAGTGGTGAATTACAAACTTTCGGTATGCAAAGAGGAGGTATATATTCATCTCGTGGATCTATAAATGAAAACCATTTATACTGCCTGGCCAATTGGAAACTTTCTAAACAAATGGTATTACAGAAGAGACCTTCAGTGCTGGAATTGTCTTGCTCTTTTTTAATATCTTGCTCTTTTTTAATATTGTCAGGGGCACATTGCATATTTGGAATGTTAGCCTTAGCATTATTCTCTCTCCGAGGGGTTACTGTTGGAGAATGGACAAAAAAGCACTATTAATAATTTTGGTATTCTTATAAAACCTATATCCAATGTATGACATGATATAGGGTGATTCAGTCAAATTCTACGATTCTAATGATTTATTAGTTCCTGAGTAATAAACCATTAGAATCGTACGTAATTGACTGAATCGCCCGTGTATTATCCAGTGAGATCAACTATTTGCTTAGCATATTCAACGAAAACAATAGTAGCGTTTGTATATCATTCAAAAAGGATCGTGCAAAAATAAAGCTGATTTATATTTGATTGTCATCATACAAAATCCATATTGATATCATGATAGAAGAATTTCATAAGTTTGTTGTATGTGTGCGTATTTTTTGTTGAGTCTACTGTCACTGAACACATCTATCTTCCTAATCTCATCTTTCAACCAGATGCTTGATCAGCTATGCCAGGAATCGTGATTGGCCAATTCTACTCTGGCCTCCGCGATCACTGGATATAACACCCTGCGATTTCTTTTTGAGGGGTACGTCAAGGATGGTGTGTATGTCTCCGCGTGACCACAACAACTGGACAATTTGAAGGAACGCTTCTCTATACAGTGGAGCTGATAACCGAGGATATATTATCTGGGAAGAAATGGGACTACAATTTAGATACCTACCAAACCATTCAGACTACTCATATCCAGCAATTGAATGTCCATATGAAACTTAAGAAGTTCTAAATCAGCTTTTTTTGTACCATCCTCTTTGAATAACCTAACATTCTGGGCCAGTTCAGTATCTACTTTTTCAAGTGAGTCTTCAGCAACAATGGACTTACATTGTTGAGATGAGTAACACTTGGTTGCAACAATGTCACTGTATTGTTGCTGAACACTCAGTTGAGAAGTTTCAGCTGAGAATGTAGATAATGAACTGCCCCTATATACTGGTCGTCAAAACGATAATAAAGCCCTTTAACTAACCTCCTAACGAAAATGTCCTAGTAAATATTGACGGAAGCGCAGTCCTATTCAGTCTTTTCATTTCACGGTTAGTAAACTGATCATCAGTGAAGTGATTTTCACATAAGACGTATGACGAAGATACAGTGTCTATGCTCTTCTCCAGCAAGTCGAACCGTTCACATCTTTCTATCCACGTTCGACACCTTTAATAAACAATTTTAAATGTAAAACGTTGTGCCCTGCTTTAGCTTTATGCAACTTATATCAATCAATTCCGAAACTATGATACCAAATTGTATGTACAAAAAGTTGTTCCAATTAACATACTTCCGTACTAAAGACAAGAAGTAATACGAAAATAATGTGAGAAGACGTTGCTATAAAATAATGTTGCTATAAAATAATTTGAGAAGGCGTTTCTATTTACCTCTCGGGGTCTTTTGGAAACTTAAAGACCCGACAAGTGACTGGATTGTTTCGTCTGTTGTAACATCGCGGAGCTGCACACCAGCGTCTCCACGACATAACAACCGAAGTACACAGTCAGGATAAAGTTTTGGTCAGGGTTAACGTTACTGGGAAGCACAGCGAGTTCAACTCTAACCTAACACTAATCTCTGTAAGGTTAGAGTTTAATGGCCCTATACCTGAACACTGTTTTCATGTCAAGTCCTGTCTGATACTGGACTTCATCACGAAAGAAGTAGAATTCTACTTCTTCCATGGCTTATTTTTATGAAGCTTCTAGCGCACCAAGCGGATGAATCTATAAATATAGAAATCGGTTTCACGAGCGTCTTCCTCCACCCCTCCTGCTCGGGAATTCACCTACAAACCTCACAAAAAGTCTGCCAAATGCAATGCCAGATCTTTCGCACCGAATACTATAAGAAATTGCAATTTGAGTAAACTGACGTGAGTAAACAAAAATATGACAATGTCAACCTACACAAAAAATTACTGTCTAATAAGTAACCTAAAATTGTAGTAATCCTTTATTATCAAGAGCGCATGAAGAAATCCTTATGTGCTCTTGTTATTATCTATTGTATTTTTTATTCGTTTGATGTACGTTTATTTTCACGGTTGGTGTAGAATTTTGTCAATGACAAAACGTTTTAAAAACTATAATAAACGTTTAAATGTTAAATTAAATGTTTGTTTGTGTAATTACGTCTTCTATCAAGTCGTTTACTCCTGCTGATACTCAAATTGAAAGCGTTTTCAAGCAACGATTTTAAACGAGACTGATTTTAGCAAGTGGTTCCTGTTGAAAATTCTAAAACCATTTTAAAAAAATATAAGGCAGAGAAGAAAAAGGGAAGAGAAAAGATGAGAAGAATACATCTGGAATTGTAAAGAACCCAGCGACCTCCTTTATCGATTCGGGGAATTCACTAAAATAGCGTAGCATTGACTCAGCGCTGCAAAATTATGGCGCTGGCTTCGTTTGGTTTTCCTTGGGTTTGGTTTCGAATTCACAGAAAGTTTGACGTGTATGGTTTAACGTGTGCAAAAGCAGCACCGATGTTTATTTATCAATAGCACGAAAGTTGTTTTAAATGCATGATTAATTTACAAATTTAATATGGGAGTCAATTAATTTTAATGCATGTTAATTACGCCACCTATACAGTGAAGCATAAATACATTTATGACGTAATGCGTAACCATGGCCCCCTCTATTACATGGCGTAACATAAAGTGTGCACATTGCTGTAATAAATTGATCGTGTTTATATTTTGGGTAGCAATTTGTTGCAGCATCCGGGCATTTTATACAGCAATGTCAGCATTTTATAAGAAGTGTTTAATCGAAGCAAACATGACGCACAGGCCCGTTTCAAAAGTTAGAAACTTTTCCACAAACAAACGGTGTAACACATGACTGAATAAAATTAGGCAAAAATTCAAAACACCTTCTTATAGTTCGACATTTTCTCTTTAATATGATATACAAAGGTTAACATTTGGTATAAATGAGTTTGAATATCGTGCCATTGAAATGACCCCCTTTCGTTTCAAAAGTTTAGAAACATCACCTAATTTAAAAAATTAATAATTTTAATTATTAAAATTAACGAAATTGCATAAAGGTAGACTTTCACTTAATAAGCAGTATTCTACAATGGGTAAAGCAATAGGGATAGCGACATTTCGTTACAAGACAATTCGCGACAAACACAGCTCGTTCTGAAGAATTTGCGAGACTCACAGCTTAAAATTAAAAGAATGTACCACAAATTTAATCATAAATTTATGCAGCTAACCTTGCATATTTTAACATAGAAAACGCGAATGTAAGGTAATTTTATTCTATCATTAGTTTAATTAAAAAGCGTCGCTCATGATTAAAACAGAAGAAATCCTAAAATCATGGATTTTTTTTGTTAAAACAATGAAAAGATCATTTTTACAACTACAGTTATGCAATCAAAAAAGCAAATGTTAAATCATTTAAACATTTTAGAATCTTACAATGTCTCGTTAATACGATTTGTCGCACGAAATAATTACCCGCCGCGAATTGTCTTGTAACGAAATGTCGGTATTTCAAAGCAATACAGTCAACCATTGTTGGGCTTAAAGTATCAGGGAAGACAATTTATGAAATTGTATAACGACCGTTACGTTCAAAATCAGATTTTCAAGTACCTGAAACGTGAAAGAGAAGAGAATGGGACTATTTGAGTGCAAAATCATCGAACAAGGCGGCCACGAAAAACCAACAAATATGACTTGAGAAAGTTGAGACCTGTTGTGAAAAAATACAGGCTTGCCTCAGCTTCAGTCTTCAGTGTGCTTTGGTCCAGAAATCTTCGATAAAAGATATCAAAAATCACTACTTGGCGAAGATTAACCGAATTTGGCTACGTGCGCGTGTTCCAAAAAAAATAAAATAAAATAAAACAACCCCTCATCTAGATTGAAAATAACCCAATGAATGAGTTAAGTATGCGAGAAAACATGAGGGTTGGTTCCCTGATGACTGAAAGTCATAGGGACTGACGAAAACACCTTTTATGTCAGTGTTAAAGGCCAAGGATGCCGTGTTTATCATTCCAAGGGAGAAGAATACAACCGAAACTGCTCGAGATCAACTGCAAAATTTCCTCAAAAGGCCGTGATGTGCGGATGCTTCACAGCAGCTGGAGTAGGGGAATGTGTATCATTAGTGGAACCGTTAATGAACAAGTTTTGGAAAACTTTTTCATCCCGACTCTGAAAAATCTTGAAGAAGAAGATGAAGAAATGAAACTTGTGTTCTAGAAAGACAATACCAGCTGCCATAGAGTCGTCAATGAAGGCATGGTTTCAGAAAAACAATGTTCCACTCGTGGAGAACAGGCCGGCAAAAACGGACTTAAATCCGATCGAGAATTTACGGTTGCACATGAAGCTTCAGGGAGAAAAGACAATCAACTTTGAGGAGATGAAACCAGTTATGACATTGCTGGGCAGAACTCCCCCTCTAATACTATGCTCCCTGTTCCTTTGATGAATCAATAGTGATGAGCATGCTAGCAAGATGCAGGTAGTCATTAGATTCAAAGGATATCCCATTAAATACTGATAACTTTTTTCCACAGTTCAAGTAGTTAACACTTGTTTAATGTTATCTTTTGTTCAAAAAATTTTTTTTTTGGTTTTTTATTTTACAGTTGTTCTGCTCGTGTTCCTAAACTTCTGAAACGCCAAGTGTTTCTCAACTTTTGAAACGAGAGGGGGTCATTTCTATGGCACGATATTCAAAATTATTTGTATCAAATATTAATCTTTAAGTGTCATATTAAAGAGAAAATATTGCTCTATAGGAGGCTGTCTTTCATTTCTTATAAAACTTTGTTCTGTTTTGTGAAAAAAATATCGTATACCGTTCTTTTGTGAAAAGGTTTCTAAACTTTTGAAACGGGCTTGTAGGTTTGAAGTAAAGGTTGGTTGGTTGATTTATTAGAAATTTTGGCGTCGACTACTAAGGTCATTTTGCGCCTTCTACAGATGTACGCACACCGGAACAAGCATAAACATCCATGCCCACGGCGGGATTCGAACCCACGACCAGGTGGACTCGACAACTAGAAAGCCTACGCCCTAGCCCTCTCGACTACCTGGCCGGCTTGAAGTAAAGGAAGCGACTCGAAAGGCCGCTCAAAAGAATCGCATAACGTATAACAATGTCTGGTATATCTTCGTCAAGCATGTTTTTTCCAAAATTTAACGAAAATACCCAAATTTATATACAGTATAATCCGCTTAATACGAAATTGAAGGGACCAAGGTTTTCTTTCGTAATATCCGAAGTTTGTATATGGTGAGTAAAAATTTTATGATATACTAGCTGGGGTACCCGGCGTTTCCCGGGATAATTACAGTTTTAGGTAAGCAGAACAACCTCAAGAAGGATGTTGATTTGCTTCACTAAACACCTGCAATTGTTTCGTGTATATAAAAAAGACTGTTATGGTTTCTGGTGCTGGACTCGCCAGCCGAGGTTCGAATGCGCTCTCCCGACAATTTTATTTATATCCAAGCTATTACTTGGCGGTACACTTATGTTTTTCGGGAAACGAAATTAGACCGGTAATGGGGTCGACAGGAAATTCTCCATTGGCAATTAACAGCAATTGCTGTGCAAACTGCTCTGGACTTGTTGCTCCTCGTAAACGAACCCTCATATTCGTCTTGAGATCCATTTTGCGCATATGCCTCCATAAGGTCGACGACAGGCGTTAAGTTCATCAGCTGGCGTAGAGCGTGAATCACAGGCAGGGTTTGTCGAAAATCTCCTGCTATGAGGATAACAGTACCGCCCATCAGCCGCCCATTTCCCCGTAGGTCTTGCAAAGTGCGATCAAGCGCTTCTAGTGTCTTTTTGTGGACCATCGAGCATTCGTCCCAAACGATTAGTTTGCAATGTTTGAGCACTTGTGCCTGACTGGAGCCTTTGTTTATGTTGCAAATGGGCCGTTCTGAAACCTGCAGATTCATTGGCAGCTTCAGAGCTGAATGCGCTGTTCGACCGCCAAATAACAGTGTAGATGCTATTCCAGAAAATGCAATTTCATTTCTTTGGGAAATTTCAGCCAGCAAAATTATTTTATCACTAACCTTGATCACTCACCATTTGCTCAGTTTCTCAATAGTCTGGTAACTCTCTTTTATCTCATTTTTAATGATATTCAGGAAAATGTTGAGTTCTGAGAATTATCATTTCTATGAAAAGCCCGAACAACAGGAATTCTATGCATTGCTACAAATTGAACCTTATTTATAAAGCACAACTTTGCCCTACATTGTTGATCATGAGATATCTATTGTTGGTCCGTGCGTAGTGTTTGTGAATTGCGTGTTTATATTATGTTGATACCTACTGTTGCACAAACTCTGCCATGATATCTATTGTTGGTCATGAGATACTTTCTTATTAATATGCACTGCCATCATCATGAATATCGATTTATTATCGATAATTATTATTTTTACGAAATCTGAGGTAGACGGTGACCTTCCTCATGCTTTGAAGATCAAGTGTGCAAAATTTCATCAAGATCGGAATAAAAATGTAGATTTGTATAAGAAACAAACCCACGAACAAACATTCTTCTTTATATACAGGGTGAGGCATTTATCTTGAGACAACTGAATATCTCGGAAACTAAGCATTGTACGAAAAAATGTCCAAAATCAAAAGTGAATTATTTCGCGGGGGAAATTCATTAGTTAAAAAAATGCTCCCCCCCTCTTGTGAGGGGAGGAGGGGGTAACTTTGAAATCTTAAATAGGATCCCCTATTTTTAAAGGTATATTCAGATTGTACACAATATTCGAGACATGTTTTATTCTTGGTGTTTTTTCAATTGATCCAACCGTTTAGGAGGTAGAGGCCCTGAAAGTGTAGAACTTTTAAAGTTTTGAACCAAATTTTATTCATGAAGACAAAGAGATATAGAGTGGGTCTGCAGACTTCCTATTCTACTTTTTAATGGTCTTTAAGAATCCTGAAGTCAGAATTTCAAAAATCCAATATTTTTCGATACACACGCATAGACTCCATAGGACTGCTGCCCCCAAAAGTTTACTTGTGCACTAAAAAATTTTTATTCTTTCAAAATGTACCATAAAAAGCTATTCTCCTTTTCTAAATGGTATCAGTAATTTTTTTTCAATAACTGTGTATATTTCATTGTTGTGGCCGCAATAGTTTCCTTACTATTTTATTTTCAGCTACTTCCAGTTCTTGCGTTAACAGCTTTTGTTCGGGGTCAGACATTTTGGCGCATAAAGTGCTTCCGGACATATTACTGTTCCCCAGTGCCAACGTTTAGGGTTGACAGATATTGACTTCTTATATATGTCTTTGATGAGGATATAGTCCGTTTTCATCTTATTGACTCTTGCGTAAATAGCTTCTTCCTTTGTTCCGTTTTGTTGAATTATTATTCCTAAATATTTGAATTTATTTATTTTGTTAATTTGGTCATATATACGAGGGACGTTCAAATTTTATCTGGACTTTATTTTTTGTAAATTTCATTGTTGTAAAAATCTAAACTTTCATTGTTGGGATGGCAACTACTGCCTGTCATTGAAATGCAGCATCACTCATCCGGTTGCCATGACAACCGATTGTTTGTTTAAACAAAATGTCGGACAACGATGTGTCGACCAAAGTGGAACAACGAATAATCATCAAGTTTCTCCACAATGAACGTGTGAAAGCATCTGAAATTCATCAGAGACTTCAAAGATAGTTCACCGAGTCGTGTTTGTCTCGATCATCCGTCTTTGCTTGGTGTCAAAAGTTTGAAGGAAGGCGAGAATCCACCAGCAATGAACCTCATTAGGCAAGGCCAGCAACTGCTGTCAATGATGGCACTATCGCACGAACAAATAGCTGATAAGGGACAACAGGCGGATTCATGTCCGACAATTGGCTTCAATACTGAACATCAGGACTGGCAGTGTGGAGACCATCATCCACAAGAAGCTGAAATTCAACAAGATCTGGTCCAGATGAGTCCCTAAGAAACTCTGCGAGGATCACAAAACCACCCGGGTGGAAATCTATTCCATGCTGCTGCAGCAATAGGACAGGGAAGGTGATAGCTTCCTAAGGCGTGTGACCACCGACGAGACATGGATTCATCACCATACTCCTGATAGCAAGAGTGCGAGCATGGAGTGGCGACACACTGACTCACCACGACCCAAGAAATTCAAGATGACACCGTCGGCAACGAAAATGATAGCGACTGTATTCTGGGACATTAAGGGTATCATTCATGTCGATTTTCTGGAAGAACGTCGAACCATAAATGGACCTTACTATTGTGACATTTTAAAGAGGTCCCTGAAGCCAGCACTAAGGAAAAATCGATCAGGATTCCTTACCAGTGGTGTTTGTTTTCTGCAAGACATTGCCAGACCACCACAGCCAAACTGACTATGGACACATTGACGGAACTCAAATGGGGCATCTTACCAAATCCTCCATACAGCCCGGATCTCTTTCCTTGCGACTAAGACCTTTTTTGGAACATTGAAAGGTTCTTGGGAGGGCAGAGGTTCGGCTCCAGTGAAGAAGTGAAGAAGGCTGTCCTGACGTGGTTTCGACATCAGCCTGAAGATTTCTACAGATCCGGTATCTAGATGCTCCTAGAATGCTGGAAAAAATGTGTAGAGAAACAAGGAGAGTTCTTTGGGAAATAACTGGTGTGTGCGTTTGTTTTTTTCTAGTTTCCTGATTTTATAAAAAATAAAGACCAGGTCAAAATAAATTTATATCAAATTTTAATATTAACTAGCTGGGATGCTCGTCTTCGCCGAGCTTTTCAAGACAAAACGAAGGCGGGGGTATCAGTATTTATCTACTCTAGGTATATACCATTATTGTTTAAGTTTGACCCTGGGACTTGTTAATTGTCATTGCATAAGCTGGGCGAACGGGAAATTGTCGACGTTTGAAGTCTACAAAATGATCAGTCGCCTGTAACGGTATTCTTGGTATTAAAACGAATTGCCTGCGTTATCCCCGCTGAGTATTGTAGCTTGTATCAAACCTGATTATTCGGAATTGGCTACTGTATTGTTTAATACCTAAAACGTTCAACCTAATGGCCGTCGACACTACAGTTTACCGACAATTGTGGACGTTGTTGTGGTTTTTTACCTGGCAGGGAGTCAGTGCATATACTGATATTATTTTGCGCCGGCGCACAGAAAGTAGAGTTCTTCGGATTTTAGAAAATCACCCATGATACGATCCTCTGCACTATGTGCTTATATTTCCGTACGGGACGCAAGGGTGGCATATTTCTGTGCAGTCGAAGAACAATGCTCATACCACCAGTTTTATGTGTACGATCTTCAAATTCGTCATGCAAATGTTTAAGCTCGGCGAAGACGGATATATACAGGGTGTTTTTGAATTGAGTACAGATTTTTTGGGAGATGATAGAAGAGGTCCTTAGAAGTATTTTTTGTCATATGAACATGGGGTCCCCGCAGCTCCGTTTACTTACAATACTGCATTGAACAATCAAATGACACCGGGACGCAGTGTGCGTTGGTAGGTTTAGATTATTTTATTTTTAACAATTAACACAAGCAATCTACTCTATGACTTTTACAGTAATTGTTCGAAATGACCGACATTTACATATGGACTAATCGTATTTTACAAAGGGGTTGGATACCATGGAATCTCCTTGACGAAGTTTGTCCTTAGACTTTTCAACAAACAAGCACGTGCACCTTGAAATTTCTTTGCAAACAATAACTTTAAAAGTTATTACAGTAGATTGCTTGTGTTAATTGTTAAAAATAAAATAATCTAGGCCTACCAACGCACACTGCGTCCCGGTGTCATTTGATTGTTCAATGCAGTATTGGAAGTAAACGGAGCTGCGGGAACCCCATGTTCATATGACAAAAAATACTTCTAAGGACCTCTTCTATCATCTCCCAAAACTCTGTACTCAATTCAAAAACACCTGTATATGCAGTGTCCGCGCAGTCCGCTCGCCAAATCGCCAGTGGCGACAGTTCAACTAATCTGACGAATAAACAATCACATTTGGCGAACATACTTGGCTAATTCTATTTATATGGACAATTTTTATTTTCAGCCTCGGAAATCAGATTATCACGTGCTTAAAAGGATTTGTCGTTTATTAGGAACATAATTTTTTTTAATTTTAAATTTTGGCTAAAAACATGATATTCTGGCTTAAAGAAAATCGCTATTGGCTAAACCATTGGCGATAAAAATTTCAAGTACTGAGCGGCCACTATATATGTAATAAAAAACCGTACCTTCACCGTCTTGTACACAACATTGTACACAACAATTGATAAATTTCCGTTAAGAAGGGCGTTTTCATGGCAACTCGGATCAAAAATGAGAGAGAAAAAAAATGTTCGTTTTGAGAGCGATGTTTTTATAATAGTCTATAATTATAAGTCAAAATTGATCCATACTCTGTTAATAATTAACTAAGATACACAAGCAGAAATTGGATAAGAAAAATTAGCATAATTTTCTGTGACAAGAATATTGTCACACAATTGAAATATATTTTTTAAAAAAATCATATTTCAAAATTTAAGGAATTAACAATCACAGTAAAACAAGAAAATAAATTTAAAAATTTTATAGAAAAATATTACAAGTAACCTATTCAAAATAGCAAGCAGCATGCCACGGCCACTTAGCATTCTCCGACCTCTAGCATGACGTCATCAATTCAGTTGTCAGGCCTGGATAGATATAGTACGGCCGTGGCTGGGTTTAGAATGACGTCATCCTCTCGGCCAACTTATGTGGCGGTGGATGTAGTAACTCGCATGTCCAGGATCTGCCTTTGCCTAGCAATTCTGCCTTTTGCGATTGTATGGGGGTATTACAGGTTGAAGTTACATTTATATCCAGACCTAGCTTGAACATTGAATGTACCGTTCGCCCGACCATTAACTGAAGTGCTGCAATTCCACTCGTTGCCGTTGCTAGGGCAGTTTTGCCTTCCAATCGAACAGTCGCCAGCCCTTTTTCCAGCAAAAATGATTTACCGGTTTCGCCAGGACCGTCCAAGAACAGAGTCTCCTTTCTGGAGTCTCATTGCATACCGCATTTAACATGTGACTGTACACAATCAGCTGTTATTCATTTAAGAGCGATATTTGATCCTCCAACTCTTGGAATCTTGCCCGAAGGCATGCAGTCTCCAGCTATACCAGTGGATTTGAATCCTGAAACGCTTCAGCTTCTTGATCAGCGAACTGATGCACTGATGCAATTGAAGCATCCCTGGATAATCCTTTAGTCGGCGTTCATTGTTCGTCAGATATTGGTCCAAATCTCTTAATGTGAGATAGAGCACTCGAAAATTGGTTGCTTCTGAGTTGAATTGATGCTGATGGTCTTTTGACAACGCATCTGCACAACTATTCCACATTCCTGGGGACTTACAGTATGCCAGAATGACTGCAAATAGATGTCTGAGTTGTTAAATCTGGAAAGCAATTGCTTTACGCATCGCATGCAACGATGCCATTCTTCATCGTCCTTTAGCAGCCTTAGAGCTTTGGAGCCTCCTGGAAAGTATCTTGCAATACACCAATAACTCTTCGAAGATCTTCAAATAATTTTGGATCACGAACATAGCATAGCAATCGATGCTGTAAAATTCCATACTCCGTTGGATTCGTATAGGCTTCTTCGACTTCGGAGATTGTCTGAAATATCAACACCTCCTAAAAAGAAAGCCTATGCACTGAAAATTCATACATTGTTACATCATCATGAAAAGGCATTGTTAATCGTATTTCTACCGCAGTCTATAGATATTCATGGTCATCGAGCTCCATTGTTAAAATGAAGCTAAAGTTTCTAGCTCCTGGTAGGGCGGGAACTCTATTGAAAAGTGGCGCTGCATGTACAATCGGCCCAACTGCGCCTGCAGCGCCGCCCTATCGACAGATAGAAACTTTACTTTCATTTTCAGTTTCAATGAAAAACTATCGCAGATCGCGGTCGGCCTTAGTGCGATCTATGCGGCATCTGGCGCGATCTGTTTTTCTTAGCTTCTCGAAATAATGGAAAATGGCGGAAGCTCGATGACCATGAATATCTATAGACCGTGATTTCTACCAATAATAAGCTCTAAATTATGACTTCTTATGCTGATGTAACAATGTATGAATTTTTAGTGCACAGGCTTTCTTTCTAGGAAATGTTGGAAATATTCGCTTCGTCGACGCTATTACCCTATTCATTAGGAATCGTTAATCACACTGTTTCCAAATTGTTATTACACGCATCAAACAATTATCGAGCTATTTTTTTGAATCTCCCAGACGTAGAATTGAAATAGATAATAGGTGTTATATTGTTAAAAAGAAAGGATATTTTAATTGGTTTCTTTTGTCGCGTCATTTACTTTTGTTACAAAGCCAACTAGAAAGACAGGCCGGGGCACTAAAAAGTCACATGACCAAAGAAGATCGAGCAACAATCCAATCTTCATTGAATCCAATAAACGAAAAAACACTGATTGTTGAAATCCAAGATGGAAACAATGAAGATTAGATTGTTGTTAGATCTACTTTGGTCATGTGACTTTTTAGTGCCCCGGTCTGTCTTTTTCGTCGGCTGCGCTTTTGTTAGCATTAAAGCCTGTCGTACGACGGGTACCACAACAGTCGAGTCTGTAAATTTGATTTTAATTTAACGCAAGTAATTTTTTTATTATGACCTATTGTAACGTGTAAAAACAGAGTTGAATGTACGCAATGGAATGATATGAATGGAACACGTTATCAGGGTAAGGTTTAAAAAAAATAAAGTTTAATAAAGAGTAATGCAATGAAAACAAAGCAAAATATAACAATGAATAATTATCTTATTAAATAAAAATAAAGAGATAATTCTCTAGCTCAATAATTATGAACGAATGCTAACCCAAAAATACATAACTTGGAAATGTATTCTGCGATAAAGAATGGTAAACAAACTATAACTTAACACAACAGTTACAATTCTGGTACATTACATTCTGGATAAATACAAAAGAAATCATTATCTCAAAATTCCATTAGTTGTTTGTAATTAATTCATACAATTACAGACCGAATTAAGGCACTAATAGATTCCCACATAAATTATAAAACGATCTGAAAATTTCAGACACGCACACTTAATCAAGTAATAAACCACAACACCAGATAAATATCAATAACTGATATAAAATTTCTTGAGCCACAAATTACGACTAGAATAAAACTAAACCTAGTCAAAATGTTTTATATTACTTAACTAATAAACAACACAGAATGTTAATAACAACTTGGCAAAATGCTTAGAGAGTAATACAATTCATCCATGGCACTTGACATGGACTCTCGATTACAATTACGCCTAATCACGGGCGTTAAATTTCAACTTTTCCGAAAAGCTTAACTAACTCATAAAGTAGAATATGAGGATAAAATAAATATTAATGTCCAAGTCCAGAAATTTAATTTAGTCCAAGTCCATACAAATTAACTGAGTCTATTTCGGTAATAGTCTAATCCGTAGATTCAGGCATTTTAAATTGCGAATACAAAGAAAGTTCACATATATAAAATCCAAGCTTCTTACTTAAAAATTCGTAGGATACATTATTACAAGCACTACAACACCTGGAATATTAGAACACTTAACAAATACGTGAACGAATTCTCACTCAATAGAATACAACACTCTTACAGATTTGAAAATAAACGTCGAACGAATGTTCGTCTAAAAGGCTGGTTTCTAAATTAGAGAGGAAATAAAACCATAGAACTGAGTTTAAATATGAATATTCAAACCAACTGAATATTAACTTTTTCCTCTTAAATAAACGTCACAACAAAGGAGAGTAACCTTACACATAACTTTGCATTTTAGCAAAATGGATTATGAAATCCAACGGCTCTCATTTATTTAACATGAAAGATATGTGAATCCGTACTGGGACGATAGATAGGCATTTAGCCCGGCAGGAAAGAATCCTTTCACAGTCCTACGCCCGTCGCACTCTCTTCCATGTAAATCCATAAGTATAGCTGACCACTCACACAGGTTTGTGCACGTTAGCGAAAAGTAACTTACGGTTGCCGTTGTGGATGCCGCAAGTGGACGATACACCACCAACCTTTTAGTTTCTTTCTGCAAGTTCCAGCACGCCGTTTCGTTTACGTCTATGGAGTCGTTCCTCCGTAGAAACGCCGCCTGACGTGCTTCACTGCCGAACGCACCTTGATTCAGCCAAGCTTGAGGACGGCTCGCCACGTCGTCGCTTTTATCTGGCTGCGGGTCTCGGGGCTTTCCGCCATCCCGGACGACTGTAAAGAGTCCTCTCCTCTCTCGTGCCGGCCCGGTAAACCTTAGGTGTTTACCTCTTGAAGTCTCACTCGCTCTCCCCTCCACCGACGAATCTTCCCGCCAAGAAAGCTTCGGCTTGACGTCACGGAATTTCCTCTGATCTCCATTGGCTCTTGCGTGGTGTTGGTTGTGACGACACTGTCTGCCCCGCTCCTCCCCCGCCTTCGAACGGGTGAATATACGCGAGCGGTAATAACAGCCAGTGTCGCCGGAAATCACTTGAGGAACCGATTTCCGTGACACCTATTGTTGCAGAAACTTTGCCTTGCATGAGATACATATTATTGGTCCGCGCATATTGTTATTCATGCATTGTCACTTCATGACGGTCGGTTCAAGTAAAATATATACAGGGTGTTTTTGAATTGAGTACAGATTTTTTGGGAGATGATAGAAGAGGTCCTTAGAAGTATTTTTCGTCATATGAACATGGGGTCCCCGCAGCTCCGTTTACTTATAATACTGCATTGAACAATCAAATGACACCGGGACGCAGTATGTGTTGGTAGGCCTAGATTATTTTATTTTTAACAATTAACACAAGCAATCTACTGTATGACTTTTACAGTAATTGTTCAAAATGACCGCCATTTGCTTCATAGCACAATTCGCAACGCCTTATGATGGATTAATGTACGCGTGGAAACAGTTGATTTGCACGGTCGCTGATGTCACCTGCTGCCGCGACAACACGAGCCGCCAATTCTTCTTCGGTATCTACGGGTTCGGAGTACACCATTGATTTTATGCTTCCCCATAAAAAAAATTCCATCGGTGTGAGATCTGGCGATCTCGGTGGCCAAGCAACTGGTCCGCCACGACCAATCCAACGACCAGGATATGTCTCATTTAGGTAATCTCTAACTGCTCTTGTGTAATGCGAAGGTGCGCCGTCCTGTTGAAACCACATCAAATGTCTGGTCATTAGTGGAACATCTTCAAGAAGACCAGGGAGCTCCTCCTTCAGGAAACCAAGGTATGTTTGCCCGTTAAGATGGCATGGTAGGTAGGAGATATGGCCCAATCAGGACATTGTGAATCATGCCAGCCCAAATATTCAACGAAAAACGATGCTGAAAACTGTTAACATGTGTTGCACATGGGTTGACATGAGACCACAGATGACTATTGTAGCTATTGAACATTCCCTCTCGCGTAAACGTTGCCTCATCTGTCCACAAAACCATGGAAGGAAAGTCTGGAATCTTATTCTGTTGCTGCATAAACCATTCCGCGAAAGCACGCCGGGGACCATGATCATTGGGACAATTCCTGCACCTTTCGAAGCTTGAACGGATGTTGCAGGTTGTCATGTAAAATGTGTAACGTGCCGGAAGGAAACTATCAGACACGTTCAGCCAAACTTGACGGGTAAGGTAAAACGAGGTCGTAAAAAAAAGTCAAGTTGCGAATCAAATTTTATAGGATTTCCGTAGTAAGATTGAAGACATTAAAATTAACCACTAGTTTCAAACATTCCCTATTTTTCTCTACCCAATTCCCCTTTGATTTATTTTATTCTTTTTTTTCTTTCTTTTTTTTTATTCTGATGATTATTAACATTAAAGAAAAAAGGTTCCCAGACTGAAATCCAAATGAACAATTTTCTCTTTATTGCCAAAACGTGAAGCAATGAGAAAAAAAAAGTTACAAGAATACAGGCGGAAATAAAGCTGGCTTGAATATAATGACGACCACCGTAAGCTATGTCGATTGGATAATCAAAACGAGTTGCATGACAATTAGAAAAGGCGAAAACTGGAAACGACCCGATGACGTCTGGTTGTTACATACACCACTGATAGTCTGAGAAAGTCGTCAAAAAGTTCCAACGTCTGAGAAGTTTGGATAGAAGGCTGAAAAGAAAGCATTCATTTGGAAATAAAAAGTAAAAAAAAAAAAAAGGAAAATGTTTGAAACCCAAAAAAAAACAAGGTTAGAGTGCGTCCGGCCGAGAAGAACATGAACCATTGACGATTTATGACGAAAAAACAGTTGATCTGAGTTGAATCCTTAAACTTCGTTCTTTTTCGTCCAGTAGAAACTTAGTTCGACCACATTGATTAAACCTGTAGAGAGTAGGTAGGGCAGAGCCGGCTAGAAAGTTATTCGTGCGAGCTCCTAAAAGAAGCTACTACAGGACGAATTCAAATTGACAGAAAAAAAAAATTTAAAAAATTCCTTTAAACAAATAGAGAATAATAAAAAAAAAAATAAAGCAAATCAACGACGACTCACCACAACACAGAACAATTAAGACGAAGGACGAGACAAAAAGGGCAGGGAAAACGAAATGGGAATACTTACACACCACTATGAGAAAAGAGTCGATAACTTAACGAAGACAACAAAATAGGTGGGAGTGCAGTCATATAAGGAAGAGGGGAAAGGAACGACGAGGTGAGCGACGCTAGAAAGAAATAAAAAAAACAAAACAAGGCATTTGATTATCTTAAAATTGACAGAATAAAAAAAATTAATGGTGGCGAAAAAAATAAAAAGGAATTGAGAGGTAGCTTCGACCGACAGTAAGAGGAAAATAATTGTAAAGACAAACTTGACTCGCAGTCCATGGCCGTCTAAAGGATCGTCTCTTTACACTGAGCACAATCGTCCGGAAAAATTGATGAATCAATTAGTTGAGCCGAACATCGGTAAACGAAACGCTAAGCGCGGAAGCTGGTCTAAAGAATACAGTGATGGTCACATCCAGGCTTGAAGTCAGGGTAAACTGCAAAGTCGATGAACTTCCGTTAATACGTCTAAACTGAGAAGGCGAAGGAAGCACCGTTTGAAGAAGAAAACCCCTTCATCAACAATCATGCAATCGAGATAGACATTCATCTTGAGGCTGGCAGGGCATTATAAAATTGAAGTGAGTTGAAGAAGTCCGAAAGAATCATTACTCAGACCAAAATCAACATAGGCAAACGCCGCAGAAGACGGAGACGGATCTAGCATTGTACCCAAACATCGGCAGATGGTAGGGGATCCGGAGTTGATGAGGCTGCTACGATGGTCTAGCTGATTCTGCCTCGACCTAGCATTAAAATTTTCGAGAAAGGCAAGCGCGAGAAATCGAAAGGCAAGCGCATGCCAACAGTCAAAACGACGCGCGGGGAGAACCGAAGGCGCGGACGCTCTAAAAGAAAAAAAAAATTTATCAAGAAATAACATTATAACAATATGAACGGATAGTAATAAGTTAAGTAACAATCAGATAACAAAAAAAATCTTTCAGATACAAAACATTGTGATTAATTACTAAAACAATGTGAATTAGCCAAAAAGATAAACTTCAAAATTCCTCAAAAAAAAAAAAATTTTAAATTGCCTATTACCCTATAGTAAAAGTCTAAGTAAACCAGAATTGGTTATTTAAGTTTTATAAAGGTTATACTAACTTTCCTCTTTTATTTTTTTTATAAAAAATTGAATCAACCGAGTTAATTGTCGGAAACTCGTTATTCTATAATAAGTCTGTCGCAGAGCGCCTACGGGAATTTTTCCTCTTAACGCCTCAGTTAAGTATAAAGTTCCGACTACATGGAACTAAATTCATTTTTAGGCTTGTTACATGGGAATTCCCTCTATTTGTCTATAAAGTAATATAGAAGTAAGTAACCTGGCCAGGTTGTGTCAGGGCTAAAGAAAGACCCGAAAAAGAAGATTAAAGCGGAAAACCATGTTAACCATATTTCCTATTTTAAAACCAACGTTACGGAGAACGTCATGTGTACCCTTTTAATTATTTTTTTACGAGGAGGGGGTCACCGTAACCTCCTCGGAGGCTTAGAGAATTGCCATCGTAGGTGGCTCACAGACGACAGAACGAACAAGAACGAGCTGCGACGAGAAATTATTAAAAAAAAAAAAATAGGCTTCATTAAAATGCTGATAGACATAACGCGCCGGGTTTAAAGAATATTTATCAAGGCGATCTTTAACCTCAAAGGCAAGTAAAAAATCAAATCTGATTCTAACCCGAAGCTAGGGAAAAAGGGATGAAATAGTAAAAGGTCCCCGAAACACTATCCTCATACGAGAATAAAGGCAAAATGGAAAAAATTTTTTTTTCCAATATAACGGGACTGAAATGGCACGTTATAAATGTTCCATACAGTGGTATGACTAGTATTCAAAGCAGCTCCGACCGCACGAGTACTTGTCGATGGATTTCGGTTAAACCTTTCCAAAACTTCATCCTCTAATTCAGGGGAGCGTAACCACCGACGACGTCCACGCTGATGATTATCATGAGCGAATGCGCCTGTTTCTCTTAGACGACGATCTACTGCACCAAATGTTCCTGAATTGGGAAGAATTCTGTTGGGATAACGTTCAGCATACAAACGCCTTGCACCATCCATGGTACCAGCAGCACCGAGACACAGATGCATGTCTACATAATCATTCCATGTAAAACGATTCATACTGTTTGTTTAACTTTACATATGTAAAAAGTACATCAAGTGAACTTTTTAAAACAAATCTTTACCTACTGCTTTCCCAGAATGCGATTAGTTCATTTAATATGGACTAATCGTATTTTACAAAGGGGTTGGATAACCATGGAATCTCCTTGACGAAGTTTGTCCTAAGACTTTTCAACAAACAAGCACGTGCACCTTGAAATTTCTTTGCAAACAATAACTTTAAAAGTTATTACAGTAGATTGCTTGCGTTAATTGTTAAAAATAAAATAATCTAGGCCTGCCAACGCACACTGCGTCCCGGTGTCATTTGATTGTTCAATGCAGTATTGTAAGTAAACGGAGCTGCGGGGACCCCCATGTTCATATGACAAAAAATACTTCTAAGGACCTCTTCTATCATCTCCCAAAAATCTGTACTCAATTCAAAAACATCCTGTATAGGCCTGTATAGTTATTACCACGGTCTATAGATATTCATGGTCATCGAGCTTCGGCCATTTTCCATTATTTCGAGAAACTAAGGAAAACAGATCGCGCCAGGTGCCGCATAGATCGCACTTTTCCCGACCGCAACCTGCGATAGAGATTTTCATTGAAACTGAATACGAAAGTAAAGTTTCTGTCTGCCGATAGGGTGGCGCTGCAGGCGCAGTTGGGCAGACTGTACATACAGCACCACTTTTCAATAGAGTTCCCGCCCTACCGGGAGCTAGAGACTTTAGCTTCATTTTAACAATGGAGCTCGATGACCATGAATATCTATAGACTGTGGTTATTACTCAAAAACTATTATACTCTATCCAACGAAAGAAAAACTGAGCGTGTCTAATTAAATTTCTGATTTCAATTGTTAGACGTTGTTGCTAAGTAAAATTAACAATTGCTGACAATTGAAATTGAAAATTTAACTGGGCACGCCCAGTTTTTCTTTCGTTGGACAGAGTATAGAGATTTTAACGTGATTTTTTTACAACGCTTGTATAACTTTCGCCGTCTGGTTCATGTTTGGTGGATGAAATCATATAATCAATATTTCAACCCCTTCCACTAATCCGATCTTGCTGAAATTTTGTACACATACGTAAAGTCGGTGACAATGCATGAATCAAAAAATTTTTCCCCTTAGCATTGTTTTTTTAAAAAGTTTTTTCATTCACTTGTTTTTATTCACAAAGAAAAACTCAAAAAGTTTCTTAGCATGCCTTAATAAATTTCAATATGCCCCCCTCCCTTTATGGCGTGAAGGACGTCAAAGCGAAACTCGATTTCCTCCCATGTTCGGGCTAACATTTTGGTGCGGTTTAATGCATGATCGAGTAATCGGACCTATCTTTTTCGCTGAAGACACCATTACCGCTGCAACCTACCTAGATTTGCTGGAGAACTACTTGATTCCACAGGTGGAAGAACTGCTGCCCTACATAGTCTACCAACAAGATGGAGCACCTCCTCCCTGGGGCCTACAAGTTAGGCAGTGCCTTGATACGAACTTTCCAGGACGATGTTGTTTTCCCAGTGAAAATTTAGTTGTCTTATGTAGACAGTCATCCGCAAATTTCTCATTCTTCGTTTTCCACACAAATTTGCCAACATCATCTCCAGTTCCTACCCAAACTCTAGACTCGTCACTGAAAACAGCGTGGCTCCACATCTCACTAGTCCAGTTTCTGTACCTCATGCACCATTGTGTCTTACTGTCCGGTTTTTGTTGTTTTTTGTCGGCGCTAGTTTTCTTGCTGCTTTACGAAACCCATACCCCATTTCTTTCAAACGATTTCGTACAGTTCGATCGCATACATTGATGTGATGCTGCTTCCACTTCTGGTTTAGTTGATGGGAAGTTTCGGATCTTGAAGTTTTCAAAATTTTTCTTAACTTCCTATCTTCTCTTTTGGACGTTCCTCTTGGTCTTCCTGTTCATGGAAGGTTCTGCACACTGTTCGTTGCTTTGAATTTTCTCCAAATATTAGAAAAAGTGCTTTGAGAGATATTTAATTGTCTGCCAACCTCTCGTTGACTTTTCCCATCCTTCAAAAGTTGAATTATTTGCTTTGTCTGAGTGATCAGTTGAACGGTTCATCCTGATAATGATGATTGTCTGATTGTGATTGCAATTTAAATTTCGGATATCAAATTAAACAACTAATTTCCATAAAAATGAATATTTGGATGATCCTATTTTATTTATGGGGAGATGACATTTTTAAAGCAATATTTTACATAGTGAACCACTACTTATTTCCCGGCAATGGACTGAGCGATTACTTTTTTCCTTACAGTGAAAAATTGTGATTTTTGTATTTCCCATAATTATGAAAGAAAGAAAATGTTTTCTGTGCAGATCTACCTAAATAAACCAACGTTATCTATAAATATTACATAAAATGTTAATTAATGTTATCTTTTTGTAGACAAGCTCATAGGTCACAGATAGTTTTAAGAACCTCGACTGAACCATTACTTTTTGCCAGGGGTTGTACTTTCCCGTGTGAGAGTTTCACCCCTCAGCCTCGTTTTCAGTCTGCCTAGGACGCCGCCATTTTTCAAGTCTCGTCAACGTGAAAAAAGGCTAATTGAATGGATTCTGAACTTTCTAAACGGACTTTTATTTTTAAAAAATAGACTATCAAAATTAGCTGATTGCCATCCAGTAAAATATATCTGTATAGTAATTAATAACTATTTCCTTAATTTATTATTTTATCTTATTAATTAATTCGGTAATCTTCGTAAATTTTCCAGGATTGACATCGTGTATTTGCGAGTGAAACCATAGCCTACGTTGATAGGAAAGCCTCCTGTCTTCTATCAACGTCCACTACGGTGAAACGAGGGCAGAGCTGTCGAGTGATCTATAATGGGGCAGCCGAGAATACGAATTTACGTTGGTGAGGGGGGGTATGTATCGCGGTGCTTTATAACTTTAAATAAAATAAATATTCATGGATGCTTACCTCATCTTACAAATTATTTCGAGACAAATAATTGTAGAGCGAAATTAAGGTTTTTGCTAAAAAAAAAAAAAAACACTGCTGTAACCGCAATTCTTAAATGACTGCCGTTAACTATTTTGCTTCCCCTTTACCGCTATGTTTTCTTTTCACTTCCGATACTGCCACCGCGCAACACCATCGCTTCCAAGGTATGCTTGCGCGCAAACAAAGACTTCCGTGTACTGGTTCGGATGGTTCCCTTGTGAGACTTAGCGACAACACATATAAACAACGAGTCGGATAAAAGGAGGGAGACATTTTAACAATCAATGCGTCCAGGGCACGATGTTTATGCAGGATGGTACACCACCCCACATTGTTCGTATTGTTCACCGACGCACGGGTGCTCAGCCGTTATTTTCCAAAGGATATGTCACTTCTGATTATGGGGCTTTTTAAAGGATCATATTTACCGCGAAAAACCTGTAACTATACCACATCTGAAAGAGAGCATGTTCTAGGGCAGGAGTTCCCAACCAGGGGTGCAAAAGGTTCATTAATATATTTTTAAGGATGTGAAAATGCATAAAAGGTTGGGGAACCCTGTTCTAGGGATTCATATGCACTTACTGCGTTTAGCTGTAGAAACCACGATTTTACGCATGAAAAGCATTTTGGAAACACATGTACACACTAAGTATTGTAGAAAGATTTTTTCGGATTTTTTTTACTAGTTTTTATTTATTGAATAAATGACAAGCGCATCATTCTGCTTTGTGTGTCCTTCGGGTCATTTGCGCCAGTAACCTTGTGAGTAAACTTGGAGAGTTTTCCAATCCATTGATACCTTTTGTACCAAACACGTAAAGAACAGTATCTACAAAGAAGTAATTGGGCATCTACACACAATATTTGTCTGGGATTTTTGAACTGTCAAACCCTGGTAGCACCACCTCTGAGGCATGCTGAAACTAAGTTGTGGAGGACATCCATTGGAATTTTACGCCAGTCCTCTTGCAAGAACTCACATTGAGGATAATGGAAGTTGGCCGCTGCTCCCGAGACTATACTCGCCGTTTCAACTAGTCCCAAGGATGCTCGATCTCGGGTTTGAGATCGGAGCTCTGTGCAGGCAAGCATTGAACATTGTTATCTTTGTGCCACTGCATGATAGCATTGCCGTCTTGTAAATAGAAGGAATTCATTCCTTAATAATGCCACAGTGTTCGGAGCATTTCATTGTCCAGAGACAGTAATTTAATATTATCGCGAACAACCACAGTAGTCTAACAATGTAGTAGTGGGGGAAAAAACCCACACCATAATGTCATTACCATGAAATTTTCTAGCAGACACTGTGCATTCTGGCAGAATGCGTTCCCCAGGCGATTGCAACACACAACTCGTACATCGGATGTAAAAAATATGAACATTGGACCGCCATTTCATAGAACTCATTTCCACTGCTCCTGTATCCAGTTGCGAAGGTCTAGATACCATTTGAGCCTCTGAAAAATATTGGCGTTAGAGGCTTATGCGCGGCTGCTCTACCTGTGATCAGCCACAGTACGCAATGTTCCAATGGAAACGGACACCCCTGTTGCTGCTAAAAACTCCGGTCTGATGTTCATTGCCACAGTTGATTTCGGCCCGTTTAACATAGCAACAATTCCTCTGATGGGCTGTTCACTAAGGTGGCATTCCACAGTCATCGAATCCGGCATCTCTTCACCATGCTCCATTCTTTTACAATGGTATTTTGCATAACTGCAGCTAGTTTAAATCACATGATCGCTGCGCGAGTCCATTATTCTTCTGTCAGGGGGTGCCCAAATTTATTTACGCCTTTCCGGAATGACTTCAATCCAATGCAGTTACATTGACTTTAATGGTAAATTCAGTTAGCACGTGTGTTAATAGCGCTGACTGTTTTTGCTGTGTATGCGGAGACGTTGTTTTCTGTTCGCAGAAAGGAAGAATGACGAACCATGTTTGTAAGGCCTACGAACTGTATTTTGGTTGCAAGATAGGCGATCAAGATAAACCCTGGGCTCTACACATTTGCTGCAATACTTGTCCGCTGAATTTGCGTCAGTGGCTAAATGTAAAGAGGGCTTCAATGCCCTTTGCGGTGCCCATGGTGTGGCGTGAGACCTTTGAACCAGTGTTGACTATCATTAATTTTACGTTATACACATCATTCCAAGTCGTTTGATATATTACATGCCATAATTTAGCATTGAAATTCCAATGAACCATAATGGTTCCACTAAACCAGGTTCCTTG
>JAHWFO010017072.1:2683962-2726163 GCA_023313115.1 Rhysida immarginata
TGGGAATTAGAATATACGTCATTGGACTCCTTATGTGCTCTTGATCTGACATTTTTTTCTCTATAATGGGAGAGAAATTAAACGACAGTTTTCTGTTTACTGCGAGGGTCCTCCCGAAATTAAAAAAACGATTGGGTGTATCTCAACAGAAACCAAAAGATATCAATACAAAACTTAATTTGCAACAATACAAAACCTAACATAATCGCCATCGTTATTGAGACACTTCTCATAACGAGATGCAAGTTTTTCAATGCCGATGTTCTACTCATCAGCCGCCAATGACTGAATCTAAGCGCCAGTCTATGGAGTGTCATCACACGCATTCTCCTTCAAAAAACAGAAAAACGCGCTATCCAAAACAAGACTCCGTCGGACGTGGAATGTTGTCTACAGGGATCGTGTTGATTCATGACAACTCTCGGGCTTATGTAGCTGCAGCAAGACAACAAGAATTGCAACGTTTCAAGTGGGACGTTTTTGACCATCCCCTTACAGTCCCGACTTGGCGCCTACTGATTTTCACCTTTTCCCTTTGTTTTGATATCTTCTGTTTTTTTGTTGAGATACGCCTAATCGTTCATTACTTTCTGGACGACCCTCGTAGATTAAATGAAGTTTTAACTTTAATCTGTTATTTCATTATCAAAGACTTACCAAAACAAAAAATAAAATCCCCTGACGAATCCTACCAATGTGCTTGATTTTTAGCAAGTTTTCCTAGGAAAAGTGCTCAAACCATCCTGCTCGCCGTCTTAAAGACGCAATTCCAAAACAACAATGCAGAGAACGCGCGGGTAACTACGCTAATTTTGTTTGCACGTGATTTCATTTTCCACGGGTTCGTGTTCTCTCGATTGTTGGAAGGAACGATTGGCGCCATTGGAAGAAAACCCGAATTTTCTTCTGCTCTATGGGGAAAAATAATCGCTCGAATCGAACTTTAATGAACAAAAAATTGTGACGAAGCAAGAATATTAACTTTTTTTTTTGTTTTTAATGTAACGTCTGCTTAAAACCAGATCCTCTTTCTTTAATGTCGGCTTATTTTTTTAAATATTTGAAACGTCTTACATAAATCTATATTAAAAAGCCAGTCAGTGTCTGTGTGTATTCGCGATAATTTCTAAAACCACGAAACCAACCTAATCTCAGGAATGGATGAGGGAATGGCTTTTAATTACAGTACTTTGCAATGGATTTACATACTTCGTCCCGCAAAACAAGCGAAAATCCAACTGCATAGCCTATTAGGTGGCGTTCCCACCATCTTTCCCTTATTAGGAGCTTTAGCAAAAAGCTACTTATAAGAATGCACGCTTGGTCTGTACGTTTATCCGGCCCTCCGTTCTGATATAACAATCGATTTGTCAAGAATAAATATATTGTTACTTTCTGTTCATCTTTTAAGCAATATTGACACGTGAAATCGCTTTATCGACGCACGATTGCTCATGTGCTCATAATCTATATTATTAAGTAGCGGAAGAATGAGTTACTTATTAACCAACTTCCTACTGGCTTCTTGTCAGCTTAAGGACATGCTCTTTCTGAAATTTCAGGATAATTTGTCAGGTACTTTTCTAGATATTCGACAAAACGTCTAAAATCGAAAGTGTCCAGTCATTTTTGGCAATATAGTGTATTTAGGTACGTAAAGGAGTGAAATTCAGTATTCAGATTCCTCTTGGCAAGATCTACATTACTAGAAGTTTAGGAAGTTCTAGTGGTGTTGGAGTTGCGGGGGTGGCAGTCGCTTGGTCTTTAGAACTATGGCAACATATGGCATGTGATATGTCATTCGATCGTAAATGATGAGAAAGGAAAGAAGAGACGAACTTTTTTACATTTTCTACATACTACATTCGAGAAAATCATTTTTTTGATTAAAAAACTTGAAGGGAGGTTAAAAGTGTAGATAAAGGGGTAAAAATAGATGACAGTATGATCTGCTACTTGCCTTATCCTACTCGGGGGGTTAATTTCTTGTTTATAAATGTATTTCTGCTTCATAGTTAAACCTCCTCATTGGAATATTTAGAAGATTTTATTGTTTATCTAATCGATTGTATCCGCATACTGTGTACATGAAAATTCATCAGTGAATGTCTGTATGTGTGTATTAGCAACAGTCAATAAATAGCGAGGCAAAGGATATTTCACAGTAATTATTTAAAGAAACTCAAAAATGTCCGCAATTGTCTAGGCATTTATCCCATTGTGAAACTAGTCGCAGAATGCCATGCTCGTAGAAATCCTTTAGCACGAACTCCTTGACTTCATCATCCGTTTGAAACCATTGTCCTCGCAGTACTTTTTTGAGCTCATTGAAGATGCGGAAGCCACATGGGGACAGATCTGGACTATAGGGTGGGGGGGGGGGGTCAGGACTTTCCACTTCAACTTCTGCAGGCGTTCCTTTATTGTGCTGGCTGTGTTCGGTCTAACATTCACATTTTGCATTTTCAATATTTATACCCTACTATACAGTTACTCAAATGTGGTAAAAAAAAACCACCCTTAATTTAATTCTAAAATTTACTCCAAACAATTTGGTTTCGCAATATTCAACTACCCGAACTAACAAGTAAGCTGGGTACTTTCTCTAGTTAGATAAATATTTGAAAGACCTCTTAAAGCATTAGATAAATTGAAATCATACACCGAATGGCCAATTTATTATGACAATCGAACAACTTTAAGAAAATTAGCTATGTCGTCATGCTGTTGTCGCTAGAAAAAAGGAAAGCTTACGACAGTTGATGTGACTTATTTGTAAACAACGCGGTTTGACAGACTTTAAATGTGGGATGATTGTAGGAGCTTGGAGCCAATGGAGCGAGTATCAGGGAAACCGCCGCATTAGTGAAATGTTCAAGAGCAGCTGTTCTCAGCCAAAACACTGGATCTCAATATGCAACTGTGGTCGTCATCATGCGTGTGCTCGGGCCGAATGGAGAGTGTCCAGAATGGTAAATGATAACAGAAAGGCAACAGGTATGAGTTATTGTTCGGGGAATGGTTTCCTGGCATTCTTTAGGCCCTTTAATTCGTGTTGATCAACGCCTGATTCTCACCACATATAGTTTCTGTCATATTGATGGTGTATTCCAAAGGAAATGGCTACTTTCAACAAGAAAATGCGTCCTGCCAGTGCTCCTGTTAGTTGTGGGATGAAGTTGAAAAAACCGTCAGACGGCTGGATCCACAACCATCAAATCTCACACAACTGGAAAGTGCTCTACATCAAGAGTACCTCATAAAGTAAACAACGAACTTTTCCGAAACCTGGAATTGATCGTTCCTAAAAGTTAAACATTAATACTATCTATCCCATCCCATCAGAATTCGTCTGGTAGGAACAGATGTACATGCAGAAACTTATTAAACAATGGAAATCTTGCAAACAAAACAATACCTCCAAATTAATATTTGGATGACTCTTTTAAGGTGAAGGGCAGTCGAAAAAATTGGAAGCAGGTCAATCTCAAAAATTGACAAAGCGAAGCAGCCGAGGCTGAATGCTTCCAGGCAAGTGGTCTCCAACATCTGGAGGCAATTCCAGGAAACTAACAAGGAGTCAGAATGTCCAGGAGCCACAAACACGGAAGGAAGACCAAGCTCTAACTGCCCACCTTTATAAGGAGTCAACAGCGAGAAATTCCCATTGGATTTGCCGACTGCTACGGGACCCACAAGACGTTCACTGCAAACGTTCCTTTCTTAGCTGTGTGCGGCCTAGCGTTTCGTGCACCAGAATGATATCACGAGAAAGTTTACCGGGACGTTTCGATTTGATTCGAAGTCCTGACCCCCCCCCCTCCTTCCTACAGTAGCAGATCTGTCCCCTTGTGACTTCCGCATCTTCAGTGAGCTCAAAAAAGGCACTGCGGGGACAACGGTTTCAACGGACGATGAAGTCAAGGAGTGCGCGCGGAATAGGTTCAAACAGCAGTCAAAGGATTTTATACGAGCATGACATTCTGCGACTGGTGTCACAATGGCATATGTCTAAACAATTACGGACGATACTTTGGAGTTTCGTTAAATAATTACTGTGAAATATCCTTTTCCCACGCTATTTATTAACTCTGCCACCTCATCAGAATCAAGAGAACACGTAAAAGAGAAAGGGACAAGAAGAAAAGGGAGAGAAAGAAAAAAGATTCGTATCCGAAAAATGAAGGAGGAAGAACGAAAGTGAGCGACTGAAGAGCAACAGATTTGCTGGTATTCGAAGGAATGAGCAGGATAGAAGCGAGTTTATTCGGCCTGAAGAAAAAGCGAAAGGTGGCATTAAGGCGAAAGGGACGGAGAGAAGCAAAGATAAAACGGCCGCCAATAGAAATAAGAGAACAGAACTGTTTCATTCACATGCCCGTAATTCAGCTAACTTTAATTCACGTATTTCTTTAAGAATGGAAGGAGGCCAAACCCGCAAAAGGCATCTTGTCTCAAACGCCGAACCATTAACAAGGTAGAATACATATCGCCCTCATTCAGTGCCTACGTACTCGGGAAGACAAAAGATAAAGGTTACGTCCGCGTACGAGGGCGGACGAACTTTTCTATAAATGAAGCGGAGCAAAGCGATAATGATTTAACTAAAGGTTCGGATGTGCCCACCCGAAGCAACGCGAAAAACTACGCCACTTGCAATTTCTTCCTGGAGAGGAATACAGGAGCCCGTCGGGGCAGCGACGCGATTAATTTAGCCGGATCTCGTTTGGCTTACCGTGCTCGGCGAGTTGGGTCTCCCGGGGGTATTATTTCTTCGTTTGTATTTAGTGTGCTTCTTTGCTCTTATTACAATTGATTCACTGCTAATTCCACGTGATTTACTTTTGTGTATTCTAGTTCCTCCATTTCAGTCGACTAACTTATTAATGTGTACGCTCTCCTGACACTCTTTGGGAATTTAGAAATTCGTCTCTGCCCAGCACTACCGACTTCATTTCAAATCCGGCTATCGACGAAGATTGTAAATCCTCGGAGCCAAGAGAAACTTCTGCTGTAGATTAATGAACATTTCGAATTTTCTTTCAAACTTTAAGGTGTAATAAATCATGTTATTTACTTGTCATTATTAAACTGATTGTTGATTCATAATATCCCCACCTCTGCTCTCCCTGTTCACACTTAATTCACTCTGCTAATTAAAAAAAAATAATAATAATAAACGTGATATCCTACCTAATAAATGAAGCATGCAATGGAAGAAGCAGAAATAGGTAGATATTTTAATTGAACACTAATTTATATCAATTTTAAAGAATAAAAATTAGAGGGCTTTTTATGTGTTTCATGCGTTTGCTATGCAGGTCGAGTGGCGATTGTCAAGGGAGAAATATGATATATCTCAATCCGAGGTAGCGATTGTCTATATCAATATCAATATCAATAATAGGGTACATAAGACTGTGTATACCGTTAAAATTTGATCGAATTCCAACAAGAAGTTTCCGAGTTACTCATTCAACATCATAACACGTGCTCACTTGTGAGTACTAACTAGTACTTGTTACAATTTTGACTGTGTAACTCGGAAACTTCTCGTTGGAATTCCATCAAATTTTAACGGTATACACAGTCTTATGTGGAACCTGTTATTCCCCCAAATTTCATTAATCTAGGCTTTATAGTACCTGAGTTATTAACTTGTTGATCTTGGTGGCGGCATTTATATTTCTCTTCATATCTCAGTTATCGTTCAAATTCGGACCCATGTTCATATGAACTTTCTTGCTTAGAATCACCCATACTAACTCCCTTAAAAGTTTGTACAATGAATTCTGAGACACCCTATATAGGGTGAGTCAAGTCTCTACCCCCCTCCCCTTCTATCTTGGATACGATTGTAGTTATGCAAATTCCAATAAAGGGAGTGAATAGGAAGTTCAGGGTGCTCTTTCTCATGGTGGCACTTAGTGTTGTCAATATGCAAATTAAGACTATACAAATCGTATCTACTAAACCGTAGGAGATACACAAAAAAAGCAATAGAGGAGTTGCACATGACGCTAGCGCCAACACTTGACAGCATCTGTAACTAACGTAGTAGGCGGCAATTGCAATCTTGACAGCGATTGCACATGTCAGAAAACAAAACGAGGCACTCGAGTTAATTGTTGTGTTCCATTATGTGTTAATAAAGGTCAAAACACAATTAGGATATATGTTTTCATTCATTTCCATGAATATTTAGATTTTCATACCATTTTTTTTACAGCATCTTCTTGCAGATCAATCAATGTTTTGTTTGCGACGTGGTAGTGGCCTTAATGTTTTTGTGTGAGACCACACACCTTAAAATTAATTAATTTTTAAATTTTTTCATTTTAATATATATTTATTTTTTATGAAATATATTTATTTACATACTCTGCAGCACATTCACAATATGGAGAATCAGTAGCATTTTTTTTCAAGATAACGCACACATTGTATGTTAAACAACTTTGGGAAGGCTGAATTTGAGCTCTTATCCCAAAAAAAAAACCATCTCCTCTCATCACCCTGAAAATTTTCATATACCCATCAAATACGTATTTAAATCTCTCTATGCTCTAATATATCATGGTTTTGTCAGAATTGGCAAACTTGATTACCTTCCCATTTAATTGATTTTTTTTCAAAGTAAGTCATAAGCATTCATTATCTTTAACCATGTTGTTGCTGTTTTTCTACCCCGATCACTGCCTACTATAGTACTTATATTATAGTCAACAGATGGCGAAACCATAGCGCGCATGCGCAATTCGGGAATGTGCAACTCCTCTATTACCAACTTGTTCAGTATCACCGAAAAACCTCATTGCAATCTCCTCAACAATGGCAATAACACCAGTCATAAGTAATGGCATTGTTGAAATGCCGTGCAAAATTATGTTATAGTGCAGGTGGATACCACATTGAACACCTTCTGGATTGACTGTAAACACTTAATTTGTATACTTGACTGTTTGTAAGCAACAACAATACAAGAGCCGATTGTCCAATTGCAGAGCAATGAGGTTTATGGGTGATCCGTTTATCGGATTTTGAAAAACATTTTTTTTTTTTTTGTTGCTTATTTGATGCTGAACAAATTTGCAATTCCTTTTTTTTGTGAAATTCTCTTTATTGGAATTTGTATCTAAGATAGAAGCAGGGGTACAGTCTTTTGACTCGCCCCTGTACATAACGTAACGAATATTCCAGTTAACGGATATTATTTAGCCTATAGAAATTACTTGAAGGATTATTAACTTCAGAAATTTGTTATATTATGCATCATCGTCTATATAAAGTCATAAACGCTAGCCTAATGCCTGGCTACAAGTCTGATGATAGCCTTCGATTGTGACGTCATAGATCGAATGAACAAGCCTGTAGTTTCAGAAGGCCGTGGCTCAATGGACCTGTGTACTCTTTCACTGACTAGTCCAGGTTCAGTTTAAACGGAGTCTCGACAAGTTCATACCTGGAAGAGATCATTATTGTGATGGAGGACTAACAAGGGAATCCCTCGAACATGTATGTCACAGATTTCCACCAAATTGAAATATGTTACTCAATTGAAGCTACAATAGATGCTTGCAAAATAAGAGTGCGAAATTTTGTTTCTTTCAAAATAAACCACGAAAACGAAAAAATTTGAGCACACATAGTCATACAAAGACTCCGTTGTTAAAGCGATGTATTAATGCGCTTAATAGAACTTCTTTCTTCCACTACTCACAACAATAAGCACGAATCCACTTCACATGAAATAGACAGCAGCAGACGGCAATTGAATGGCTTCTCAAGTTTCTAAACAAGCTTAGTTTTTAAAAACTTAGCTAACTGCCTTCCAGTACAAAATGTCTATAGTAATTAATAACCATTTCGTTAATTTATTATTTCATTTTATTAAGTAATTCGGTAATCAAACACGGAGCTGGCTTCATGTGCAACGTCGAGTAATACGTTGCGTTGGTGAGGGGGTATGTATCGCGGTGCTTTATAATTTTAAATAAAAATCGTATTCATGGATGCCTACCTCATCTTATAAATTATTTCGAGACGAATAATTGTACAGCAAAATTAAGGTTTTATGCTTAATAACAGTGCTCTAACTGCATTCTTTGGCGATCGCCGCTAACAAGTTCGCTTCCCCTCTTTCCGCCATGTTTGTTGAACTCTGCGCACTTACGGAGCGCTTCACTGCCGCGCAATGCTGTCGCTTCCACGGTGTGCTTGCGCGCAAAAAAATGCTATTTGGGGTTCCCTTGTAAGTATACGGGGACTCAGGTTGGACAGACGTACGCCCCGCGAAATGTTTGAACGAGGTATCGCAACATCTCTTTACCGCGACGACATCCTTAACAAAGGGCTCGTTCCAAATATCGTTAGGTTTTTCAGAGAAGCCTTCCTTTGATCCGCCTTTTTCATTTTTACGGACTGCTATTGTGGTCCATGGACTAGGATCGAATCTTAAAGAACAAGAGTAATAGCATAATGTCACCATCCTTCCAGTCACTGTCTAAACAGCTTGAAGACTCCTTAAGAGAGCTGTGTAGCTATTTGGGACGATCATACTCTCTATAACCGACATCACTATATGGGCTACAGGAAATTTGTTAGTTGGCTCGTTAGGTTTTTTGGGCGCGTCAACATCTGTTATTTTGCATCCTTACACGTTTGATATGTTAACACAATCCTGAGACTACTATCTCTATGCCTTCCGGGTCAAACACAAATATTCATGCTCACGGCAGGATTCTAACCCACGGCCCGTTGGTTTCGAGAATGGAAAGCCTGCGCTCTAGCGATTTTGGCCACTGGTAATAAATTTGTATATGACCATAAAGTTGTCATAACTATCATGAGCACTTACAAATTTTATTATTAAATGGCATCATAATTATCGGTTGCTAATGAATTTTAACGGAACCATCGCAGAATAAAATCATCTATAAAAAAATTAGAGAAACTAATTTTTCCTGCCTTCGCACTTTTTGTGGACTCACCACAAAATACAGGTCTACTGTAACTGGACCAAAAGCGTAAAAAGCATGTGCGAATGCAACAAACAACAGTAGAGATCATCAGCTGTTTAAGCTTGCAATTATACACGATCATGGGATACTTATTCAATATCTTATAGGACCTCCTTTTACTCGACATGGCATGGACTCTACCAGTCGGTGGAAGTCATCTGAGGAGATGTTCAGCCATGCAGTCTCGACAGCCGCCCATAATTGCGTGAGTATTGCAGGCGCAGGCTCTTGTGCACGAATGGATCTTTCGATAATATCCCAAAAATGTTCGATAGGGTTCCTGTTTGCGATCTAGGTGGCCAATTCATTCGTTGGAATTATTCAGCAGAATGGTCCTCCATTAATCGCGAGTAATGTTGGCCCAGTGACATGGCGCATTGTCCTCCTGGAACATCCCATCGTTTTTAAGTTACATGAAGGCCATGAAGGGCTGTAATTGTCACAAAGCAGCTAAACATAACGAATCCCAGTCAATGGTAGGGCCAATTTGATCAGAGGGTCCAAACTCTGCCATGTAAACACGCCCCACACAACGAGCCACCATGAGCTTGGGTCGATGGCCTCAAAAGTCTGCACGGCACCCGAATCTTACCATTAACCTGCACCAACTTGAATCGTGACACATCAGATCAACCTATGTGTTGTGGAATAAGCGCCTAGGGAATCGAAGGATGTTTTCTACAAGCCTGACCACAAACTAGAAATAGAATTTTCCAGTCACATAAGGTCCAATGAATGTGTTCACGAGCCCAGGCGAGGCTTAGCCTTTGATGCCGTGTGAGTAAAGGCACTCTTATTGGTCTTCTGCTGCCATATCCTATCAGTGCCAAATTTCGCTGCACCGACCTCATAGACACGTTTCTAGTACGCCCCTCATTGAATAACTGTTACTTGATATAGTAATGCGTGTCGAAGGATCATTCTGCTCAGATGTCGCTGGCCACTGCATTGTCCATAGTGGGATATAATCCCTGAAATGAGGTACTCTCTGTACACCCTTGACAATGTGGATTGATGCCTGTTGAATGCCCGCACCATTTCAGAAATGGAATGTCCCATGCGTCTAGCTCCAAATATCATTCCGCATTCAAACTCTACATAGTTCTCGTCGTGTAGCCATAATCATGTTACAAGATGTTTCAGACAACTGCTAATAGTCGAAGTGACAGCACCTTTTATGCGATGTAAGTGACACCTGAAAATTTGCATACGAAGCTCCCATGACTTTTGCACTTCAATGTAATATGGTAATTACCCGAGAGTACGTCAACTGGGTTGGTCGTCTACCAACGACTAGTAAGCAATTAGATGCATGCTCACGGGACATAACCATTTGGGTTGACACAGGGTGTCCGGGTGCCTGTATAGGATCATCAGTTAACACCTGTGCGAAACGTTCCATGCAGTGGGGAGTCACGATGCCGCAACGACAACCGTTCACGCAATTAACGGACTTTGGACGAAGTCGGATTATTGGCCTCTCCGAGGCTGGATGGTCAACCAGACAGATTGCTGTCCATGTGTCGCAGGACGCACAGACGGTATGCCGATGTTAGAGGCAATGGCGAGAGGAAGGCACACATGCCAGAAGACTAGGCTCTGGGGCCCGGAGAAGTACGTCAGCTCGTACCGATAGGCGGATACTGCGAACAGCGCTAGCAGACAAAACAATCACCCTGCGTGACAACATCACTATTCCCGGTACTGCTCCAGTGTCAATAGATACAATAGCACGCCGGTTACACGCCGCGACAATGTCTGCCAGGCGTCTATTGTTGTGTCCTTTGACACCTGAGCAACGCGCGATACGACTGCAATGGTGTCGTGAACGAGTGGGCTGACAAATGGAATGGCGCCCGGTGGTCTTCAGCGACGAATCCCGCTTTTGCTTGGACACCGACGACAGACGTGGACGGGTGCGTCGCAGACCATCGGAACGTGCCAATGAACAATGCATCCGATATCGCCATCGTGGACCAACACCCGGGATAATGGTCTGGGGTGCCATCAGGGACGATACCAGAACGCCTTTAGTCACCATCCAAGGCACCCTGACAGCAGCACGTTACGTCAGAGATTCTGCAGCCCGTATTACTGCCCTTTCTGCACACCATACCCGGCGGTGTCTTTCAGCAGGATAACGTCAGACCGCACATGGCAAACATCAACAGGCCCGCGAGAACATGTCAACTGCCTGCCATGACCCGCGAGGACCCCATTGCCAATTGAGCACGTGTGGGGCATGGTGGGACGCCGTTTACGGACACCCCGCAATATCCATGAACTGACACAGCAGGTTCACCAGGTCTGGGCAGACGTACCCCAAGATGACATTCGCCACCTGTATGATCACCTACACCTGCGGCTGGAACAATGCATCGCCGCTACTGATGCCGCTTTCCACTGGGACACCCTGTACAAACGAGTGTACGTCTTGGCTCAATAACGTAATAAAGGTATGTTCAGATATATCTGTTGCTGTATACCTACTTTTGGCTCATTCGGATAACTCCTTGTGGATGGGGCAATTTCATTGCAAAGCAGTGTAATTTGAACACTCAATAATCAGAGTAACTTTATAATACAAAAACATATCATCAGTTTCGTTTTTAGTAATCTTATCCCTTGATTTGCCCTGATATAAAATTTCACTTTGGAACGCTCAGACAACCAAAATTTAAATTCTGGATTTGTCCACATCCTTCAGAGCAATTCCAGCTGTAGAAGCATCTTATCTGACTATAACAAATAAGTCATCAGCTAAGTGGGAACCCGTCATTGTAAGCTATGACAATTTCATCTGTACACATTTCCTAGGCATTCTTAGATTAACTAGTTTATAAAGAAAGTGAAAACTACACAAAGGTTAGATTGGTGGATTAGATGTTTTCACTTTCTCCATACGAAGACATATCAGAAATAACGCCACTTATTTTTTTCTCAAAGACAATTACAAAACATACACGTCTTCATCTAATTTTCCACATAGGCACCTTGACGATTTAGGCATCCATCCCAACGCTGCACCAGTTTCAGAATGCCACGCTCTTAGAACTCCGTCGGCGCATGGCAGTTTGAGTTCCTCGTCAATCTCAAACCTCTGACCACCCAGAAATTTCTTCATGAGACCAAAGAGGTGGTAGTGCGAGGGCGCTAAGTCCGAACTGTAGGCTGGATGGTTCAGAACCTCCCAACTGAAACGGACCAGTTTTGCTTTGACGACATTGGCCATATGCGGGCGTGCGTTGTCATTAAGTCGAAAATAGTTTCCTCTTTCTGGTCGCTTATCCAGAATAGCACGCCACAGTTGTCAACTTTACACAATAGATAGCGGTTGACCCACGAGGCAGGGACTCTGCGAGTAGGATGCCATGCATATCCCAAAAAAGTGCACGCATAATCTTCTGAGCTGATTTTTTTGCGAACTGGAGAACGTGGATGTTTCCACACCATGTTTGCGGTTTTAGGCTCAGGACTTATATCTCCTGTGACAATGCCATTCAGAAATGCCTTTTCCTCCTAGTTATACCACTGCAGATATTGCAGACTGCACGACATTCTGTTGCTGGTCTGTTCTAGTGTCAGACTTTGGAATCCAACGCGAACAGACTTTGCGTTATCCAAGCTACTCGCGCACCATATCCCATGCAAATCCATAGGATAGGTGAAACGTTTCACACTTCTTTCAATGAAATGAGACAGCTTTCTCTGATTGTCTTGTTAATGTCCTCGATAATGGCTAATGTTGCCATTGATGAATGCCGCCGAAAGGTTGTTTATCGGCAAGGCTAACTCTTCCTTCCGAAAGATTTTACACCATTTCAGCACATAGGAATATTCCAGACAGTCTGCACCGCAAACTTCAGTGAATTTCCGCGGGTTTCTTACCTTTTGCGAAAAGTAACTTATAATAGCTCGCTGTTCTTCCACTGCAGATCAGTGATAGCAGCGGCCATTTTTAAAATTAGTAGCACGTTGCGCGCGTGCACATGAACAATTTTTGTTATGCAATGTCTGTGCATGTACTCAGCCTTCTTTTTTGGCTATGTTAACTTTTTTACAGCGACTATATTTCCTCCGTTAAAAAATGTTACTATCTGGTATCTCCTAGTAATTCAATCAATTCCACAATTATTTTCTTTAAACTACAGTTTGTTAAAACAAAACGACCACAAAAACTACCAAAGTGCAGCAACAGTTGGGCAAAACTTTGAAAAGAATCTGTGCAAGGCAAAGCATCAAATTCAGAAATGTTAAAAAAATAATAAATACTACATTACGCTCTAGTAAATAGAAGATTAATATGATGAGAAATATTTTCATTTAGTTGAAGTTTCTGATACCATTTCATTAACAAACTCTCCATTTTCTCGTTATATTTTTAAGGTTTGCATTCAGATTTCAGTTCGTTATTGGTGTTCCCATTTTTGTCTATTACATTACTAAGTATATAAAAAAATTCTAAAGACTCTATTGAAAAGGAGGCAATTTATACAATATCGAGAACATTTACACCCGTTTTTCCAAACCCATTTCCATCAGAAACTTCCTCCATAACTTCTACAGCTTGACAATGCTACGGTAGCTCAAATCTGAAAATCACTAAACGTTCTCGAATCCATTAAAATTTTGCAATGTACAATGACCCCGCCCATCAATCATTTCGCACTGCTAGGAATCTTTATTGCAGTCTTTTAGGTAATCGCAGAAAAGCGTCGTCCCAGGTTGTTACTGAGACACATTTCCCCTGATGGCGATGGCAATTGAATTTACAATGAACAATAATTTTTTATGGTTGCCCTCCAACAATCGTGATCGGCACACTTCAAGGACCTTAAATTTCATAAGAACAAAACATACTTCCTAAGAGGCATATTAAAATACTGCTTTAACTCGACATCAACATCAAACTACGCTCATTTTACCGGCGTTGGTTTTCTATGACCTAGAAGAAAAAACAACAACAGAAACAAGCAAACAAAAACGACATTCTCTTAAACATAGAAGGCTTCTCCCCTCTCCATCCATGAACAGTAAAAAGTTTCGTCTTGATCTTTTTCCCTCTCGTATCAATCATAAATGATAGGATGATCGATTTTTAACCAAACCAATTGTTTACGGAACCGGGCGACCGCCTGGGAGACCAAAGTTATTTACCTTCTATTAATAATACAAGAGTGTCCAACACGCAGCCCGTGGGTTCGGCGACGCCACGTAATCAAAAAATGGAAAAATAGATAAAAATATTAACAAATTACTTCTTTTATTAAAAGAAAAAATGAAAAAAATAGTGATTTGGAACTATAAAAAATTTTATGAGTAATGTGATAGCAAATAATGATATGGACAGGATAGATTGAGATGGTTAATTTTTGTTGGGCGATGCATTCCAGAAGATTAGACACCACTGCTCTAATGTTTTTATCGTTGTTTTCACTAAAACAACAAAAATGAATATGCAAAAATTATAAAATAGATACAATATTGAAATAAAGTGTTATTTTAATAATAAAATTTCTTTATATTGAACAAAATTTTCATATGCAATACCAAGTAAATATTCGATTTTCCCTATTTAATTCACAATCTTTCTGAAAAATTTTCGGTCAGATTTGTGCTCTTACATAAAGATCATCATACGTTTTAAAAATTTTTCGCATTTCATTAAAAAATACCTTTGAGTATATAAATTTGAGTAACTTGTACGCTGCTAAGTCGTAATACAGGGTAAATCAAAATAATGGACCCGATTTCAGAAGTTTATTCTGTGAAAGCTAATGAGCATAGGATGTTGTGAGACATGTGCTACAAAAGGTAAACGTTCAAAATGCCTCAAAAAATGATTATTGTGGATTTGTGGTTTCTCGTCGTTGGTTTAATCACAGAGTTGTTTACATGATAGTCAAGTACACAGAACGATCTCTTCTCCAGTCAACACCATTTTGTTGCACATGTCTCACAATACCATATGTTCATTAGATTTACCCTGTATAGATTTAATACTCTTCTTCAGCACACAAATCAAACGGAAGAAAATCAAGGAGGCTAAAGTAGTTCCAGGATTCCCTAGTCGCTATAGGTGTCCGTAAACCGTCCAAATTAAATAAGTAAACGTTTCTCACGTTCAGAAATATCGTAAACAATATTTTGTTCTGGGACGAAAACAAGTTATCATTTTTGAATTAAATTAAATTGGACTGCATGAACGCTAAATGGTTATGAATCCTTCGTCTGAAAAGGAAAGCAATTATTTTTTTGCCGAGTGGCGCAAAAGTTTTGAGCATTTGTCAGTCAGTATTTTCAATAAATTTTACATCCATTTAGATAATTTTTGAAAAGCTTTTAACGACTTAAAGTTTATTAAATAATCAATTAAAATAAGTTTTCAATTTATGTTTACCAATCTTTCCATTGAAATACAAGGCATTTCCACAGACGCATTTACAGCATCTCTTTTGTTTCACAACTTCAGAACGGATTGACCAAATTTTAAGTGTCGTTTTGGTGTTAAAAGGCTATGAATGCCCAGAACTTTGCGCCACCCTGTACGCATATACAGTACAGGAAATTTACGAACTGTGTGTACAAACTTTTAGGAGTGATAGAGGACCTTACTTTGAATAAATTTTGACAATAAATTGGGGGTCTCAAATCAATCCTTAATACACAAAAAGATGTCAAACACCATACATGTAACGGCTGTCTGAGAACTTTTCTCATAATATTGCCTATCTCGTTAATGTATTTCCAGAAAACAGAAAAATTAGAAAACTTGACGCTGATGGTCACAATGTTTTTAATAACCAAATAGTACAAGTGTGTAAAAATTACAAAAAGTGTTCAAACTGTTGACCATGCCTCACAGCGTCGTTACTGACACGACCAAAAATCCTTGCAGTGTCTTGTGCAGCCACAATTGGCGCAACCAGCTCCTTTTCCGAATCCACAGGAATATCGTACTCCACATTCTTTCGATGTCCCCAGAAGAAATCTGAAGGGTTTAGGGCTCATAGTATTATTATCAAGTTTTCTAATGTCTCCATTTTACACTAACGAGAGACTCAAGACAGCCGTTGTATGTACGAATTTGACAATTTTTTTAATGTATTAAGGATTCATTTGCGAAACCCCCAGTTATTAGCAAAATATACTCAAAATAAGGTCCTTTACTACCCCTAAAAATTTGTACACATCCTGTATAAGGCTTGATGAATGGCAATATCATAATCAGTATATATTATCTAGATCAAGCAATAGGCACTCTTGCATCATAAAATAATTTTGTGTATGTTTTTATAGTCCTTATTAATATAGTAAACAATATAAAACTGGCTAGTCATTCTTTCTAATCACGAGTTTGTAATGAAATATTTAATAACACACTGATTCAATTTAATTATCTAAAAATTGTTGGCAATGTAGTGAATTTGACCTGAAGTATTAACGACGTTAAATTTGTTGCCCAGATGTTCATTGCCCAATTGACTAGTATCCGTCGCCCGTACCGATTATTTATACATGTTACTGTAAGTTATGTTCATAAAATTATCCATTATCAAATAATAGAACTATGGGTACAAATTTAAATGTTATAAATAAATGCCTCAACTTATACTTAACGTCTCAAAAATTAAATACTTTTTTTCATCTATACAATATTAAAAAAAAAAAAATAAGCATTTTTCTTCACATGTAAAAACGTTCTGACACAGTTATTATTATTATTCATCTATTGTAATTAAACGGCCCAGAAAAGTCTGATTATTCGCAGATTTGTTCCATTTACGCGGAAATATCTTCCGAAGTATACGCACTATTATGTACAATGATTTTCCAATCAGGGGTGTTACATAACTTTTAATTTGGAAAATCAATAGCCCAATCCAAACGCTGTTGACTTAACGGCAGATCATTGCCCCGAAATGTTATTGCAGGGTTTGCTTTTATGATCGTCTTGCAAAGGAGAAGGAAGTCTTGCAAAAACTCCTCTACAAAATAATTCACCTCGTGGGGGGAGGCGGGCAGAGGTCTCATTGTTCTTCAGTTCTTCGAACCCCGTTTTGGGTATTCTCTTCGCCCTCACTCTTACAAACCCAATTCAAATCAAGTGCCAATACAGTCACTCCTTTTCAATTTCAATCGCCCTCATTTCTTTTATCAAATATCGATCGTTTTCATATTCGCACATCAGAAGCCCTTTGTACTTATCGGTTCCGCTAGAGTTATGGGAAAGGAGGGCAAGAGAGAGAGAGTTCCTTGTAAACAATGTCTAAGGGGATACGGAACTCTACAAATGTCTCGAGTTTTATTTATTTCGCTTTTCAATTCTCTCTCTCCATAATGAAAGTTGTCTTCCATTTTCGTAAACATAATGAAATGAGAATACGGAACAAACTTTCCTCGAGTTGAATTGAATAGCAAGAACTCTTGATATCATACGTACACAAGAATTACTCTTTCAATATCAATAACAAAGAAGTGGAGGAGACAATTCAAAGAATGAAACTTCTAACAACACGCGAATAAATGAATCAAATCGCGAGAAATATACGTATAAAGTCGGTCAGTATGTTGATCAAACCAATATGAAACCCTTGAATTCCACGTTATATTTTTAAGCAACCATATCGATGTCATCTATGCCTATTCAAATCGCCCTCTGTAAATTATTAAAATTTTATTTGACCTTTTCAGCTTCTAATATACAACGATCAGCATTTTAATATTATCAAAATGAAAATAAATAAATAAATAAATTATAAAAAAAAATTATCATCTTTCGAGTTTATTAAAAGAAACCCAAAATTCTCAAGCCCATGGGCCTCGAACCCAGGTGACCATGAGAATCGCTTTGTAAAACGCAAGTAGGTCATTAAAAATTATAATTTATGACAACTCGCTTCCTCGTCTCTTAACGCGTCGTCAGACTTTCATGTCGCTGAAATAATAGGTTATCATAACTTAAATCCTTGCTGAAATAGTCTGCATTTTCCATTGTTGACGCCCTTCTGAAATGAGTGTAAAAGAAAGTTGCGTTCCCTATTCGTATGCGTTCCAAAGGGAAATTTTAATTTTTAAGTTATATATTAGATTTCGATATTTTAAGGGAACTCACACATGGGCCATTTCGGACAAAATGATAAAACCTATATTAAACCTTGTAATAATCTCATTTCAAATCTTCAACGTTTTAAAAAAAACTTAACAAATAATAACATAATAATAATAAAATAATTAACGTTCAAAATAACTTTTTATTTCATAATTTTCAGCAATAGATATCGCATCCAATTTACAACTGGGTAAAATCAATCTGTTTTTGTCCATTTCGATTAAAAGCAGCCCATTAGGTCGGAGCCCCTCCCGATGATAACGAGAGGGAAGGAGGGAGGACACAAAATGCTTGGGTAAGAAATCAAAATATAAAAAATAAAAATAAAAAAATAAAATAATAAAAAAAAAGAGCCTGGTAGAATATATATATGACATCCCGCTTTTATTCCCCTCCATATCAAAACATTCTATGGAGAAAGATGTGAAATACATGAGATTTATTTTTAAACAATTCTCAAACAAATATTTAGGGGCCATCATTATTTTTCTAAATATCACACTTCATATTATATTAACCTGTAGTACTGCTGTTAGTTCAAATCTAGGGACTAGGATAAATCAGCAATGAAAAGAAAGAATTAAAGAAAAAAGCTAAAAAGAATCAATAAAATCGGTTTGGATTCCTTTCAACTTTTATAATAATTGGCTACTGAAAATGATGGAACAAAGATAGCTTTAATATAAAATATTTGGCTTTGTCATAAAATTAAGACTTGATAAAATTAGATACAGCAGTTAGACATTAAAACAACTTCTGATATGAAATTTGCAGTGCTACTCAAGCCATTTAACTTCTGAACTTTGGAAGGAGGAGGAGGAGGAAACTTCTCAAGTACATGCAAATGTAGTTTACCTTTCCATAACTCTAATTCATGACAATGGTCCTTTTTAATAAGGCAATTTCAGTTTTCCTGTAAAATTTTGATTTTTTTAAAAGAAAACTTCCTTCTTATCGTTTTCAATTACTATGCTTTACTAAAATTGGGAAAAATATGCTCCCATGACTTAAGTAACAAATATCGTAGCAAAAACAAAACTGGTCATCACTTTCTAGTATTACAACAGACTTTTCTTCATCAATTACAAACTTATTTCATCACTTTACGGTTGAATTAAAGCAAGAAAATTGAATTTTACAATACTGTACATTTAAAAATTATTTCGTTCCCTCCCTCAAGTACTTGTAAAAACAGACTAATCAACTGTCAATTTGTTAACTTTACTACTCAGTTATTTAATATACCCAATGTTGGAAAATGCTTTTTCTCCTTGTACTGTTATTCATATTTAATATCCATTTATTTTTTTAAATTAAAAAAAAAACACAAATCAAACAGTATTAATCAATAAGAAATTTCAAAATCAATAAATAAGATATAACCTGTCAGCACTTACAATCCACGCACAGGCACACACTGAAGCACGCACGCACGCACACATACATACACAATCTCTGTTCGTGCAATTAATTGAAGAGATAAAAAGAATAGCATAATTAATGGAATTGATACTTAGACATTATTAGAAGTTATTTTTGATCAAATAACCCAGACTAATAAAAAAAAACACATTATTTCAAAACAAATAAAAGAAACAATCTATTCCACACAAACCATTTCTTACAAACTGTGTGGATGGAAGGAGGTGGAGAAGCTCTTAAGATAGTCTAACTAGCAACCAAATTGCTATTTCATAAAGTCATTCCGACTTTCTATTACATTAAAAGGAATTAAAAGCTATTTTTTCACTTTTTCTGGCTTTTACAATTTTTACACATCACACAAATTAAAGTTCAAGTCGTTCGACAGGGCTGGCACGTAAAAGCAGCATCAAATCTTTTTTAAGTCCCCCCCTCCGGGGGATAATGTGGTGAAGAAAAAAAAGAGAAAGGGAAATGCTCCCAATAAGCTTGATTTACACATTCTTCTTTCTTCTTTGTTGTCCTCAGGTAACAAAATAATGGAGACAACGCAAACTTGTTTTTAAACTGTATTCAATTGGCTAGCATACAAGGTGAATACCACCCTCCCCCCCAAAAAAGCAGTAAAATTTAATTTTCCCCCCCTCTGTAAAGTCGTGCTTCTGCAAAAAAAAATTGACCACTGTGCAATTGGTTATTCATTCCTTCACTACAAAGTGGCTACAAAAGCGTTGTTTTGTTATTGTTTTTCTGTATTTGACATAAATTCTCTATGTCAGTCACTGGATTAAGAAAGGAATACTCTTTGCTTCATGTCCACTGTCGTTATCAGCAACAGATTGAACAAGTTGAGGAGGAAGGGCAATTTACGGGTTAAAGGGGCAATGAGAAAGTTTCGGGGCTGAAAGGGGGAGGGGAATGGGGGTAGTCGTGTAGAAGTGATTCTGTCCCTATGAATGGACAGAAAATTTTAATACTTTTACAGTCTTATAGATTAGGCTGTCCAATCCATAACAATTTTAACAAAACTGAATGGGAAACTCATTTTTTCTTCTTTTTTTCATGTTTTTTTTTTTTTGTTTTGTATTTTTTTGTTTTTTTTTTCTTTTTATCTACACAAAGATTTAAGACCACAGAAGTCATTAAGACAATTCTTCTTTAGTTTCGCCATCAACATGATTTGTTGTCACTAAATTACAAGTTTGTGAGCGGAAGGCTGTAGCATATGGAAAAAGTTCATGACACCTTTGCTGAAAGTCCTCGATTTGTTCATCGCATGGACCAAAATCACCTTGCTTGAAGGCATTTAGCACCTTAATACAATTCTGTATGGAAGGGAAAAAAAAAAAAAAATACAAATTGGGAGATCTTGTATTCAACACACATTGCATACATAACTGTTTGCACCCTTCCAAGCAATTTTAATTATGAGCACCTCTACTGCTCAGCATGAAATGAAATTGCAAACCAGTTGAACTTTAAAAAATGAAGCACTAGAAAACTAGTTTCAACCAGTAATTTTATTGGGAAAAAATATCATTTATTTAATTACAAATATGCTTGAAACGGAACTAAAGCAAGCTCTCATATTTTTGAAAAATTAAACACGAAGTAATGGATTAAAAATCTCAACCTATGAGGGAGGATCGAAACACACAACAATATTTAGTGGCAACATTTTTAATATTAAGCAAAAATGAAACAGTGCAGGTTTTACTTGTTTCTTGACACATTTCTCCCATCGTAGTACCAGATTCAATACACCTCATTCGTAAAATTCCGTTTTCTGGTTGCATAGCCACCTGCACATGGCCGATCTTACCTCTTCATCCGAACCAAAGCATTGGCCTCCTAAGAATATCTTCATTGGTCCAAGTTGGATGGTGTGAGGTCTGGACTGTAGTGTGGATGTTCGAGTACCTCCCAGCCAAATTCCTCAATGTCTCCAACCACCTGGAGATGTTGCTACAGGCCAGATAATCAGCTTCAAACATCTCTCAGACATTTCACTGCGGATTTCACTCGCATTTTTTCACTTGGCCCATAAAAAAACAGGCTACATCTCACTGTTCTTCTCAACGTGACAATGCTACCAAACATGCCATCTTTATTTAGTAATTTTTGGTCTTTCCAATGGAGCGACACCTGATCAAGCCATTGCTGTCTGTAGCGAAAGATTCAAACTATCAATTTGCCAACTTTGAACATCCAGACTGAAATAATATTCCATAAAAAAATTGTTGTGCATTACTTTTTGATCCTCCCATGTATTTTGCTTAAGAAAGGGTGCAATGAATTTGAAATATGTCATTTAGCCACTTACTTGCAAAGTTACTTCTTTTATCTCATTGCTAAAAGAAGTAACTGAATTTATACCCTGGGAGCGTTTGGAAGGGTCTAAAAAGCATAACATTCGTGCTCCTATAATGACAGAAATTGTATCAAAATCTAGGAATCAGTAAAGATATAAGAAACCGAACTGCTTGTGCCCCTCCTCCACCTTGAAAAAGGAAACAGAACTTTACTCACTTACCTTCTAATAAATGGGGTAAACTGTTGGTATTTTTAATTATAAACTCTTGATTTAATTGCTTGGCATCTTTCCTTCCATAAATATGGGACATTTCTTGTTTCAAAACAGCCAACACTGGTTCAGAGAGACCTTTGCTTTCAACAACTGTTTAAAAAAAAAAAAAATTTTTTTTAAATTACATTATCAAATAAAAAAAACAACCAGTTAAATAGCAAAGGCAAGCCATTTTATATTCCATAATTAAAATTTCATGCAATGATCTAAAATCTAATCAAATCATAGTAACATGAATTTTTTTTTCTTTTTCTAATAACATCATGTCATTCTGTCAAATTATGAATGATAATTGGGATTCCTAGTTTGTGTATCATATATCGTCTTGCATAAAGTACCCTTGTGTATAATATGATGCCCATTTTTCATGCTACCTTCCTGGAAAAATGAATTATCTCTGAATAAGACATGCCCAAAAATTTGGGCCTTCTGATGTAAAATCTCAAATATTTTTTCCAGTACAATTTGAACAACCTACCAGAGTGTTGTCTAAAATATTTACATCACAGTACATTAAATCATTATTAATTAACGATGCTTATTTTTGGCTATAATACAATCTAAAATCTGGAAATTAGGAAAAAGTTAAATGTGTAATTTATCAAACAGAGACGTAGCTATGATATTATGAGGGGCATAAATTATATATGATGACAGCAACATACTGAAATGTTATGTTGAAAATAATTAAATAAAAAATAAGGATACGATTTTAAGAAGAAAATATTTGCATCATAAGTGAAATCTTATCATCCAAAATCAATCTCTATGACACCAGATTCAATGATACAAATGAGACAATTTCTACAAATAGTTAACAAAATTTGAGCTGCTTTTTCTTTCGCAGAACAAGAAACAGACTTTAAAAATGTTCTGTCCCTATGGCTACGGTCTCCCACTTTGACCCATGCACCACACAAAATTCATGCGACGTTGAACATTGCATCTGGAACAAAGCAGAACTTTTTTCTTTACTAATTTTACCAATTAAATTTCAGGCAAACTTTAAACAATTAAATAATATCATTTCATGATGAAAATGAATACTCTTAATAAAGGTGAACACAAATGATTGGAATGGTTTCATGATTTTACCATAGATGTATTATTTAACTTATCAACACAAAACTTTACAAATACATCGGGTAACTCGTCCAGTTTTATTTTTTTTTGTCATGTTACAGGTACACGACATGTACCTCTTCAGTGACTCTATGGATATCAAGTCTATAGGTTGATTTAAATGCCAAATCTATCTGCCAGAAGGCATCCCCTACGGTTTATGAATTTTGTTCTAGTTTATTTACAAAAGTTTAGTGAAGATGAAAGTTAAAGACTTGAAAGAAAAGCTTCAGTTAATAGGAACGAAAAATGATGGAAATAGACAAGTATTGACTAACAGTGAGCCAATTTTATAATGAATTACGATTTACGAAAGTGATGATGCTAAATATTGGTTTAGGCTACGACATCTCATTTAACCTCACTAAATTTTTCGATCTGTAGGAAATCCATGAAACTTGAGATTTTTGTTTTTAACATTGTTGTTTGAACATTGTGGAACTGAACAATTTACATGCATGTTCTTATACAGTATTCTTAACATTGCCGAAATTTTCTCCTCATTTCGACCATAGCGTCATAGCCTCAGATTCATAAAACGTAGGCGCTGCCATCTATACTTAAATCAACCTATAACCACATTCATTCCACACTCAATGAAGCAAGCATGTCCTGTTACTGCGAGCCCATATTTCTGGCAGTTCAGCTGGTAATTAAGGCACAAAGACTGAGTCCTTCACATACCACTATATAGGCACAAAGAAGTCACAAGGGGTTAAGTCCCAGGAGTGTGGAGGCCATGGCAGCAGTTCATGGTCATCATTACCGAGACGACCAATCCATCAGTTTTGCAGTCTGGTGTTTAGGAAACATACGCCTGCTGGGCATATGAAAAAACTTGGGAGTTGCTCTATGCATTCGTAATGGCATTGAGGCAAGGACATCTCCCAGGCAGCAAAGAAGGGGTAACTAACAGGAAAAGCAGCCTCGCACAAGGTACCCGATGTAGTTTCACTCTGCTATATATTTTGTTCACACATTCATGAAAAATTGTAAACATATATCATGGGAAAAAATTGTAAACATATATCATTATAGATGATGACGGTTAATTGGCCGAACGGTTAACTGAGGGACAGAAAATAGAGGTTCTACTGTAAATATATTTTTTGTGTTTATATTACAGGAATACAAAAGATTATACTGCATTTTTAAGTATCTCCTGATTTCCTACTGAACACACTGCTTCATATGTAAATGTAGAAATTATCAAAATATAGTTTCTAGTCTGATCTTTCATTCAAAATGCTTGGGATTTCTTTTAAAAGTATAGCAGGGCCTTTTCTCTTTCTGGCACAACTCGGTCATGACTTCCCCCATCTTCTTAAAGAACAGTATAAAATTCGTTCTTTGTCGTGCATGTGACATACAACTTATATAGCATTTAAGTTATCTTTCCTTCCTTTCTCAATATGCTTATTTTATCTGCTAACATTTCAAACCTTCAGGCTCATTTGCTTAGAAATTAAAAAAAATAATTTAATGAGACAGATCTTAAACCCTAAACAGCACAATCATAAAGGAGCTGAGAATGGTGGTGGTGAAGCATTCATTACTAGACACAGCTCTACAAGTTCTACCTTTTTAATTGGATGATGCAAACGGCCGATGCACTTTGTTCATTTTACCTGATGACGCGTTTAATTTGGTGATTACTCTCATATGCATATTAATTACATGTCCCTCTACATTATGATACTATTAACTAAAAGAAATGTTATATTTCGAATTTTGAATGTTAATCAATCATATACTTCATATACTGGCATTACCAAACAAATATAAACTGTAAAATAAAACATTATATAAATTTAGCAACGAAAGAGAATCTAATTTTATTTAACAAATTCAATGATAAATTTTAATGTTTTCACATTACCTCTCTGAAAAAATTTCACAAGGCAAACATGAAGATGTGGATTGTTAGGATCCATCGCATATGCCCTCTTTATTGACTGAAGCATAAGTAATAATTTACCTATTAAAATTAATAAGATCAATTAGTTATATTTAATTTGTTCTTTAAACATTAGCTTTCATTTTTCTTTTCTAGAAACCATGTTACAATTTAAAAATTACCTTTCCTACTATAAATTTCGTAAGCTAATAAATGCGTTTCTATTCTATTTGAAGCTAAAGTCTGAAGAGGCTTGAGGAACTTAATTGCTTGTTCCAAAGGATCTTCCACCTTTACAAAAACAAGATGACATTAATGCAATTTTTTTAAAACATCATCTCTCAACGTTTCTTTCTCTTTTCGTAAGCACAAAACCATATCTTTACTTCCAACCTTTGCTAATTTTTCAGGAACTAATTCCTCTTCTTTTGGACCATCCGATTCTCCATCCTGCTGCTGCCTTGCTTTATTGTGTTGCTCTCGTTTTTCTGCAGCTGCATTCTGCTTTTCTTTTTCTTGCTCCGCTTTAATCCTTGCTTTCCTAAGTTTATTTCTAAGTTTCTTTAATTCACTCGGATCCAGATTTTCTAAAAATACAAAATCATATTTTGAAATGATCTCAGCTTAAAGTAAAAGTTTTGGTCTTAAATGACATACAAGGTTTGTGGACAAAGAAAGGAGCTTTCAGTTAATAATTCATAAAGAAACATTTTCCCCCCTCTTGAGAAATTTATTTGAAACAAGAAAAACATTTAATGTACGACAAATACAAAAAAATTCTATTTAGTCAAACAGTTCTAAACCTTATTAAAAGCAAATCCTCAAATCTACTTATAACCTGGTGATTCACAATAGATTTTACACAATCAAAACACTTTTACACTTGAAAGTAATGCAGGGAAGTAATGAAAGGAAGAGGCAAAGCAGAGAGAAGATGGGATTGGAGAAACAACACTCTTTGTAAACTCTCTATTAAAAATAGGTGGAGAAATAGAAGATCACTCATGGAAGGAGAAACCAATTATGGTTCACTTAATAGTATCAGTAAAGCATGAAGATTACTTTTCATTTACATAATTCCTAGCCTGTGTAAAATTTTTTTTTACACTAAATGAAAAATTCCGTTAAAAAAAAAGGTCAAAGCCACACCTTCATCTTTGTCCAAAAGAGTTTTAAAACAAGAGAACATTTATTTGTTTTCTGTTTTTTGTTGTTTTTTTTAAAGAAATGAATTTTTACTAAGTATAATAATTTATATAATTATTTCCCCCCACTCTAATCCTAATATATTTAATTTGTAATATATATTGATTCAATTGCTTTAAAAATTCCACCTTTGTTTTGTTTACTGTGCTGACAAATTCCACCTCTTTTGTTTTATTTTACCATATTTTTCTTACGTATATATGGTGCTTTAAAGATATACATGTCCCACCCGATTCCATAGATTCACTCTCAATCTCTGCTGTCTTGCATCAATGAAATAGGCTTTCTTAAAGAATTAACTCTCGACCCATATGTATTGTAAAGTTGACCAACTGCAATCAAACGGTGTTACTTGCTTCAGGCAATATTCCATCCACCCACCCCCAAACCTCAAACTCTAACTTCATCCTCTTTCTTTCCTCGTTTTTATTTCTTCTCATTTTGCAACGGAACAGCACACCACACAACTGCAATCACTTAAGCGACAACTAATAACCTAATGTTTCCAAATGTGAAGGTAAAGTTTTAATTTTATTGTTAATATCTATTACATTTACCTATCAAAATAATTCAATAAAATGCTTTCTCATGAAAGAAGGGATTTATTTAACCTTTAAAAATATGATAAAGCTTCACAAGGAAAGAGAGAAATCCTATCAATAAGCAAGGAAACCAATTTTTATGCATATCTAATAATAACAATTTTGCTTCTTAAAAATTATGTCGTTTATGTTGCTTTTACAATCAATGACATGCCGATAAAAAAATGTCTTTTAGAGAAAAATTACATATACCAAGACAATAGTCACAAGAGTTCACTGATTTTGCACTTGCACAAGTTTTTTTAAATGTATCCAAATAAATTTTTCAGAATTTAAATTATCATTAGGGACTTAAGAATAATTTTCCTGAACAGACAAATTAGCAAGTCTATGATTTGTTGCCTATAACTGCTCCACCTCTATAAAAGATTTTAAAGATTTAGACACTATACTATGATTTTTTGATGAAACTTTATGACAAACAATTCTGTGCAGATATGTTAATTCAAAATCTAAGTTATATCTTTAGGGATTTATTATTTAGACCCTTTCAATCTGCAATGCAAAATGTAATCAGCCTGATAAAACCTATAATAATAATAATAATAATAATAATAATAACAACCACTGTAATTTTCAGTATATAATATATACCCCCCCCCCGCCCATCCATCCTCCCTATTTTTTTAAATCTTATTTTCATTGCATTTAATTATCATAATATTTATATTTTATAATATGTAGTCATGATTTTTTAACTTTTATCCCCCCCCCCCCCATATTACTGAAAATTACGGTAATAATAATTTTTTATTTATTTAATTTATTTATTTTTAAATAAATCTACATGTACAACAAGGACAAAATCAAAAGGATAATCTAAATAATAATAATAATATTAAATAAGAGTATTATGAATTTAAGAATGATAAATGGCTTGAGAAAAGGGCTGCTGGTTATTTAATAGAAATTAATGTTTTCACGTTTATTTTTCCCCATATACTCCAGCATATTTTCATTATACCCAACAACAATATGAAATTTTTTTTTTGTCAAATGATACAATACAAAAAATCTCGTTATAGTAACAAAAATTATAAAATAAGAAATATACTGCAATATCTCAAGTTTTACTTGTGACCTTTTTTAATGCAGATACAATGAAAACATGACAATCGAAATATTCTGGCTGTAACAAAACTGTAAATATTTCAAAGTGAAAGACCTGAGAACTATTTCATTATAATGAAAATTTTTCTAATGACTTTCATTATTAATAGAGAGATATCAAGTTGCTAACTGCATATTACTGTGAATAATTTATATAAAGTTTTCACAATCTTGTTAATATTAAGAAAAAAATTTCCAGCTATAAAACATACAATTTTTTAATAACTGTTCAATTAATTAAATTAGTGAGAAATATAAGAAATAAATAGTTCATTGGTCATTGTAAATATTCTTAAAAATCATTCATATGTCAGAATTTATTCTTCCTAACTGTGTACTTTTAAAATACATATCCTCAACTTTATGGTGCAGAATAAGATGACCAACTTCATCTTTACAGACTGCTTCACTGCAGTGAAAGCAAGCTGCAATTGACCATGGCAAAGACTCTTAACCATAATATTATATAAGAAGATAAGGAAGAAAAATTGTTTTTAAATTTAAATATTGTGATCTCATTAGCTAACGAGAATGATCCTCTCATCAACAAGGACAAAATCTTTGAAGATTATTTTTAGCAGCATTAAAAGACATATACCAAGCCTCTTTTTTGAAAATCAACAATGGTTGAATACATTTTAATTCTAAACCTCCCTTCAAGCTCTTCGTATAAGGGGAGATTCACTTGAGATTAAGTACAACTTCAATGATCATTACTCTAAGTTGGAAATAAAATCTAAAAAAGAAAAAAAAAAAGGGGGGGGGGAAACAAAAATTGTAAATGTCTATATTGGACATGAGACACATCGATAACTACTTTTATTTTGATATATTAACATTATGCTTAAACTTAATTTCATTTACAAAAGTAATATGTTCTATACAGGGCGTCCAAAAAGCTGGTAACATGGCAGATATCTCAAAGCTGCCAGCAGGGCTAGATCTGATGAGTGTGGTTTATAGCTAATTGGGGGGTGAAGAATTCATTGCCGCAATGAAATTTGACTTTGACCCCCATATTTAAGGTCATCTATTTGCTAACTCGAAAACTATTAAAGATGGAGAAAAATTTCCGATTGCTACCACATTAGTCTAAAAATTTTTAATCACATCCTCCCCCTTGAAAGATTCTGAAAAGAAAACGGGCGAGAAAGAGTCGCTCAAGGTCAGGTTGGGCTGGCTAGGTTGGCTTCACCGCAATTCAAATGTGTTAGAAACCTCAGCCAAGTGCTTTAGTAAGACTCTTTCTCACCCATTTTATCAAAATCTTTCAAAGGGAAGGGTGTGGTTAAAAATTGTTTTTAGACTAAGGTGGTAGCAATCGGAAATTTTTCAACATCTTTAATAGTTTTCCAGTTAGCAAATAGATGACCTTAAATATGGGGGTCAAAGTCAAATTTCACTGCGGCAATGAATTCCCCACCCCCCTATTACCTATAAACCACACACATCAGATCTAGCCCTGCTGGCAGCTTTGAGATATCTGCTATGCTACCAGCTTTTTGGACACCCTGTATAATGGTTTAGGAGACCACAGCTTTAAATTCAGCCAGGTATTGATAATGCTCAATTCAAGGTTGTTTAGTGGTACACTTTTGGGTATGACTATATGAATGGCTACAAAAAATAATCCTGAAATATTAATATAGAATGATATTTGATTTCTTTGCGGCATCAAGGTATTTCGCATATGCCTTATTGTGAACAAAATCTTATTGTGAACAAAATCTTTATTGTGAACAAAAGGTCTGCGTTTTCTTTTCTTTGTTAGCATTTTAATCCACACTGAATTGGTTAATCCATTTCACATGCAGTGCTTACAGATAACTTTTTACCATTTTCTTTTAAATTATGGCATGGAATGGATTCAATGAATGTGAAGATAAGATTGGGACAGGAAAATTCATTTATTGTAAGCAGGAAAACTCAATCCTGACTGGCTGTATATTTTGAGAGTAGTTTGAAAGGAGCCAAATAGTGGACTGACATGTGAACTGTGGAATGAGCACCGATATATAGTGATGCGGTGTATTGTAGCATGGAGAGAAGAAGGCCACACGTCAAAGAGACTAGGTTCTGGCAGCCAACATCACACCCCAGACCATGAAGACAGACACATCAGAAAATGTGCAACAGCAGAATCAACTTCAATATCCACACACATCTTGTGTACTCCATTTAAAGCAAGAGTAGCGTCCACAGGACCATCCGAAGACTTCTGAATGAAAGTGAACTACAGGTACAACAAATTCTGACCAGATTGTCATTGACACCGATCCATCATCAAGTACGTCTTCTGTGGTGCAAAGAAAGTGAAAGAGGCGCATTGCATTCTTGGATAAATCAAGGTTCATTCTGTGTGCATTAGGACATTCACCACATCTTATGGAATGCCATAGAGGTACAACACCAGAACCCATTTGGTGTTTATGTAGAGTACAAATGACAACCCATTATATGTCCTTGAGATCCTTCAGCTCCATTTCCTGCTATTTCTACATTGAATACCAAATGGCATGCTATAGCAGGACAATGTTTGCCCACATAATGCAGCCAATGTTCAACAGGCTCTACATGATACTGAGACCTACCTTGGGCTACAAGTTCACCAGATATTTTACCAATAGAGGACATAGAGAACCATATGGGTAGGCATTTTCACTGGCACCCATGACCTACGACAACCCTTTGCTAAAATATGGATGCAGTCGGAATAAGAATGGTGGAATGCGTTTCAGGACACCATACGGCACTTGTACAAAACAATGCACCATCGAATTGCCAGAGGGGCCATATCACCTAGGTCATGTTCAATAAGGGTCTACACACGTTCCTCGTATGTAATCACCCTTTGTGTCATGTGTATGGTAGATCGCAAGTTATTTACAATGTAAGAGGGTTGGGGCATAAGTCACGGCAACTATTTTTTTCTCAGAGCTAAGGGATGGTATCACAAAATGTCATTCTCAAAGAAGCCGTGCATTCATAGTATGTTTCCACAACACCAGATTGCTCTGTGATTTCGTGTTGTTGCAGAGACAGCAATGTTAAATCAGTTCTTAGTTAAACGCCTTGCAGAATGGATGTAAACTAAACTGAACAGTCTGGAACATGAAACCTGTAATGTCATTTCAACTACCTTAATAAACAGGACTAGCAAAATATTGGCAGGTTGTTTCATCTGTAAATTTCACATTTTTCACCCACATTTGAATTCTCACGAAAATAAATAAATAAAATAGTTGCCCCAACTCTCGTATTTTTCATGCAAAAATACTTTTCATAAAAGTTTCCATGTCTCATACAGTAAGTTTCACTTTCTCTGTCCAGTAGTGTATTATTTGTAAACGGGGTGAGGCAAAAGTCTGGTAATAGATTGTAAGGGCTATTTGGTAGTGCCATTTTCAAGTTAATGCAAGATAGGGCTCATGAATTTTGGAAACTTATCTCCTAAACTATGATAGATAGAGGCATAGTGTTAATTGCAAAATTGTAGAGCACCTTTCAAATACTTTAAATCACTGGTTATTGGGAGAAAATTAGAAAATGTTTGAAGTTTATAAGGTTGGTCATTTGCAAAGATGCCCATCGTTGGAAGCAGTTGCTATTTCTAAAAATTTAGAGAAACTTGAAAGGTACCAAGATTAGCTCCTCAACTGTTAAAAAGGCATCTGAAGAATGCTGAACTCCAGGAAAGAAGGCCAGCGAATATGCCATTGATTTTAGCCAAGAATAGAAGTGTGAGAATTGCATTTGCAAAGAAGTAGGAGCACTGGGCCCAAGAGATTAGGCAAAAAATCCTTTGGAGCGATGAACCTACGTTTAATACGTTTTCCTCCAGTAAAACAAAGATTCAATCCAAGATACCTGTGTCCAGGTCTTAGATGCTTTTTCCAGGTCAAAATTTCTCACATTATAGTAGATTACTTACGGTAGTCATTTATTTCAGCAGAAAAATACAAAATGATTTTATTCAAAGTATGCCCCCATTCCATTAATTATATCATTTTTCGATACCTTCATGAGCAGTGCATTGCTCTTCAGAAAAGGCTGGCTGCAGATACGTAGAAATCTGAAGGAGTCTGATGAATATGGCTAATGGGGCAAGATTTCCCAATTCAACCATTCCAAATGTTTGAACGGCCCTGTAATGTTTTAGACCAGGTTTGCAGTGTGGGGCCTAAAGTTGTTGTGTAGCAGAAGTTTCTCTTTTAAAGCTCAGTTCAAACATATTAACTGCAGTCGGTAATGATACCCACTGATGGTTTCGGAATAACCGCCAAAATGTGTGGATTTCCACTTTTGTGGATACTTTTTGCGAAAGTTCACTGTTTTCCTTCAGATCTCACCAGATGCATAACATAACTTTCATCATAATCACCACTAGGGAATCGCTGAAACTACTCTTTATACATGGTATGCTCAACGGATCATGATTGCCATAAATATCAACAAGCATTCCATGATTTCATAAATACAAGGGGATATCAGAAAGTAACACCCCTTTATTTATTTTTTTAACAAAGTAAATATAGTCGCTGTGTAAAAGTTAACATAGTCAAAAAGAAGGCTGAGTACATGCACAAACATTGCATAACAAGAACTGTTCCTGCACACATGCACTATGTGCTACCAGTCATTTTACAAATGGCTGCCACTAACACACAGTTATACAGTGGAAGAACAGTCAGCTGTTATACAGTTTCTTTTCGCAAAAGGAAAGAAACCCTCTGAAATTCATAGGGAAATGGTAGAAGTTTATGATGACGACTGTCTGGAGTATTCCAATGTGTGCAAATGGTGTAAAATGTCTCGGGAAGGGAGTTAACCTTGCCTATAATCTGCAGTTCTGGGCAGCCTGCATCAGCGGCAACACTGACATTATCGAGGAAATTAACAACACAATCGGAGAAAACAGTCATTTCCTTGAAAGAAGTGAGTGAAACATTTTACATGTCCTATGGATCTGCATGGGATATGGTGCGTGAGAAGCTTGGATACCAAACAGTCTGTTCGCGTTGGATTCCAAAAATCTTACACCAGAACCAGACCAGCAACAGGATTGCATGCTGTGCAACATCTGCAGCAGTACAATTAGGAGGAAAATGCATTTCTGAAGGGCACTGTCACAGGAGATGAGGCCTGGGTCTTGCACTTCACACCTAACCCTAAAACTGCAAGCATGGTGTGGAAACATCACAATCTGTGGTTCGCAAAAAATTTAAAGTTTCTCCTCCAGCTCAGAAGATTTTGCTTACAGTTTTTTTGGGATATGCAAGGCATCCTAATCAGAATATTCTGAAACTGCTGAAGCTTTGGCATAAATGCCTAAATCATCAAGGTAAAAGTAGATAAAAACGTGTTTTAACTGTACTTAATTGTTTACCTGTATGTTTTATACAAGGGTTGGGGCATAAGTCATGGCAACTATTTTTTTTCTTGTAGATATGTGAACGGATCACAAACGTATGTGTCGTGTGGAAGTTCTGCAGGCATAGTGTGTATGCAGAACAACAGATAACTCTGTGATAGCTGGTAATAGCGCAGCGAGGGCTGTGAAATCAGTCGATTGGTGAGTGTCGTGCGAGATGGAAGTAATCCGTGATGAGCAGCACGCTTACATCAAAATAGCCGTTCTCCGAGGGAGAAATGCGATAGAATGTCACAGTGAATTAGTGGAAGCCCTTCGGAGTAATGCTCTACCATACCGTATAGTAGCACGGTGGGTAGGAAAGTTTCAGCAAGGACATGTGTCAACCAGTGATGAGCAACGTTCGGGACGACCGGTCAGTGTGCGGACCGACGTGACTGAGGATGATGGTATTCAGCGCCTCCCACATCGTTGGCAGCGTGTGGTGACAGTAGCAGGGGACTACTTTGAGGGTCTTTAGGCCCAGGTTTGTCATGTCAACTCTATGTGTACTGTGTTGTCATTCTTTTGCACCATGAAGGCCATATTGCCCTGTATATACCGTAGTAAATTAGTGTGTTACGATATTTCAGTGCTATTCATTGTCCACAAATGTAGTTAACACATTGTCCTTTCGTCTGTATATGTCACATTTTCCAACCGGACTGGTATCTTCAAGAAAAAAAATAGTTGCCATGACTTTTGCCCCAACCCTCGTAATTTTCTTTGAAAAAATATAAATCTTGATAATATTTATACTTGATTAAAAATATACTTTCTGATATATCTCCTCATACAATTCTTGATAATATAGTAAAGGAGTAACATTTTTTTACAAACATTGCTATAGGGGTAATTGATGTCATTTTCAACAAGAAAAAAGTGATGTTTACACTTTAATCAAATTTCTACTGTGATTCCAAGCTCACAAATACACCTTCAAACACGAAATTAGTACCATTAGTGCATCTTTCTGATAAGAGTGGAAACTTATTTCCATACTCAATATTTTTAAACGAATACGTACTACAGTAAATCCAATAAAATCGTATAATGCAGGAAACAAATACAATAAAGAGGTCAATAGAAAAAAAAATAAAATCAATAAAACACTGCATTTCAAGCAAATACAAAATAAATATAAAAAACATTTAAAATGTGAAAGGCAAACACAAACAAACAATTTTATTGCATATTTTTCTACTATTTTATATTGCATTATTTAGTTTATGCAAGTAGTATATTTAGGAGTGAAACTTGCATAAACTAATAGAAAAAGAATTTATAAAAAATAATTTATAAATATTGGGAAAAATCGGTGATTTTTTTTTTTGTTTTGATTAGAAATTCACAAATTGCATTTTCAAGAATCAAACGAGATTGCAGATTGTTGATTGGGGAAGTGGAGCAATTAAAAAATGGCATTGATTTGACTAACAAGGAGACTCCAAGTACTCGGATTTTTTTTTTATTTATAAAATGCATATAAGAATTATCATAATTAAACATAATTTAAAATTTCTGATTTGCAAAGGTTATTTTTTACATAAATTGAAAAGTTGTTACAAGTTATATTTATTTCCTTTATTAAAAAAAACCCACAAAAGAAGTTATAATTTACGTGTAGGTAAAGACAGAGATAATAGTTAATTCCATACATAACAAACTTCTGCTCCTAGAAATAGGAAAATGTAATTTGTTGGCTAATGTGCTAGTTAAAAATGTTAATTGATAAATACCAATATGATAACATTATATTTAATAATAGTCAGATGGCGCAATAATTATTTAATCTCTGTGTGCATTAAATGTCATCCCAAAAGTTACAAAATTTATAAAAATAATTAAATGTGGATAATTAATTTTTTTTTAAAATGCTCATTTATCACTGTGGATCATTAATTATAATAATTCGTATATGCATTTTACCACTAGACCATCTGAACATGACAAACATCTATGCTACAATTCAGGCATTTATAAAGTACAGTCAATTATAACAAACTTTATGAATTTTTCTTTCCTCAGAAAATTTTGAGAAGTGCACCGAATGGGCTTTGCTTGGGTGTTTAATTTGGTGACAGCTAAACATAGATTTTTTTCTTTTTATCAAAATCAGTGAGTCCAAGTACTTGGAATCTCCTTGTAAGATAATTGTAATGTAAGAAAGTAAGACGTACACATATCATGTTTATTCATGTATAATGGACCCCCACTTTTAGAGCCCAGAAAACTTGCAAAATTCAAATATTCATGCATAATGCGACCCCCAAATTTTTGACTCAGATGAATGAGACGATGCTGAAAGGGATTTCTGTGTACAATTTACTTAATTCCATCACCTGTTCAGGCTATATAGTGGATGCAGTGCTTTCACCAATCTACAATTGTGAATGTTGGGTAGCATTAAATAAAGAAATTTAAAAAAAAATTAATAAAAATCAGAGGTTCTTTAATCTTATTAAGACAAGATAATATTTAATACACAGTGATAGGTCCTTTAATCAATTGTTCCTTAAATGTACGGCACCTCTGCAATTTTAATTTCAGTTTCCTATTTAATTGTTTATTTAAGAAATCCTTAAAGCTATTAAAATAATACCGTACTAAATAAAACTGCACTAACGATTGTATTTTTGGCAAATTTACAATTTGCATTTGCATTAATGATTAGTATGACCCCTGAAAATTGTCAGCAGCAATACTTCCTTGAAATACTACATTCTTTATAATATACAAATGAAATTGACCTTTATTGGCGATATTTCTAGTTTATATTATGAGATTTGGTCATTTCAACAACTGTATAACAAACAACGACGCTTAGTTCTCCAATAGCAATCGATCAAGCAACTCAGGATAGAAGTGATGCTATTTTATTATTATCAAAATTAAAGATCTTGCTTAACTGGTCAAAATTTTATTTCATTTTCACATTTAATGTTACAAATTTACTTAGCATGATTATTACGAATAAATGGCTTTTTGGCTGAATGGTTGTCCATAGTAGTGATATTACCAAGCCTATTTAATATTAATTACTTATGTACTCTAAAGTACTTTAGTTTAAAATAAAAATGTATTTCACTTGTACAGGGGTTGGGCAAAATAATATGAACACCTTTGATTTTAGATGTTTTGTTGAATATCTAGAAAAATACTTCACGAATTATGCTGAAACTGCAGGGGTGTAAAGAGCATGTTACGCCTCATATATTTCAGCAAAGGTTTTGTCCCGAAGGCAAATAAGAAACCAGCAACAAATAGAACAGAAAAATTAATGTTTGGGATCACCCTGTAAAAAATAATGCTTGAAATGCATTGTAGCTGTAGCATATCGTCACCTTACTTCTAAAACCTCGTAAGTCCGAATTTTTCTGAAAATGAGGTTATACTTACTTTTTGTTCATTATGGAAGCCTTCTTCGATGTAATAAAGCCTCGTAAGTCTAGAGTTTACATGAGTTATATAAAACGAAAAGAAATAAAACCTCGTATGGCTGTAATAAGCAATATCAAAGAAGTTTTTATGCTCTCTTGAAAAATTTGTTAAATTAGGCTTACGAGGTTTTAGAAGCAAGGTGACGATATGATTATGAGGCTTCTTTTACTTATTTGTGTTCATTTATATGAGAATAGCACATATCTTTATGGAGATATAAAGGCATATTGACTTCATATCAGTGTAAGGAAAAGAAATTGATACTGGTGTCCAGCCCAAAAATAAAAATTTGCAGAAAACCCCTTAACGTTTTGTTTATTTTTGAGAGCAACTGAAATTCAACTCATTCTATCGGCGATATCCTTCTGAATTTTCATGATATTTGCTTGGGCTTTTTACAAGAGTAACTCCATACATTTGGCAAATAAATTATGCAAGAGACATTTTGGTAACGCTTGTGCATCCCCAGTTAAATATTATTTAATAAAAATGCTTATACATTATCAAATACACCCGTAAGCAAAAGTTTATACACCCTTGTCAAAAACTCGCATTTTCATGATCTTAAATATATTAAAGAAGTTAATTTTTTGTTTTGACTCAATCAACATGTTTTAAGGAACTTTATAAGAAATACTACATAATTGTAAAGTAATATTATTGCAGCTATTTATTTTTCTGACAAAACTAGCAAAAACATGAAAATCAAAAGTAGTCACACCCTTCAGTTAATACTTCGTTGCACAACCTTTTGCAGCACAACCAATAAAAGCTGGGGATAGCTTCTGATAAGTTTTTCACACGTGAATGGGATTTGAGCCCACTCTTCTAGGCAGAAATGTTAGAGTTCGTACAAATTCTTAGGATTTCGCAAGTGTACAGCCTTCTTCAATATATGCCATAGATTCTCGATTGGATTCAAATCAGGATTTTGACTTGGCCAGTCGAGAACATTAATATTGTGTTCTTTGAACCATTTTGTCGTATGCTTCAGATCATTATTCTGTTGGAAGATCCAGTTGTGTCGCAATCCAAGTATTTGGGATGAGGGTTTCACATTGGCTGCCAGTATTTCCTGGCATTTTTGAGCATTCATTTTTCCATGTATGCGGGTGAGATGCCCTGTCGCATTTGAAGAAAAACAACCCCACAGAGAGTGCTGCCATCACTATGTTTCACCATAGGGATGGTGATCTTCTCTAGATAAGCTTCATTCGGTTTTCTCCAAACATAAAGTTTTTGCCAAAAAGTTCAATTTTGGTTTCATCACTCATAACACTTCGTTCCATGTTTCATACTTATCATCTATGTGCTGTTTGGCAAACTGGAGACCTCAGTCTTTGTGGTGTTTCCGGAGCAGTGGCTTTTTCATTAGTGTGCACCCAACTAAGCCACTGTAACACTCGACGGATGGTTGAAGTAGATACATGGCATTGTTCGGCTGGCAGATGACTCCTCAGGTCCTTTCCAGTTTGTAGTGGATTGATTGTGGCAGCTTTGGTGATGGTACGGCATGATTTCGATGACAGCACCTTGGGTCTTCCTGATTTAGGCAGTGTTGCAGTAGTTTGATGTCTGTTGTATTTCCTGATAGTAGCCACGACTGTTGATAATGGAATAACTAGCTGTTTTGATATCTTTTTATAACCATCTTCACCCTGATGAAGCTTGACAATCTTCTGTCGCAACATATTACAAAACTTTTTTCCTTTGTCCATGTTGTCCAGCTGGTAGAAGGATTTTGGAGAAAAACAATCAGCTTTTAAAGGTTGAACTAATTAAATATTCATTTAACGAACATTTTTTATTGGTTCAAAAACAAATATATGCTAATTATTACGCTTCTTATCAGTTTAGTCCATTCACTTCCAAGGGTGTGAATACTTTTGATTGTCATGTTTTTGCTAGTTTTGTCAGGAAAATAAATAGCTGCAATAATATTACTCTACAATTTTTCTTATAAAGTTCCCTCAAACATGTTGATTGAGTCAAAACAACAAATTAACTTCATAAATGTATTTATTATAATCATGAAAAAGCGAGTTTTTGACTAGGGTGTATAAAATTTTGCTTACAACTGTATTTGATGTTTTTCTATTCTGATTGCAGGGTGTTGTCTCTACTGTAATTTGTCAAATTTCCTGAAAATGGCATGCATTGGGTTGAAAACCCTGCATGTTAGAAACAAAAAAATTTCGATTTTTTTTTTTATTTTAAAGAAACCTTTATATCTCCATGAATATATGTGCTATTTTCATACACAGGAACATAGGTAAGTAAAAGAAGCTTCATAATCATTTGCTACAGCTACATTGCATTTCAAGCATTATTTTTTTTACATGGTGATGCCAAACTTTATTTTTTTTTGTTCAATTTTGTTGCTGGTTCCTTCAGGACAAAACCTTCACTGAAATATACAAGGCGTAACATGCTCTTTACACCACTGAAGTTTCAGGATTATTTATCAAGTATTTTCCTATATATTTGACAAAACGTCTAAAAGGAAAGGTATTCATATTATTTTGTCCAACCCCTCCATATTACATAAACCCTCTACATACTTTGTTATCATTTATCTATTAAAATAACACTTAAGCACTAGAATAGAATTAGAAAAATCTCACTAACAAAGTCAATTTTTTTAAAACTATAAAAATAAATTTTACATGTTTGCTAAAGCACAAATGAAGAATGAGAGGTAACATTATCCGATATTAAAAACACCCAACAATACTGAATTCCAATTTAAAATACATTATTTTCATTACAGATGTCAAGACTACTTTTATTCATGTGTGCAGTTATTGTCCAGGGTGCCTTCATATCCCCAAGATCTAAAAATGAAACGCAAGAAGTTGGCAAAAGTGGAGAATTATCTAATTCTCAAACCGAAACTGTTTTAATAAGCCATGATCAAGCAAATACAGAAAAATTAACAACACCCAGCGAACTTAAATTAGTCAATTCATCAAAATCATTTAAACCAAAGCCAGACTCTAATACATCTTCACATCATTTGAAAAAATTTAATTCAAACGAAGAATACCAAAGTTCAGATTTGGATCCCGTAACCATAAAAGTTAATGACAGTTCTGCTGCAATTTCACCAGAGGTTAACTTCAATAATCAACTACCTCGAATACCAATCTTCCCTGGAAATATGTTGTTCTCGCCAAGCATGGCATCTAGATTAGCAAACATACGCACGAAGCAAAGCACCAATCAACAAAATATGGGAAAATTTCGAGGCCCCTTCCGACAACCACTTAGTGTTTCAGCAGGCATGCAACCCCCTTTTTTACCTAATGTTTTAGGAATGGCTGGGGGACGTTTACTACCGCAAGAATTCATGAACAGGCCCAACAATCTCTTTATGGGTGCAATGAACTTTCCTCGATTTAATGGAATTCCTCCATTTTTAGGAAGGCCTCCAAATATACCCATGAATATGAATATGAACTTTAATCCTGCGATGTTCAATATGCAACAAATGGGTATGGGTCTTAATGGTATTAATCCAGGATTCACTGATAATTTAGGTTCTTCTCTAAATACAACGTCCGGTTCCTTTAGTAACAATAACCCTCTATTCAATTCTGCCCAAAATTCTGCCGTATTCGGTAATCCATTTAATTCAAACATGGCACAATTTGGGAACCCTTTACCAGGTTTTACAAGTAATCCCTCAGCTGGATTTACGAATAATGCCAACTTTCGAATTGGTGTTCCTAATCTAATGGCAAGTGATGGAAGTTTCAGCAATGGACTAGGAAACATAGGCATGAACAATCCTCTGTCCTCTTTTGGAGGAATGGGGTTAAATTCTAGTTTTGACTTTTTAAGCCGACCAGACATGTTAAGACCAAGTGGAAATAGCTTGATGGCTAACGGGATGTTAGCAAATCAATTGTCTGCTATTAGTTCACGTCCGCCAGTACCTCTTGATTTCAAGAATAATACTTCAGGCAATTTCAATAACGATATTCTAAAATCAAATGGATTAGTCAATCCACTCTTCAATCTATTACCCCCTATGTTGAACAATGGGCAGCTGTTAAGACATCCAATAACGGGTTTGCCAGTGGGACAAAACAACCTCAACTTTCTTATGCCACATCCCTTGCAAGCTAATCCACTGATGACACGTGCCGGCCAGATGCCACCCTCGCTTATGCCACCTTTCAATCTCCTACAGTCCCAGTTAGCTATGGGGCAACTAGGAGGGCGAGGAATTTTAAATTTAAATTCTCTAAATCAGCTGCCTGCTAGCAATCTTACATTTGACGTCTTATCAGGGGGAGTATTTTCTGGAAGTAACAGAGATGAAACAATCGTCAGGCTCAATGGTCCAATGCAGTCTTTGATAGATAATCACGAAAAAAGTAAAAATAATGATTTCCATTTAAACACAAATAATGAAGAAGATAATGAAGCCAACAAAAACCTAAGAAACAAAGAAAACGACAACCTTACAACAACCACTTCTTTATCAAATGAAAATAAATCTGTGACCTTAACATCTATTGACGAACTTCTTACGCCGAAACAAACCACATCGAATCATTAAGAAAACAAAGAAAAAAGTTATACTAAATATATTATTATATCTTTGTGTAAATATATTTATATTTTTGTAGGTTTATATAAAAAAACATGAAGTCATTTATATATGTAAATAGCCATTCTGCTGTTATAATAAATTTGTAATGAACCGACATTGAAAATAATTTCTTTATCTTTTTTTTAATTTAACTTGGAACATAACTAATTAACAAATACTTAATTAAATACAGTGCACATGTTTACCTGTATTGATCTCTTCTGATGTCTCATCACTCTTCAGTGGTTTATCATGCAGCCTCAAATATACCTGATAAAAATTTAGAAAATGCATTAACTTATGAAATAAATGAATGAATGTGGGCAAGGATCTTAAATAAATAGATTAAATATCACTGTATTATGAAACGCCAGAATGTTTATCTATGAAAACATAACAGTCGGGTCACATCTATGTGGCCACGGGTTAATATCCAAAATAACCACCATGTGCAGCTCAGACAGCAGCTAGATGGGCTGGAAGAGATTCAATGAGCTGCTGGAAAGTTTTCGTCTTCATCCTTCAATGATATTTGTTGTAGTGGATTTAAAAACGGACTGAATTTGAATTAGGAACCGACAAATTATTTGTGACTACTTATTGGTAGTTGCACACAACATTGGATAAAAAAAAAAAAAAAAAAAAAAAAAAAAAAAAAAAAAAAAAAAAAAA
>JAHWFO010017072.1:2738563-2820378 GCA_023313115.1 Rhysida immarginata
TTTTTTTTATGGCCACGTCAAAATGGAACTTTAATTATAAAGACCCTGTATATGTTTGGTGCCAAAAATTTTTGTGCCTGCATTATTCGGGTCAACGTTGATATCCCTATAATACCCAAGTCTTGTTTTACTTACACCTTTTGCATACCTCGTGGCCTCAGTTAATAGGTCTTTTATCAGTAATTCAAAGCAGACTGAATTACGCATACCTTCCATGGAAGATGTGAAACAAAAATGAAAAAAAGGGAACAAAGAACTTGGTAATCATCCCTGCAGACCTCCAACCACTTCAAATCTGCATAAATCAGCCCCTAATCACTCGACACTTGAACAGCAATACACAAAATAAATGGCCAATGAAAACATGAATACGCATGAAGAAGAAAAGTCAAGTGGCCATACGAGTCAAGTTTTTGCAAGTGGATAAAGATTGCATGGAACTCCATTCTACTCTCAAGACTATAATGATGGCGATTCTTCCACCACCAATAACAATGAAGTGAGGATGAAAAGGCCAAGAAAGCATATAGGCCTAACTAGTAACGATTATTTTAATGCACATACCCAAAATAATTAGAAAAAATATAACTCTTGTGTTTCTTTGCTATGGCAGATGCTGCTACAACAGCATACGAAGCTTGCAATGCATTGGTCCCAACAAAGAATTTTTATGTTTTATTCTTACAATGCAGATTGAGTGGGGTGGGATTCTTCATTCGATCAAGTGGAAGAACCCTACAGTGGAACTCTGCAACTCAGCACACAGAGAAACAAGATTAGTCATCCAGCTTTCTAAAGATACAAGATTCAGATACAGTAAAATCCCGTTACAACGTATCTCACATTAATGTACATTTCAGAATAACGTACAAATTTAAAATCCCAGTCCCAAACGTAGTTATTTTAATGCTAAAAAGTCTCAGAATAATGCACACCTCGCATTAACGTACAAATTTTACGTTCCCTTGGTTAAATTATCACTTCGTTACAACGTACATCGTTCGAATGTCTTGCTCTGATTGGTCAATGCAGCCCAGGCGTAAGTTCACATTTCATTGGTTGGTCAGTGTAGCATATATATACCCAGAAATCTCTGCATGCTACTCAGTGGAGGTCCAATTTGTGCGGCAATTGGATTAGAAAGCTTCACTTGACGGACAACTACCATCTTCAATACGGTAAGACCATGTGTCTGTTAATTTTAATTTTAGCTTTAAGTAAATGTGCATGTAATAGGGTGACTAGCGATTGGGAACGGTAAGGGAATGTTATGTGACCGGGAAAAGTCAGGGAATTTTTTGTAACCGTGTAAGTCTGAGCATCATTCCAACAATTCACAGAAAGATTACAAATCGTAATGGCAGAAAAAAGGAAAAGGAAACAGTTTTCATTAAAGGAAAAGCTGGATATTTAAGAGAGGTGGACAAACGTACAAAACAGGTAGACGTTGCGAAACATTTTGGAATTCCGAAGACTACACTATCCACCATAATCAAGGATCGTAACAAAGTTCTGACTCTAGCGGAAAAGTCCCAAGTCTGTCTAGGAAGAAAACGTTTAAGACTAGGTAGGATTCTCGTTTCGTTGTTATTTTCATTTTTTTTCATTTTTTTAAAATCATCTTTTCTTGCATGTAGGAGATCACCAGGAAGTTGATGATTGTGTAGCTTCATGGTTCAGAGACATAAGGCCAAGAAACATACCCATTTCAGGCCCAATGATACAGGAAAAAGCCAAAGAGTATTCCACGATTTTAGGAATCCAAAACTTTGAAGCCAGTAATGGATGGCTTTTTAGATTCCGTGAGAGAAACGGAATTACTTGGCGACAAATCTTGGGAGAAGGTTCAGATGCCAACTTAGCAGCAGCGGAAAATAAAAAGTTTACATAACTATTTTGCACAGCACAGCAGTGCACCAGAATCATTTCACTTTGTCAGATATGGAGGACTTTTTAGGGAGGCAAGTTATGGAAAGAAAGCAGATGGTCATTATAGATTTTTTTTTTTTTTTAATTAATATAATACTACATATATGCTATAGTTTATTTGTACTGAATAAAATAAAATGCTACACTTCATATATTCTTATGTTTTTCTATGAATATATGCATTGATTTACAAGACACCCCCCCCCCCCAAGTTTCAGAATAACGTACAAATTTCCAGTTCCCTTGAAGTACGTTGTAACAGGAGGGGAGGGCGGGGTATTGAAGAATTTTATGAAGAGGTAAGTGAAATGAATACAAATGATACCACCATCTCAAAATTATCATGGGCGACTACAATGCTAGAATTTATCAGAGGAAAGGGAAACATTAGTGGAATTTGCTATAAATGAATAACTCTACATCATGAATATCTTCTTCCTGAAGAAACTGCAAAAATGGATTCGGTAGAGTGCCAATAGAAATCAAGCAGAATTGATTACTTCATGATAACTACCAAATTATTACAAAGCCCTACAATACTCGACTGAAGTGGAACAAAACATCATGGAAATAAGCAACCTACAAGGGGCAATCATAAAGTCATCACAATCGCTTTTGAAAATTTATGTTGCCACTGGGAAGCGACATCTCTCGAGTGCTGGAGGATATAAGCAGTGTTTGGTGCAGTATTGCTAAATGCCGCTAGAGCATCGAAAGCAACATGGTGTAGCCCGTCGGAAAATTGGAGATGCGAGCTGTAATAAGGGGAACAACGCATTCATCCATAGTGAAAAGCCAATGTAATCCACTACCAACAACCTTTCACCAGTCAGTAAGTCAGTGTTGCCAGCTTAGCACATGTTCCGCTAAATTTAGCAAATTTTACACTAAAAGTGCATTTGTACAGTTGAATTCAGCGGATTAGCTGTTTTAGTGGGTAAAAATCTTTTGAGTCAGAAAACTCAAGTTTTTCAGCCCGATCTAGCAGAACTCGTGTGGATACCAAGATGCGAAAAATAATCCAAGTGAAAACCATAACTGTAGAAGAAAGAACTAATATTACTTGGCAGCTGGAGTATGATACCAACCAACTTGATGTGTACAGAGGACTGAGTATATCTCACTCTATCATGTCAACGATTTGGATCATGAGAAAAATGAGAATGCTTTTAAATCCAACAATTTCAAATCAAATAAATACATATTGACTTTGGTATGAAGCCTATAGACCAGATAAAGAGCAATATTGGGTATAACAACAACTGGATATAATGACTGATTTTTCATGATCCCTAAGAGATCATCATAAATGATACTGACTATATGTGTTTACTCATCTTAAATGTAGAAAAACAATTTTTACAAAAATAATAAAGTTTAACACTTACAGAAACAAAAACTTAACCAAATATCTGAGACATTTTCTTTGAATTAAGTTGCTTTTTTCTCAAAATTTCAACAATCGAGCATCATTCATTGGAAAATATCAGTTTAACAGAAGAGAATTGTTATGTCGTGACTCCCCATGTTCCTGAAACCAATCCTATACAATTAGAGCACTATGGCAGGACACATTATCTTGCTGAAAATAGCTATCTCCATTGGGATAAACCACAACAAGAGCAACTTGGTCAGCATTAATATTTAGATATATTGTGCAATTCAGACACTGATCAACATGAATTAAAGGGTTCAAAGCATACCAGGACAACTTTCTCAAAGCATATAACTGCCTCCACCAGCTTGAAAGATTGTAGTAATGCATTTGGAGTCCATGCTTTCATGCGGTTTCCAACAAATTCTCACTCAGCCACCTACACAGTCAACTGAAAATGTGTTTTGGACCATGTAAGTTGTTTCCAATTATCACATGTCCTATACTTATGCTCCTGTGCAGAATGGAGGCATTTTCTATTGCTACCTGCAGACAGCAATGGTGTTCGAACAAGCCTTTGGCTTCCATCCCATATAAAGTAGTATATGGTGAACAGTCTCCAGAGATCATTTGAAAGGGCCCTTGATTAAGAATGCGCTGTAATTTGCTGCACTGTTGCCTTGTACAATTCTGGACATTCTCCCTTCCACCTGAGCATTCACTAGTCGTTGACAGCCCAACCTTTTAAGGACAACTCCACACTAAAATGAAAGTTCGAGATAGAAATAATAATGTGGCATAAATGAAAACACGAAGATCCAGGTCACTTCCCGCGCTCCATTACAAATAGAGGAAGTTACCAGCACGCATTTATTTCTATACAGATGCTTTTTTTACAATGGCTTATGCTTATGAACAAGAGGATTACACCAGCAGAAGTTCTGAATTGGATATAGATTTTAATTCATTTTTAAAGGATGTGGAAGAAGTTTCATTCGGAAACTACACAGATGTTCAGCCTTACTGTTATGAACCGCTGAGACACGATCATCCTTTGTGTATCTTGTACTGATCGATGGAGGAGACGATGGACGTTACTCGAATGTCGATTTCATTAAGTCTCTGTTCAGTATGTGACATACGGTTCTTTAGGTCAAGCAAAACAGAATCTAAATTCTCAGGGAATTATTGTAAAATCAAAGCCACCACTTGATCCAATGTTGCGGAGTTTGAGAAATACTTCGTAATCCCACGCTCCACCGCAGCTCCAATAGTATCGTCGAGTGAAGCCTTGGGGGAGGAATCCATTGTGGGATAATGGGTGGAATACTTTTTCGTTGAAGTAATTTTTTATTCTCTTTTAATGACAACTCGGATTTTAAAAACTCGGGGTAACGATGAACTTAAGACCAAATTGGAGCACCAGAGATGTGTAAAAGTTCCCTAAGAACACTCCTTCACATTTGTAAATGAAATTCAAACTACGTACTAATAAATGGTAGTCATGCACTTTAAATCTGACGGAGCTCGAATTACCAGCATCTGACTGCGGTAGCCATTTTTATTTTTATAATATCAACAATATACCAAATTTTATATATTATAGGCCAGCTCTACATTTGCCAAAAAGCTTCGGGACAAGACATTTGGATGAGTATGCACTCTCTCCTTTGCCTATAATGCTATGATAGTGTAACACTATCAAATAAATGGGGTTGGGGACAAAGGGACAAAAATCATCAATTCCTTCCTTTGACTCGGACAACAAAACTGACATGGAGACAAGGCAAGCCCTCAGATTGTCTCAGCTAGATTGTGGAGGAAGCAATATGAATAACACAAATTGATAGGTATATACCCTTTTTATACAATTTTTTTGTAATAGCAGAGTTTCGTATTAAACAGGAAGAGGAAAAATAAATTGGAAACACGTAAGTTTTCTCGTTTTTTTTTTTTGCTGATAAATTACATTATTTGATTGTATAGTATTTACAGTAGCCTATTACAGTACAGACCGATAAATTTTAATTAGTTGATGAATGAAAATATTCTAAAATTGACATCTATTTTTTATGACGTTTAGTGATTTTCCTATTAATAACACAGTCTTAACTTGGAAATACAAATAAAATTCTTCATCGGTAACTTCACCTTCAGTGAGAAATAAAGTTTTTAATTTGCTGGAAAAATTATTTCGCCTTCTTGCTCCTGTTCGCCAACTCATCTCTCGCCCTGGATTGGCTATCTTGGTTTTTGCAGAACTGCTCAATAATGGCTTCCTCTGCTAATGGCTCCACCATTATTAAATCACTATCAACGTCAACAGCCTTTAAAATTAATCACCGACAGTTTCTCTCTGCAAGCCTCCTGATTCCAGATGATCTGCCACTCCTCAAATCCTAAAAAGTCGTGAAAATAACATCATCGGGATTTATCACCAACCAATCGCTAATTCTTCTAACCAGTTAAGAGTTTTGACCTCACCCACAGATAGGAAACTAATGCCACGTGACGTTATTGCATTTTATCAATAAGGATGATTAAAATTGTTTCAAGTATTGAAAAAAAAAAGTTTTTCAGATAAATTTCAGATGAATTTTGCATAGATTTTTTCGGAATATCAGAGTTGCAAATATAAATATTCGGAGAATTTAACAAGAAAAATAGTCATTTGGAGTCAGGAAACAAAAAAATTTCATATTAAGCAGGTTTTCATATTAACCGATTCATAATATCCAAGTTCTGCTGTATACATATGAAAATACACAATATGCTTCACCAACGTCTGTTACATTGGTTACTCATGAAGTATTGTAGACAAGGGAGAAGAGTAAAAATCAAAAAAACTTCATCTACTGTATTAAAATTTATGTACAGTTGCCCGATCAATACCAGTTTCTGTAGCCAACTCCTGCAGAAACAATCTCCAACACCTTCTACGAGTTGTGCGTGACATACCCTGACGTCTGAATACGAAGCACTGCTATATTTAAGTACACACACATTCTAGCCAATTCACATCCATATTTGTCAGTGGTTGAAAGCCAACTGACTTTCGTGCGTTCTTTCTCTTCCGTCCTTGAACATCTACACTGTCAAATGTTTTTTATTGTTGGGGATTTTCTCAATTTTATAAATAAATTGATTGTGGAGATTAGATTTTATGTAACTTGTTCCCCCAACGTTCTTGTATTTAAATGTATTATTGAAATTTTGTGATACTTTTTAAGTTTCATGACGTCATGCCATGTGACCTTTTTTTTTTTTTTTTTTTGCTCTTTCCTAATTTTTTAAGTTTTTATTTGTATCACACTCCACCTTACTTACTTGGCTTCTGAAGATGAGTGGTTGCCACTCGAAAACGTTTAAGCTTTTATATATTGGAACTTGTTTCATAATGGGCCTTTTTGTCAAGATTTTCCGGATTAAATCAAGAGTTCTTTTCAGAACTATTCACGGAGAATTGGCTGTTCATCTCGGCGATTTGGAATTTTCTTCATTTGCAATGTCTTCCCACAAGGTCTTGTGCACTCTGCATATTCAGAAGAGTAGGACTTATAACGTTCACAGCATGTTATTGTAATGCTAAAGCAAAGCCATTGCTCTTTTATTGGCTAAGTTCCATTGTAACAGGGAAGGGGTGGGGTTTTTTATATTCATTATTATTTTTTTAAGTTTTCTTTTTTATTGTTGGGGATTTTCTCAATTTTATAAATAAATTGATTGTGGAGATTAGATTTTATGTAACTTGTTCCCCCAACGTTCTTGTATTTAAATCTACACTGTCAATGAGTACCATACGTTTCAATGTCATCGCTACATATTGAAAAACATGGATTACGGTCTGGGACTCTGCTAAAAAAAAGTTGCCATTATTCTGAAAAACATCCAAAATATAACTGGAAAAATATTCTACAAATTCGATCAAATTTTGATGGCATATTGAAACTAACGTTCCCTCTAATCCTTCAGACGTTCAAAGTTCCTGACTTTAACAGTTCCCACTATTTCAGCTTTGGCGTCATCAAAAGTACAACTTCTCCTATCAGAAACCTAGCACATGGGTTATTCACAGATGATATCAGAAGCCAATGTGCAAATCCCCTACTTGAAGTGAATAGTATTCAAAAATGAAGTTTAAATTGTTAATAAAGTTTCTGAAATTTTAAAATTTCTCTTTGTTTATTTATTTGTTTTTCTACATAACGATAAGTACATGTACAGTGAACTTGGTATAGTATTTAATTTATTCTCAAACACACGTGCTTTGGGAATAAGTTTAGCTTCCAAATTGGATTATTCAAAATTCAATTCATTTTAATATTAATATTAACTTAAAATCAACAGAGCAAATATTTATAATACCCACCCTGTCAATTTCGTGGCATTTTTTCAAACTATCCCCAAATTTTTCTGACCTCTGATATGCTAGAGCACATTCCATTTGAAACCACATGCACTGCATCTCGTTCAGGTTCTCCATTGCTGAAACACCTTCCTATCCAAAAAGGAAAAAAAAAAATAAATAAAATAAAAGGTTAAAATTTCAGTTTGAGGCTAAAGTGATTCATAATGATTTCATGTACACAATCTCAATAATTCATTAAAAAAAAATCAGAACTCATTAATTACTCGAGTAAATTTGGAGCACATTTCCTCAGCCTCCTTCACCATGTTTGCCCTCAACATGTATTTGGCACACTTAGAATTGATATACCTGTCAGCAGTGTCCAGTGCCTGAGCTTCATCCAAGCAAGTAACTGCTTCGTTAATATCACCAGAATGCTTCAAAAAGAAGTAAACACAAGGGAAAAATCATTACGCAAAACATAACGAAAAAAAAAAATATATATATATATATATAGATAATGTAATCCTTATACTGTATATATAAAAATCTAGCACTCTATGATTTATAAGATCTGAACGTAAGCATACTGCATCTTTTATTTAAATTTCACTCTTCTACAATCAAACATCCTGTAATTTGGAATGGAGAAGTGACTTTGTATAAATATATACAAAATATATATTAGGGGGAGGCCGTGGCCTGGTGGGCTTTCACTGAAAGCACAACTTCAGTGAAGTTAAGGAATATCAGGCACGGCTAGTCACTGATGGGTTTTGTTCTCAGCATTGTGATCGTGGAAATCGTGGAACGTAGTCACAGAATACGAGAATTTTCAACTAATTTATTTACTGAATTAAAAATCGGGAGATTGTTTTCTTAAACTGGGAGGGCGGGAGGTCGGTCTAAAAATCGGGAGTCTCCCGCCAAAAGCGGAAGAGTTGGCAGGTATGGTAAAGGAGTTTTTTTATCCCTAGAAAACACTGACAAGAAGATTCCACGTATTCTGACTCACCAATAACTCTACGTTTAGCTTTCACCAAATTAAACACTCATGCAAAGCCATTCAATGCACTTCTCAAAATTTTCTGAGAAAAAAATTCATTAAGTTTGTTTAATTGACTATACTTTATAAAAGCCGGGATTGTAGCATAGATTTTTATTGTGTTCAGATGGTCTAGTAGGAAAACACTAGAATTCTATTTTGCAGACATGGGTTCAGATCTTGTCTTCGATAAACTGGCCCCCCCCCCCCCTCATCGTAATTTTTTATAATATGTATGGGAATGTGTAATTATTTACTAAATATGCTACCAATTTGCTACCATAATTGTTTTATAATTATTATAAAAGAATTATTATAATTAAACATAATCTAAAATTTCCGATATGCTATGGTTATTTTTATATAAATTGAAAGGTTGTTACAAGCTAAGTTTTAGAAAAACCTCACAAAAGTTCTAATTCACATGTAGCTAAAGACAAAGGTAATATGATTAATTTCGTTCATAAAAAACTTCTGCTCCCAGAAATAGGAAATTGTAACTTGGTGGCTAATGTGCCAGTTAAAAAAGTTAATAAAGGGCGATTGATACCAATATGATGCTTATATTTGATAGTAAGTACATTACCTGGTGAAATAATTATTTAATCTTTGTAAGAGCTAAATGTCATCCTAAAAGTTGCAAAACTTATAATAATAATGAAGTGTGGATAAATAAATCTTTTCTTTAAATGCTCATTTATCACTGTGGATCATTAATTATAATAATTCATATATGCATGTGTTAAGCACAGATTGTGAAATTGCACAATTCACGAAATGCACAACTTTTTGCTTATTTCATAAACTGTCCAATCCCTTGCAAGGATTTATCATTGCTGAAAAAATCTTTTAAAGAAACAAAAAATACATAAAAAAATAAGTACTTCTTAATGACCATAAAATAAATAGTCAAATTTAAGGACTGCTAATGCAAAAATAAGTACTTTTAAAAAACTTTTTAAGGGCTCTTAAAAGAAAAAACTGAAATAAGGAGTTCTTAAGACTTTTAAGGGCTGTACGAACCCTGGCATAAGTTTCGCAGGAAACTTACCTGGAGTTTAAACCAATTGACTCGACAGATTCGACAGATCTGGAAGTCTTTATCTCTCGACGCAACCTATGCAAAAATTGTGGGTCGTCTGAATCGGGAGAATACGTGCCTGCAGGTCAACAGCACACAGCTACATATTCCTGCGTCAAGTGCACTTTGTCAAAATTTCGACTAGATGGCAGCTGGCTTTGCTGTCTGCTTATTAAAAAGCATGCCCTGGAGATGCCAAGTCATTATTAACAACGATGGTGATTGGACCACTTACCAATAAGCAAGCGCCACGGAAACAAACAGTTCTATGTAGAGTTTGTCTTCTCATTTTCCAAAACTGAACACTTAAAAAGTTATACACTGTAGAGCACACCAAAACCATAGGCATAGTCTACTTATTTATCAAACTGCCTCAAGAGTTTGGTATCATAGGGAACATTGAAACGTTGCAGATTGAGAATACACATAGTTGAATAAGCATAATAAAGAAATAGTATAGCTTCACTTCAGGTAGGAAAAGCATTGCGGCAACAAAATCTCAAATTGATGCCCTTCTTGAGTCTCATTCAAATATGTGTATCCTACAGCTACAACATTTCAATATTCCCTAGGAGACCAAAATTTTGGGACATCCTATATACTGCAGCAATACAATTAAACTGAATTGTAATAAATTTTGGAAAACAAAATTATTTCTACTTGTAACAATAAAAATGTCTAAATAAGCTCAAAAAAAAAATGATAGATTTATCAGTGGTCAGATCTTCACCATGGGTGCCCATTGAGTACATTATGAGCAGTAAGGAGGATCTATTGGAAATTACATCATTTAAATACTATCATAATAAATTTAAAATGCAAGAAAGCAGATTTAAAAGTTTAATATTTTCTACCACCTAATTTAATAGCACTCTTTATAATCATATTTTCATTTTGTGTGTTTCATTTTTGATGGCAACATAGCCGTACATATACCATGATTATAAAGCACACGTATTTCTCGCTTATACACACGTTAGGGTGATATCCAACCTACTTCATAGTAAATGGACTCATCCATCCAAAATTCTGCGCATGTGCTATGCTGCAAATAGTGTTTTCTGTGAGAGCCAATCTACATGCATGAGGAAAAACTGCACTGTGATGGATTCCGCACCATTTGATGGAACTGCAGATACGGCAACAATAAGATGCTGAGCAATGCTATGAGCTGAATGGGAGGTTTTCCTATGTCGTATCATAACAATGGATGAGACATGTTCTGATCTTACGAGCCCAAATTGAAACCCCCAATTGAAAGAATGACATCATTATGGGTCCCCACAAAAGTCAAAAGTGTGTTGCAACCCCAACAATGTGAAGGTGATGGGGATATCAACCCGAAGTTCTGAAGCGACAGACTGCTCCATCCAGAGAACAGGTGCTGCGATAGGTGTACTAGGGCTTCCACACAACATAATAAGCATTTCCAATTTAAGAATACCCTTAACTTCTGACCCCCCCCCCCTTCCAAACCAGAAATATTCAAATATATAGAGATACAAAACCCAAAATATATGCGACTACTTGTACTTTTGAGCCAGGTATCCACATACAAGAATGTATTGTCAATTTAGCCACTGATACCTCTACTTACAGAAGAATATAACCAATTTCTTAGTTGAGAATTTAGTTTATTATTATTATGCAACAAAAATTTTAAATATAGTTTAATATTTACCATAGGTCAATGAGTTAACTTATACATATTAAAATCAAACATAATATTGTTTTGTATAATAATAAAAACAGGCTAAATGAAAACCATGATACAATGCAAATTCTTACTTTAAAAATCCTAGCCTTTGAAACAAATAGTTCTATTAAAGTTGGTGTGTGTTCTATGGCAGTATTTATATATTCCAGCGCTTTAATGTGATCTCCAAGATAATCAAAATGCTGAGCTAAGTAATAAAGCGTCCATAATAAAGCTGTGGCCGGTTCTTTAGGTACTGATTCGTTATCTGGGGAATAAAGGAAACATTCAAAATTAATATTTATACTTATTTACATTTTATACAGAAAATTATGTTGAATGGAACTGCTTGGACAAAAATGTAATTCCTAACCATACTATTTTGGTACTTGCTACCATGCATTTAAAACCATATCGTTTTCAAACGTGCTAATAACTACTGATCTTTGAACAAAAAAAATATTTGTGCATATACAAACAGCATAGATGTTTAATAATGTAACCAAAGTTTGCTAACTTGATATAATATAATCCACTTAACACAAAATTATTTTCTGCCCCAACCCCCTCAGCGTATTTTACATGTAAAATCATCATGAATAACTTCTTACATGCAAAATTTTGAGTTATAATTTAACTTCTTGAGATTGTTCTGTTTACCTACAACTGTAATTATCCTGGGGAATGCTAAATTTCTTAATTCGAGGAAATCTATATTTAAAAGAAGAGTGTTTGTGGGTTTGTTTCTTATACAAATCACAGTTTAATTCCTATCTTGATGAAATTTTGCACACTTGATCTTCAATTCATGTGGAAGGTCACTGTCTACTTCGGATTTCGAAAAAAAATAATAATTATCGATAATAAATCGATATTCATGCACATTTCAGTGCCCATGCCTTATGTTTAGGAGGTATTGGATGAACTCGCATGTTTTCCTTTATTTACAGTTTGATAAAAATTGTTCCTCAGACAATAATGGTCATGTGACTTTTCAGTTCCGGCGTGTGCTTCAAGTCAGCACCAACAATGCTTAAACATGCAACAACAATGCAAAACCGTTTCCATGACGAACTCGCATGTTCTCCTTTATTTATAGTTTGATTAAAACATGTCAACGCAAATCGGATTTTTGGCGCCAAAAAGAAAAAAAACAACGCTCTTTATTGTTGTTAAGTTAATAGCTTTAAGAAATTCTGAAATGAAGAATATAAAAAATACACATAGATGCCAAACATTTAAAGAATCGAAAGCTACACACGAATTAGAACTAACATGTATATTTGATCAGTGCCAAAGTTCCTGCAATAACAACATGCAAATTAAAACAACAAAATTATCTAAAAACTTTTAAAACTACTTGAATTCATTGTTTAAATTCACATAGGAAGAAGTTCAAAGGATTATATTAAAGAATATTACCCCCCTCCCTTCCCCTCACCGATTGAACTATGAACTTACTGCCAATGCAATCGTAAAATACCCAATGCATTTAATTAAACTAAAAAATAAAATGAAAAAGTAAAACAAATATTAATTAATGGCTTAGTTGTCGAAAATTTTAATAAACTCATATGTAATAAAAAATTCATAGACTGGGGCACCAGAATTTCCAGATTAACGAGTTTTACTGTTTATCTATATTCCTGTAAGCAAATCAACTAATATTTTTTATAAATTTAAAATTTATTTTGTTTACCTTCGTCACTGAATTGTTCCTTTGTTTGAAGACATTCAGCATAAGATAAAACTAATTCTTCTATAATCTTCACTTTTTCTGGATTTTTATATAAAGAGCGCATATCTACAAATAGTGGAGGCACACCCTTGTGTAGTGCTTGGCGTAAATATTTATCAGCTAATATCCTGAAAGCGTTTCCTGATAAAAATAAATTAAAAAAAGAATTCCTTAAATAAAAACAATAATAAAAGATAATAATGGAAAATTTTTAAAATTCTTCTTTTTAACACTACATATCCTAATAACAAACAGAATATTTATATTTAACAAAATATTCAATCTTTTTATCAGATATCGCTGTTTAACAGTCTACCCAAAAGCAAAATAGACGAGATTCTACAAAAGTAATAAACTTTAACTGGAGTTAATGGTCCAGATTTAAATTCGGCTTAAATTCGCAGCTTCTTAAAATATCAATCCAGCAATGAAGAGCAAAATGTTGACTTACCAGACACTAGACCCACTGTGCAATAAATCCCACCTCCTATACTTTAAAAAAAAGTATTTAATAAAACTTTTCCTGTGAACTGTCTTATTTTTTTCTTGTATATGGCAAACCTAAACAATCCTACGTATACATTTTCTCTGATTTATCAATTGAAGAAGACTTTAAAAAACATCCAGGGGGAAAAGAGGTCAACTATACAAGGGGCGGTAATAAAGTCTTAGCTGGAAGACTAAGAGATGAGGAGATGATGCATGGTGGTAGCATCAGTCCTTCTCCACATATGCACCTCCCAGGGCCATACACTTTTCCCAATGATGGAACCAGTGCTGCCGTTTGGCGGGACATTTAACATTTTACGGAATGTCGCTTGGGAAATGAAGAAAGGCGGGAAATGCAGAGAATAGATCAAAGAAAGTACTTTGGTTTAAAAAAAAAAATTTTTTTCGGTTTTTTAAATTTTTTCGAAATTCGATTTTACTTCGATGGCGAATGGTTGGTTAAGTCAAATCACCACTGGTGATTCACCAGTCAGTCACTAGACGAGACGAGAAGACCAATGGAAGACAGTCATATCATTGCTCTTTTACTGGAGGAAGTAGCCAATCCGGTTTCGAGATTTGGCTTTGGCCTCCCATTGGTGCTTTATACCAGATAAATAAGGTGATGTAAGGAGTGCAGAATCGATAAGGATTCCAGCAGGAGCACACATACGGTGTAAATATTTTTGAAGACTTCACAATTGTAAGACTAATCTTTATGATTATCTTCTTTCATTTCGATGGCTTAAAAGCTAGCACGTAATTTTTTTTTTATTTTATGATGCAAATTATACTAAAAATAACAACTATATTAAATTCAGTTACTACTAAAATACCGGGAAAAGTCAGGGTTCGACGTTTCGCTGTCGATTATTTATAAAAGAAAAAATTATCGATTATAGTCAACCTTATTCCATTTTATTGTTTTAATTGTGTAAATTTTAAAAAATAAAGTTCACCAAAACAGTGGTAAATCAATATAAGTAAAACAAAAAGTGATGGTATTACTTTTCCACAATAAAATGTATTAAATAAGTAAAATATTCCGTTAGACCCTGTTATAATCGATTTTTTACATGTGCGGGAAATGCGCAGATCTCTTGGCGGGAAATACGTACATCCCCCAACGGCAGCACTGGATGGAACACTTGCTGGATGCCACTTTTATAGAAGTCTTCCTTTTGGCTGTTGCGGAACTGCTCTATCTCGAAGATGACCTCGTCGTCGTCTTGAAAATGCCTTCCACAACTCATTCATGCGAGGAAAGAGGAAGAAGTCGCTTGGGGCCAGGTCAGGTCACTACGGCAGATGGAGCAGTATTTTGAACCCCAACTCCCCCACATGGTCTCATGTGCGGAATGTGCTGCTGCTTTGTTGTGGAGAAGTCTGGCCCCCTTTGGACACCTTACCTCGCCACTTTGATTTGATGGCCTTAACTTCTGAAAGAGGTCCCAGTAGTATGCTCCCGCGATTGTCTGTCCTTTCCTTTGCAATTTGTGGCTCGTCACAGATGGAGGGATTCCGCTCCGAAGTTCGTCTTCCACACTAGTTTGGCCACACTGGAAGCGTCGATGTCGCATGGCGACTGCCTCCTATGATGGGGCATTGTTATCATAAACAGCCATTAACTCCTCATGGATTTGTTTGGCATTGTTCCCCTTCAAACAAACCTTATCCCAGCTCGCACCTTTAATTTTCCAACGGGCTGCATCATGCTGCTTTTGATGTTCTGGCGGCATTTAGCGGTACTGCATCAAACCCCGCTTTGTATCCTCCAGTACTCAAAGAAATATCATTTCCCAGTGGCATCACACATTTTCAAAAGCAATCGTTCTTTCCAGTTGTTTGTAATGACTTTACGACCACCCCTCATATTTTCTCAAATTTAAGACACAGCAAAATTTTGGAAGCATCAATTTGTATTTTCTGAGTCCCTCAAATCTAAAGTCAGGCTGTATTGTTTGCTTGTTTAATTACATGAAAGACAAATTTACGTTAATATGTGAATTCAAGGTGCGGGGAGAAAATACAGGGTCAAATGAAGAGTTCCAGTTACAGGTTTAGATGATTCCCTTGTTAGAGCGTTTCTTTAACTTGACATGAATTTTTAAATGACATTTTTTTAAATGAAATTAAAAGAATTCTTATAAAATTAATTAATTAATGTTAGAATTGTAAAATGGGTATGAAATAAGAATTTAACTTTAGTTCTAAAGTTAAATTTTAAATTATTTAAATAACATTTATCTTACTGGAGCATTATAGTTTCTTTTTGCATGTTTTAATACGTGATCAAATTTTGTGCACCTAACTATTTGGAAAATACAGGTTTTTATTTTTATAAAATAATAAAAAATTTGACAATGCAAAATTGGATCTAGAATGTGTAATCTATGTCCACAGTGGCTTAGTGATTATCACATCGGGACGGTAACTCAAGAGGTCCCAGGTTCGAATCTAGGCTGTGGAATTTTCTTTACAATATTTTTCAATTATATCAACAGTTTTTCTCTATTTAAATATGAATATCTAGAGGTAAGGTGTGAAAAAAATCCTCCTAGACCCATTTTCAGTAGCAGCACAGGCATGTAAAAGAATGAACCACACTGTAACCTATGCTTACACGACATGCTTGGTAGCTACAGCTTCCATGATCATGGTGGCTTTGTAGTTGTGGCATTGCGACGCAATCTGAAGGTCCCTGGTTCAATCCCAAGCCATGGAATTTTCTTTTCTATTTTACCCTTAATTAAAGATATAAAAATAAAGAAACTCTTTCACCACAACAAAATAAGAATAAAAAAGATACGACCTGGAAGTGCTCTTCAACAGCTTTGCTATCATCATTCAGTTCACTTTGGTGTTCTCCTTGGCTGCTGAATGATGACAGAAAAGCTGTCGAAAAGCACTTCCAGGTCGTATCTTTTTTATTCTTATTTTGTTGTGGTGAAAGAGTTTCTTTATTTTTATATCTTTAATTATTACTATCCACATAATTTTTTCAAATTTTTTTACAATTTTACCCTATTTAATTACCGTATTTTTTCGAATATTGGCCGCATTCACTTTAGGCCACAGAATCTAATTTGACGGTGGAATGACACAAAAAACCGTTTAAAGGCCGCAAACTTCTTGGGTCAACAGATCGAACTATATCCTTTTAGTGTCCCGCAGCATCTTAAATGGTAATTTAGACAGTAAATTCATTATTTAAATAAAATCTTGTAAACATTCCAAAGAGGAGCTTTAGCAGTGAAGCAGAAATACATTTATACATTAATTAAAAAGAAATTAACCCGCCCCCCCCTCCCCGAGTAGGGTAAGGCAAGTGGCAGATCCTGCAGTCATCTATTTTTACCCTTTATCTGCACTATTTACCTCTCCCCAAGTTTTTTGATCAAAAAATTTATTTTCTCGAACAGAATATGTAGAAATGCTCGTATTTTCTTTCCTTTCTCATCATTTCCAAACGTATGATATATCACATGCCATATGTTGCCATAATTCTAAAAACCAAGTGACTGCCACCCCCGCAAATCCGACCCCAATGAAACAACTGGGCCTAAACTTCATAGTAATGTAGATCTTGGCTAAAGGAATCTGGATACTGAATTTCACGCCTTTACGTACCTAAATAGCACATAGATATGTTGTCCTCTCCGAATCCCATCCCCGTAATTCCAACCCCAGTGTACCAATCAAAACCAAACTACATAGTGCAGATGGATATGCCCATAGGAAGCTACATTCCGAATTTCAACCTTCTACCTCAAAAAATGTAGAAATTATGAAGCGGACGGACTGACATTATAAAACCAGTAAGTAGCTCCGTTCTTCCGCTACTTAATAAAATAGATTATGAGCACTTGATCAATCATGCGTCAACAAAGCAATTTCATGTGCACACGCCGATGTCAGTAATGCTTAAAAGATGAACAGTAACAATGTATTCCTTTTTGACAAATCGATTGTTATATGACATGCCATTATCTTGGTATTCTTTACACTCAAAGTTTTAGCACGTGAATTCGACTTGAAGGGGTCCACAAAAAATTCTGAAAAGTTGAAACGGTCATATTTCAGAAAACCGAACAATGTTATTTTGAAAAATAATTTAAATTGGAGATAGGCAACAATAATATATTATAATTATTTATATAAAAATGACCACAGGTAGCTAGACTACATGGAGAATCTGGGTTCGAGTCGCTTGGGTATTATCAGGGAAGACATGCACCTATAATACCAGATGGATGGTTGTCCAGAGAATGGAAAAGGTGATAATCCGTTGGAGCAAGATCTGGTGAGTAAGATGGATGACACAAGGTTTCCCAGCCAAGCCGCTCTATGGTTTCCCTGGCCACCTGCGCCACGTGTGGCCGGGCATTGTCATGAAGGAAGAGTACCCCTATAATCTAAAATTTGTGAATATCCTTTTTTTTTTTGTTGTTGTTGTTTTTGTTTCAACAGTGGAAGAGTAAGAAAATTACTAAACTATAAAGCAATTTGAAGTTAGAGTTCTTCTTTACGCCGTATAATGAGTTCTTCGTCTTCTGTTTTGTTTTGAAAAAGTTAACCAGTTTTCAAGTTGTCATGCAAACACCAGACGGCCGGACGGACAGCCGGATAAACGTACAGACCAAGGGCGCATTCTTATAAGTAGCTTTTATGCCAAAGCTCCTAATAACCATCTAAATTATTTTTATATATTTAATGAAACTTTTATAAAATTATTAATGAAATCTGTCAATAATTATAGCAATCTCATTTTAATGAGCAAGTGTAACTATTTCTTCGACGGCGGCCATGGCTGTATCAACGAAATGCTCACCTTGCGATAAAGCATTCTACGACAATCACAACACCTTGTAGTAGAGTGAGCAAGGAATCGCCGACAATAGCTTTAACATGTTAATTGCATAATAATTCCTATATGAAAATATATGTGATTGGTAAATTATTGTTCTGAAGGCTTAGAATATTAATTTCATTGTTAGAAAACTAGTCAACAAAGGTCAACTAGGATGGTTAAAGGAGAAGTACCACTAAAAATCACATATACTTTTTTATTTAAATTTTGTTAGTTCATGATGTTTATAGTACACTTTCATGAATAATTTTCTATAAAAATCATCATATTCCTTAAAAATCTGCGATAAAAACGGCAAAATATGACACTGAGTGAAAACGGCGTCCGCCATGATTTTGTTAGCAAGCTGGAGATGTGACGTCATCGGCCTGCTCCACAATTCAGTAGGAGACGTTAGAGAGCTCATCTAATTGCTTGTAATTTTCGACACCGTGATTTTTTTAAATAAACATACAAGAATGAGTTTCCAAATATTACTTTGGCCATTTTAATTTATTTAATGACCTCTGTGTAAAGGAATGTTTATTGAAATGTGTATAGCTTAGGTTAGTAAAGTCACGACGCCAATATGAATGACACTGAATGAATTTGGAAACTCTTCTTTCCAAATTAGCACAGTTTTGCTCACAATTAACATGACATCTATTTGACCATGCCTTATAAACTTCGTTCGGTATTCATGTGTAACAATTATGCTTCACCCTTTTCTGCTCAAGAAATATGAAAAAAGCAATGGATAGATTTTTTTCGGACAGATAAATGGAATCCCAGCAAAAACAACAGGGTCTGTCCTGTGTGAATATGAGGTCGATCCAATTATTTACGAAAGAAAAAAATAGGAAAAGAAACTATTCAAAACCACCACTTTTATCAGACACCGGGCGTTTCAAAAATGACCGATATATTTGAAAAATCTAAACTGGCAGCGATAGAAATACACCGTGAACTAATTTCGAAAGTTTGTCTGCCTGAAAATTTACTGTTGTCCCAAGCATATTGCAACAAACGGTGTATTTCTATCGCTGCCCGTTTAGTTTTTATTGATTTTTCAAATATACCCGTATACCGGTCATTTTTGAAACGCCCGGTATGTGTAATCGTCCAAGCAAAAAAATAAAAAAAATAAAAATATGTTGTATCTATATACAAAACTCGCTATAATCCAAATAAATAAATGAAAATACTGCCTGTTATTAGACAGTTTGCGATTTTTCGTACGAAAATCAAAAAGATACGAAAACGAAAAATTAATACGACATTTAAAAATTTTTCATTTTCGTCACTTATATAACGGAATTTTTTCAAGATTTTCGTAGGGAATTTCGTGTATGACGAAAAGAGTGTGCATTCATCTGCGCATCAGCTCCCCGATTCATAATGGAGGCCAAACTTTAGCTTCGTCGAAGAAAAAGTTTGGACGTACAGTGCATTTCGACAGCACAAACAATCCTATTAAATAAACATGAATTACCGACTGCAGTAGCTTAAGCAAACTGTTGATAAAATGTCTATTCTAAAATGTTGATAACTAACTTTCGAATCGACTGGAAGAATCCACTTTGAACAGGGTCGAATGCTGCAATAAAGGGAAACAAATTTCGTTTCGTAAAACTGAAAAGTCGGTTTCGTGCGCACAGCGCAACTTGTTTGATGAAAACAAAAAATAATGAACAAATAAGAAATTGACACTTAAATTATGTCGTTTTCGTGTTTTGGGTTTTTTTTTTGTATGAAAAATCCCAAATTGTCTATTATTTAAGGAACAGAATCAAAAGGGTTTTATTACTGAAAAATTACTCAAAGATTTTTATGTAAGGAAATTCAAATTTTATCGATAAGCAGATAAAGGAAACTAAGTAGGAATAAATGATGAATGAATAGAAACACTGTAGGAATAAATGTAAATATGCTATAAATATGTCTTTAATATCTTCGGTATTTAAACGCACAGTACTCCTCAGAGGGAAATTCTTTCCTGATAATGCTCACAACACAATTTGGAAAAACTTTTCTGTTATTTTTCTCAAGCCTACCCTAGATCCTATTTGTAAATTGCCGATAACCTAGTATATCTATATTGCCTGTATAAATAATAAAAGTTAATTAGATAACGGTCTAAAAATCATACATGTTAAGAACATTAAGCGATGTGGGAGGGGAGTTTTCCCCATCATGGCAGTTGCCTAGAAGTTCAACTGGCAAATCGTTTTATTTGCGGCTCCAATTGGTATGGCTTAATTTCACGATTTTAAAATAATTCATAGAATAGTTTTAAAAATCTCCATCGAAATATTTGTTGCTTGAAGAGTAGAACTGCTATCCGAGTCGCACATAGCCATATCGTATACCTCCTACAATACTAAAAGTAGCTACAGCTCGCATTTCAGCAGGCCGATGACATCACAGGGATGATCACTCCACATTCAAAATGGAGCGCGACGGATTTTACGAAATACGTATATAAACGCAGTTTTTATATATTTAGAGAAATTTTTGGCAATTTTTAATATTACTACATTAATTTATTTTCACTCTAGATTATTTAGAAAAAAATTAGTTTTTAAGTGGTACTTGTCCTTTAAATTAAAGCAATGAATTCCACCCATCCATATTATACCTATTTTCTCTTATATTTGCTTCCTATATTTTTATATGAAAATTCTATTACACTTTATAATTTTTAAAAAGGTAAATCGATCGCTGATCGGTAAAAAGTTATCCGATAAAAACACGGTGGATTTGAGTTCATGGCTTTAAATTATCTAGCCTTTGTCAACCGTTTTCTATCATTGAAATTAATATTCTAACAATAATTATCCAGTCACATATTTTCTTTCATAAATTATTTCCGCTTTATTATGTACTTCACGTGTTAAAGTTATTGTCGGCGATTCCTTCCAAGCCTACTCTGCTCCAAGGTGTTGTGATGTCATAGAATGCTCTATCGCGCTATTGGTCGGCAGTTCATTGATAAGAGTCATGGCCACTATTGAAGAATTACACTAAATTAAAAATTGAGATTACTATAGTTATTTACACAGTTCATTAATAAATTTATAAAAGTTTCATTAAGTATATAATAATAATTTAGGTAGTTATATAAATAATAAAATTACTATCTAAATTACTGTATAATATACTATGAAACGCTAAAATGAAGTAGTTCGATCTTTTTTTTTTGTTCTATCCAAAATTACCGATAATGAGTTTTTTAATTCAGAAAAAAATTTTTTTCAGACTGCACTCACTTTTGGCCGCACTCCTAAATTTTTGATTTTATAAATACCGTTACTAATGTTTATTCCATTTTTGGCGAAAATTCTATAATTTTTTTTTAGATTATGCTAGCAAATTTGTCTTTATTGGGCCAATTAACTCAGAACAGTATTCACGTAGGCTATAGAATGACTATTTTCTCAGTTCAGCAAAAGTGTTCTGAGATGATTTGTTAAATTCATTATCAAAAAGCATGATGAATTTAAAATGCTGACTAGGATAAAAGCGATTAAAATTCAAACTATGTTCTAAATTGGCATTCAATAAAATAACCATGCAAGAGCAACCAGAGTTGAAGGGAGTTTTGAAGAGTTTTCCCTCCTATGCAATAACTTCAGCAATTTATGTGTTACGGATGAGAAACTGGTATGAAAGGAAAGCACAATTCATTGACTATCATGACACCCAACTACATCACTTAAGAACAGAATATTTGAGAAAATGATAATGTACATTGGATGTTCGATTGAAAAACCTGCTGTGATTGAATTCTTCACTATGGAAGGTTGGGCACCCATAGACATTCATCGAAGATTGAGTGCTGTCTATGCCAACATGTTTGGATGTGGGCACTATCAGAACGCAGGCGAGAAGTACGAAAAATTACAATCCAGGCAAAGCAAGCCTGATGATCAGCCCCACAGTGGATGGACAGTAATAGCTGAAGGGTCACAATCACACCAATTGTATAAGAAAAGCAGCAGTGCATCACAGCAACAGATGGCAGATTTCTTCAGCAACGAAATGAAAAAACTTGTCCAACATTGACACTCCTGTGTGGACAGAGATGGTGACTAAATTATAAAAGAAGACACTCTCTGGTAGAGAACATTCTAAACTTTCATCATATGCATAGCTCAAGTCAGATGTTTGCATATTGTGGAAACTATCGTCTAGGAGACAAAAATTTCCAAAACACTTTCGTGCAATCATTAATTTCTGTAATTAAGATACGTTTCACATTAGTACCTGAAGGAATATTTTGAACATTCTATCAATGATGAAATTAATGCAGTTGATTGAATGCACATGATTTTCAAATGATTCTAGCTTCATTTTATTCAACATGATTACACTTAATGCAAGTTGCATTATATTGTAATAAGTGTTTAAATTGCATTTTAAATTTAACTTGCAAGCTTTCAAATCATTTAACTAAAACAAATAAGTTGGAGTCTCTTGGTAAATTAAGGAGAGGGCTTCTCCTAATATAAAAGTTCAAAAAAAGTTCAGAAAAGTTCGACATTATTTATAAATTTAAAAAATACCCAAACAAGTAAAAAAAAAAAAAAAAAAAAAAAAAAAATGATAGACTTATCAGTGTTTAGATCTTCACCATAAGTGCCCATTGAGTACATTACAGGCAGTAAGGAGGATCTATTGGAAATAACATCATTTAAATGCTATCATATTATTAAAAAAAAATGCTGATTAATGAGATTTAAGTGAGAACAGTTCGTATCACACTGTTTACCATTTTTTCAGACTTAAATAAAAATTTCAGAATTTACCAGGGCGCTCATGTGTCTTTCAGCAAAATTTTAACAAAGAGTAAAAAATAAACAAAACATACGAGCCACACTATTACGACTATCAGCTAGTAACCAAATTAACCACCATGTATAGTATGGGTAGCAGTTAGATGGCATAGGAGAGAACCGAAGAAGCTGCTTAATAGGATTTAAGTCTACAGAATTACGAGGCCAGGGAAGTATTTGAAAATTTTAGTAGTGCTCCTCAAACCAAGGCACATTGCTGGAAGACCATCAACATGTACAGCTGTAACTGATCTGCAATTATGGATTAACAAACCACATCAGGTGAAAGTTCCTTTCAGAGGTGTCAATGAACCCAACCAATGACGAGAAATCCAGACAATAATCCTTCCCCTCACCAGCATGTTTTCTTCCAACAATGTTTGCAAGATGATTCTTTTCGGAGGCTGCTTCCAAACACAGTAAACTCCCGATTATCCGCGAGCGGATTATTCGCGTTGCGGATTATCTGCGGGCGTCCCGAAAAAAAAAACCTCAATAAAACTACTATACTACTATATTTTGTTTATTGTTTTATGTTCTTTAGTACATAAAATAGAAATAATTTTTAATGTACTGTACATATTTTCACTGTTTGTATTACTTTCATGTACAATACAATCAAGCTGTTAAGCTAGAACAATTTTTATATTACTTGCCCCTCATTTTTAGCCTTTTTGCGGGTTATCCGCGAATTTCCCTATCCGCCACCCAATTCCGCGGATAATCGGGAGTTTACTGTACAAAAATATCCACCCATTTGATGGGGCAGAAACCATAACTTCTTGAAGATGACCCTTTGCCAATCATTAGGCCCAAGTTACTGCTGATGCATCTTGTTGAGCATGCATATGGTGATCATCCATCTGCTTCAAAGCTACTTAAGTTACTTAGGGTTTGTTGTAAGGTCCTTACAGATTCACATATAATACCTTCAATACATTTGGACAATGTGTTGCTCAAATGTTGGTGTTGGTTGACCTGCACAAATATTCAGAATCAGTGTTCTCCCCTCACATCAATGGCACACTTTAATCACAGCAGCATAGAACAGTTCATAACTACCGTAATTTTCGGGAGTAACGCCGCGGCGGCTGATACGCCGCACACGCCAAAATTTAACAAAAATGTTAAATCTCCGGGAGTAGCGCCGCGGCGGCCGATCCCTCACACTCGGTCCGTTTTGTATAATCGCGTTTTATAAGAAATTCAATAAACAAACCAAAATTCAATATTTATAAGATATATTTTATTAGTCGAATCCTTCAAAATCCGATGTTTCCGAATCGGAATGAAATAAAGATAAACGGTCGAAAGTCAAAAGTCGTTGGAGAGAGAAATACTGGGAGATTATGCGCGTCGAGATTGAAACCAAATACTGATTGCCATGAAACCAAAAGCGACCCCTTATATATCGCAACAGGTGTCATACAAACGGGCGTCGATTATTCTGATTGGTTGACCTCTAGCGGGCGTCGATTATTCTAATTGGTTGCCCTCTATTGACGAACGCGAAAATTAGACCAGTTGATCATTAGCCAAATGGCCTCTCTGGGCAAAAAGCCACACTAAAAGCGTGGATTATTTGAAATAATTTATTTCCTGTTGATGACTGATTACACTGCGCGATTTGCGGAAAACATCGATGCGTGAAACCATCGATGTTCAAATACATCGATGTTTCCGCTGTCCTTCGATGAAAACCACCGATACTATAAATTCGTCGATGATAAGAGTGCTTTATTATCGAGTGAATCACCCGTTGTCGATGGACGATCACGCTCGATCGTTATCGGAGTGAACTTTTAATCATGTGTAGAATCTATCTATCTTCTCTCTCTTTTTTTTTTTTTTTTTTTTTTTTTTTTGTAAAATCTCCGGTAGTAGCGCCGCGGTGGCTGATACGCCGCACACGCCGAATTTTTAACTTTTCATAACAGAAATGCCGCGGCGTTACTCCCGAAAATTACGGTATATAGTTTTCAGAAATGTTACTGCCCTAGCCTCAAAAGTCAATGATCCCCTTGGTTTTTACCCATGAGAGCAATGATTGATATACACAGTGTTTAAAACTTCGGTGGACAAACTTCCTATATAGATTCTATACATAAATACGTGATAGGAATGTGTCCAAATTCGAAGCAGTTTTGAGTAAATACAGGTTTTTACATTGAAGCAATTTTGTATTAATACGCGCCCCGAGATTAAAATGAAAACGGTGTTAATAACAGCAAACATTTTCTAACAATAAAAGTTTTAGTTTCTCTCAAACATCGGTCCAAATTTGTATGTGCTTAGTGGTTAGGAAACCACATTTCCATTAGCAGCTCCATACACCACGTGCAAATCAGCCATCTTAGCATTTGCTAAAGGGCAAATAACGCCAAATCAGAAGTTGATTTCATATAGTTTTGAATACTTTCCTGATACTAAATATCAATTTTATTATTTTTTTACTTTCATTTTTAATAAAGTAATCACAATTTAAAGCCCACTTCCAATAATATAAAATCATTGTGAATTTTGTCAAAAACTCCCGCAATAGCATTGCTTATGACGTCAGCTTTGCTAACCTAGACAACGAGATTTACAGGCTGTGGCGCAATTCACAAGCCACAGGCCCAAAGAGATTTACAGGGACTATTAATCTCGTTGCCTCGGCTTAGCAAAGATGATATCATGCGCAGCTAATGTTTTTGAAAGAAGGAGCCCCCATTTCGCTTATTTCTCGTCTCTTTCTTTAAAAATTTTTTCCATAACAATTATTTCTCTTGTTTTCTTATTTTTATGTTACATTCTTTCCGATTACATTGTATTTATTATCTTGATAGCGATATTTTTGGTATAATTTGCCCTTTAAACCCACCATTGCTACAAATAACTCGACATCGCCTGACAAGCATCAGTTTTTGTGATGTGACCAGCCGCTACCAATCACAGTAGAACCTCCACAGAGCAAACGCCGATACAGTAGAGCCCCGCTTATACGGACTAATTGTGACCATAGGTAGTGCGGAAAATCGAAAATCCGGATAATCAATCGCATAAGAAAAAATGACGATTTCACAATAAAAAAATCTTTATTTGCCATAAAATTTCAGTTCTCTTTACAGTATTCTTCAATAGACCTTTGGCATAAACAAGATCTTCATTACAGCTAAATCTCTGATCCATTTTAGTTGCAGCAATTGTATATTATCACATTCTGGTTGTGTCTCAAACCAATTGAATGCAGTTTGCAGGGCTTGATAGCCTTCTGCATGAGAGGGTCCTGAATCCCTTTCTGCATCTTATCTGCTTTATCACATGACTATCTTAAATTTTCCATGATTTCTTCGTCCGTCATAATCTGGAAGCCTTGATCATTGACGTCACTATTTACCCACTCTTCCATGTTTTCATTATCACAATCTTTGCATATTTGAAGATGATTCATTGTTTCTCTTATTTCTTCGAGAATCTCATCATTTACTTTTTCATTTAAAGAAGTCTCTTGGCCTTGTTTTAATATTTTATACTCAATTGTGTATAAAGGACCAATGGGAGGCCAGCGCCAAAACTTGAAACCGGATTGGCTACTTTATCAGGACTGTATCCAGTAGGAGAGCAGCGTGTCGCCGCCCAGCGAAGAGTCTGGATAACCGGTCGTCCAGACAGATGCATACCTGCCAATTTTCAGAAAAAAAAAAAAGAGTAAAATCCTTCCACGTTATAGTTAGGCCTATGCAAATTTATATAATCGTATAATTAGGCCTATGGCATGTTTCCATATTCTCATTTTTCCCACCATGTGATATGTTAAAGTCTCATTGGCACACTTTACAGAAAGCAAATTTTTCACCCTTCCGCAATGAAGATATGAACGGAAATTCTTTTGAATAATTCTCTGAAAGTCTAAAATATTTTTCTAAATATTTCCTTTCAATTTCAATAAATTAAATATTATACCCAATCCACAAAAAAAAATTATTTTTTTTATTGTTTCCTTTTCATTGTATCACTGATTGTTACTTCTGAAGATGAGTGGCTGGTACACTCGAAAACGTTAAAGTTATTTTTTATGCAACATCATTCATCATTTGAATTTTCTTCATACTAGAGTGGAATTTTATTTTGGACTCATTTCAAAATTCAAAATTGTTTCTTCATGAACATTTTATCATTGTGCTTCATTTCATCATTGGATTTCAAAAAAAAAAATTTTTTTTTATCAGAAGTGCCTATCTTCATAAGGAGTAGCAATTTTAACTTGTGCCCTTCATATTTTCTACAAGATTTCGCTATGGACATAATGCAGATTGGAAATTGTAAGGAAGATGTGTTTTCTGTTAATTTTAAATCTTCATGTTTCCTTTTATTGTAGACAATTTTTTATTCTGTGGGCCTTAAACACTTCTTATGTGAAGGGAGGGAAGGGAATTTCTCATAATAAATTTTTAAATTCATTTTTAAAATTGATTTTTATTGTATTCACAATTATTATTGTTTCCTTGGTTATCTTTTTGTGGATTAGGTATATTTAATTTATTGAAATTGAGAGGAGATATTTAGAGTCATACATTGTTTAAGCCCAATATAATACTTAAAATGTCTGTATCTAAAATATTTTCTTTTATCATCAATTTCACTCAAGGATAAAACTTAAATATTTCATGTTCTTTATCTTGGCCTTCGAGATATTACAGTGCTCCCGCTAGCCTATTTTAGGAGGGCGCTGCGCCCTGCCTCGAGAGTATCGCGCCCTGCCTCGATAGCATCACGCTCTGCCGCGAGAATATCGCGCCCTGCCACGAGAGTGGTGCGTTCGTTCCCAAAAACAGTGCTTTTCCGCGAAAATAGTTCTGGTTAATTAGCGGGAGCACTGATTAAGGCAGTTTGTATTTAGAAAACGGTTTCTTAAACATTAAGGCAAAAATATACTAATCAATTGATGTGCCTAATGTATTACTAAAAATACGATAATAAGGTAAAAGATTTATGAAATGTCGGCACGTAACAATGCTGAGCCTTGAAATCCTGCTGAGGGCATGGATGTTTGTGTTTGTCTATTTCACAATCATCCTTTCATCCTGAACAGCTACTCTACTGGATAAAATTGGAGTTGCAGGTTGAAAATCCATCCATCTAAAGTTTACCTTAAATTCTTCATTGGATTTCCCTGATGATCCCCCTCTAGTGTTAAAAAGTTGAACTTCCGCTGACACGAAGGAAAACCTTGAAATGATACGCGATGCAGAGGCCTAATATCTCGAAGGCCACACCCTTCATGATGGAAAAAACAGTCCTACTTTAAGGAGTTAATTTCCGTAATAATGTCTTCCTTTGCCTACTCATGTAGGAGAGGAGTTCAACATTTCTCCAACTGGGAAATTATGGAAAAAACATAAAATCCTTTACATAAAGCGTAAAAACGTAAAATGGTATTAAAAGTGTAAATCTTACGTGTAAAATGTAAAAGTTGGCAAGTATGCAGACGGCGTTCGGATAATCGGGTTCTACTGTATAGTGAAATTATCTCTATAACAAAATTTTTCTGTGATCCCGGCAAAAATGCTATTGATTTAATTCAATCTCCATATAGCGAAATCTTTATAGCGTAATTATCCCTATAACGTAAGGATTTTTCGGTCCAGACAATAAATTTTAAGGTATATTTTAGCTCTTTATTACGAAATTTGGTTCCCGCACTTAGCATGACTCGACAGCCAATGAACGAAATTATCGCAAACAGCCAACAAGTGAAGTTAAAAACAAATTTTTACACCACAAGCTCTGCCCAGTCGGTTGCAGCTGTGTTATTAGGCTTATTTTATCAGCAAAATTACGACGAGTTCTTGAGAACAACATTATCATACCAAACTACCCATGATGCACTGCACAGCAATAGTGGCAGCCTGCTGAGGAGTTTAAATGTGCAAGCATATTAAAAAATTATTTTCTATGAGGGTCGGCACGAGAACTACTATATAAAGCTGTCGAAACTCGAAGATTTTTTATATTAAAAACTTTAATATTTGTTTAAATTTATGAGTTTATTTTATTGAAAGTTTAAGACTATAAACATTTTTGTGATATTCTAATTTTACTGAGGTTGACAAAAAAACACTCGTCGGCCTTAATATACATGCTATGGATACGTTCTATTGGTATTTTTACGTAAAATACATATTACAAAATTATCTTTAATCCGTTCTGCTTTCAAATTTTAATTATTTCAGAAAAAGTAATCGCAATCCAAACAAAATTTTCAGCAATGGCGACCTGCAGGACTTAGATAGGCAGCGATGTCAAGTATCGAAAAGGGTTTTGTTCTTAATGTTAAGTAGCATTCCAATTAATATAAAATACTAAATTTAAAATACATATATAATTTATACATCAAAACTATGCAAATTTTAATACTACCTCCATGCAACGTAATATCTATATAGCGAATGATTTTGCGGTCCAAAGCATTTCGCTATACGGAGGCTCTATTGTACAACACTTCAAAAGGATGACGTCATTGCGTAATTACACTAACGAAGTTCCTACTTAAAAGCAACGTAACTCTTACAAGACTTGTGTTGGACACATTTTAATTTTACATTCCTATCTTATATTTATGTATAGAATCTATATATGGAGTTTGTCCAATGAATTTTTAAACACCCTGTATAAAGGCATCTCACCTTTTATACCCATGTGCCTTTTTTATGACAAATTACACATTCACAAATTACAAAATTAGTAGAAAAATCATTAGCACTGAACAGCATCATGTGTGTTTATTTTCTACATTACTGATATAGTGAGCAAAGATGACTTTCATAAACTTACGCAAAATATTCAAAAATAATTATTTGCAATTTAAACCTAAGTTACTTTTTCTGATAGAATAGCAATACATCTTTAGCAGCATTCAGATTCTGAAAAATACCTGATGTAAAATTTAAGGGTAGCCTCCGTGGTGCTTGAGCTTTTGGAAATTTCTCCTGTAAATCCAAATAAATATTTAACCTTTCTTCGGAATTACCTATTATTTAAAACAATTCAAGCTATAAAAAGAATTTACATTACTTAAGAGGAAGTAAACACTAAAAAAAAATTTAATATCCCTTACTAGGTTTAATGGAGTTTTCTAAACCTTTATAATAAGCCCAGTTTTCAGGATTTCCATTAAGAAGCTCTCGAAAAACAGCTTCTGCAGATGAATCTTTCTTCAACTGAAGCAAAAGTTCGGCTGAAAATAAATAAAAATGAAAGTCACTTGAAGGTCAGCTCTGTTTTATTTAGATAGCAAGGTAATTTTTTTTTAATTTGCAGAACCTGATTCTGCACATTACTGGGTAAGAAGTTCACCAAAATAACCTTTATTTTTTTTGTAAGATTGAATGAAACAAATTAAATTTTTATATTAACAAAAAAACCAAACAAAATATTACGTAAAATAACAAATGCACCCCTATTTGCAAGGATACACAATTGTAATCAACACTGAAAGTGTTGTATGCACTACAAAAGAATGTTTAGTGAATAATTGCACAGGAATTCCTTATACGTTGCTGCAAGTCTTCTTCAGTGGTTGGCCATTTCGAAAAACCAAATTCACAGTCGAACACAGCAAGCTGAAGCATATTTGGCTGCTGCAGCCAATAGAATGTAACGAGTGTGAAGACGTGTGCCATAGTGCAATGGAACAACACGTGAAGATCAAGCTTTGTTATAAATTGGCATAAACGGAGACTCATGGAATGTAGATTCATGTATACAAAACAAAAGCCGTGAGCAGAACATGTGTTTATCAAGGACTTTTGTTAAAAATCTCTCTGACTATAGATTATGTCACATATGGATTCTAACGAGTAATTGCCCCCTTGAAATGTAGCAACTTTTATATGAAACATTTTTCTTTAGTGTTTTTTGAAGCTTACAAATTCTGCCATACAATGTGACAGAAATAAGGGGTTACTAATAGTTCTTCATCAAAATTCTCCTGTCCATAAAATTGTGAGTTCTTTGTTTTTTGTGCACCGAACAAGAATCTGAAGCCCAAAAAGTTTATCAACATTAGCAAAAATCATTTTATCGTTAGAAAAGTTTCTTCTGAAAATTCAATTACAGTCGAACTCGCTTATAACGAGCCCTGATTTAACGAGGAAATCGGAAATACTTGGCTGGTACAATGTTACGTCTATGGGAGCATAACCCGTTTTTAACAAGCAAACTCCGGTTATAACTAGCAATATTTTTGTTTCATAAAATTTCTATTGACTTCCACCTCTCCAGCGCAGCTAATCCTTTCTTGGAAAAATTCCTTGAACATTCCGAAGTCAACCAAAAGTTAATGATGAGTCATAAATCCTACGAGCAAGTGATGGCAGCCTTTATCATCTTGTGGAGTGCACGTGCGAGGACTTCCCATGACGACCTTGAGAAGACTGACGGAGACGACAGAGATTGCTGATTGGACGGAAATTTGCTCTGCATGTGTGTAGCAGGGTAGGGGACTTGTGTGGAAGTCATTCTTTGATCTGCATTCATAGAGTACGCTTGTCAAATTTTTATCTTGCAATTTTGAAAGGTTAAATTTTATCAGTTGACAAAAAAGTAAGGATTTTATGGGAGTTAGAGGATGGCATAAAAAATTCCGAAATTGCAAAAAGTGTGATTTATCTTCTTCTATTGTTTCAACACGGTTAAAGAACAAGGAAAAATTAATAGCTGCATTCAATCAAAATAAGAATGACTATAAATGCTTGAAGAAATGTGCTAAAGAGGATTTGGACGAAGCTCTTTTAAAGTGGGTGAAGGTGCAACATAGCGCAGATTTGCTGTAAGTGGTCCACTTTTAAAAGTTCAAGCAGAAAAAGTTTCTGCACAATTTGGATATTCTGGATAACCAAAGAATAGACATGGGATAACCTTTGGAAAAATTTGTGGTGACGCAAAGTCTGCAAACATGGCGGATGTTGCAACATGGATGAGTGTCGAGTCACCAGAGAAGGATACACAAAAGATGACACTTAAAAATGCCGATGAAATGGGCATTTTCTACAACGTAACCCCCACAACAGACTTTTAAGTTCAAGAGTGAAAAGTGCATCAGAGGCAAGCTCTCCAAAATTCGATTGATAGCTTTTGTGTGTTCTATTATGTCTGGAACTGAAAAGAAGAAACTGTTGTTCATTGGCAAGCCCAAAAGCCCTAATTGTTTTAAGCATATAAAAAAGCTGATTGTGATTATGACCACAGCAAGAAAGCCTGGATGACTTTGGACATTTTCAAGGAATTCATTTCAAAATGGGAGAGGCAACTGAGAAAAGAAAGGAGTAAAATTCTCCTTTTAACTGATAATTGTTCCACACATCCCGAAGTCACTGGACTTACAAACATCAGGATTGAATTTTTACCACAGAATTCTACAAATGTTATCCAGCCTATGGACCAAGGGTTCATCAGAAGTTTTAAATCAAACTTTCATAAGCACTTGATTTTGATGCTTCTCGATAGAAGAGAAAACATAGGAATAACCTCAAATTCTAATGCAAGCGTACTGGAAGCGATACGTTTATTGAACGATGCATTGGAAAACGTTACATCAACATGCATTAACAATTGCTTCTGTAAGGCTGGAATGGACATTTCTCAAGAGGGGCAAATCACTGAGGAAGAAGAAGTAGTTGACTTGGAAAATTTAGAAATGAGTAAAGAAGAATTTGAAAATTATGTATCTGTTGACGGTAATGTTATCACTTCTGAGATACCTACTCCTGAGGATATTGTAGCTGAAATTCAAGCTAAAGCAGAAGAAAAAATAATGAAAGCGATGATGATGATAATGACGAATGTGAAGAAATTCAAGCTGAACCGCCCCCAACATACTCAATGGCTTTTGAGTGTGCAGAAAAACTTCAAACTTTCTTGGGATGCCAGAGATGCAAATGATGATGTTTTTCAAGCCATGAGTCTTCTCTGAAGAATAATAACACAACAAAGAGACAATAAGACAGTTCAAAGCAAATTAACCAACTTCTTTTGTACTGTACAGAAATAAAAAATAAATAAAGTATGTATGTATGTATGCATGTATGAATTTTTATTTTTTACGATCACTTGGTTATAACGAGCAATTATCACTGTCCCTTTATCGTTATAAACGAGTTCGACTGTATAGCATTCATCTCGGATTTTCAACCACATTTTAGATTAGTGAAAGCAAGGAGATGTCCAGAACTTTCTGGCAATTAGGTAGGAGAAATTCCCGATCTGTGAACCGGGTGCCCACCCTACCAATGAGCTATCCATGTTGACTACTTGGTGACAGCATGGCTGTACAGTGTCTGCGATAGCCCAATTGGTAGCAGCATCAACTGTGATACTCATGGTTCATCGTTCAAATCTAGTTAGCAGAATTTTTCCTTCCAGTTTTTCATATATGATTTTTCTATTCTTATAAATGGTAACTGATTAACCATTTTAAAATAAAAATTCATTCAAATGGTTAATAGTGAAAAAGTAACATTGAGCTAACCATAAACAAAAAGTACAGATAATAACTATAAATAATAACAAAGCCTTTCCAACAATTTAAAAACAAATATATGCAGAAGTAAATATGTTACAAAAATTTAACAAAAGAATTTTGTTCATACTTGCCTTTAGTTTCTAATACAGCTAATTTATCACAAATCTGGTCATTGTAATTTTCTAAATGGTTTAAGGCCTCGGTCAACTGTCCCGATTCTCGTATAACCATGTTTTGGTACATTAGCAGCTCACTATGTTCATAATCATAATTGGTTTTCTGAAATTATTTGTGGATTTCTTTACTTAAACTCAATTGTATGTTAAACCTTGAATTCCAAACAATTTACCTCACAAACCTGTTGTGTTTTCCTGAATTCTTCAAGAATTTTCAATGCCATTTCATATTCCTTGAGCAAATGATATGCCATGGCATAGCCGATCCATGATGCACGTTGCGTCGGCCGCAACATAAACAATTGATATCTCGTTTCCTTCAAATGCACAATGTCAATAGGATTACAATCAGATTAAGCTTTATACAAACAAAGAAATATTTTTAAATCAAAACTATTCTTAAGTTATTCAATGGCACAGTTAAATATACATAGAACTTACCGTAAGTATTCTACCATAATGTGATCTCTTGTATAATGCGATCCCACTTTCAGAGCCCAAAAAACCAGTAAAAAATTCTCACGATTTTGTTACAAATTTATTTAACGTGATATCTATATTGTTCAATTATCATCAATAAGCAGTAGCAAGAGGGAAGATATAATAAATGAAACGTGATAGCACAGACTTTTTCGCAAATGGTTGAATTCAATCATCTTGTTTTCGAGAATTCAATTTTGCATTAGCTTTTTTGAATGCACTGTATATTGTACTATAACATATATTGTACTGTATATTCAATATTATACACTAGTTCTTTCATTTGAAGTTTGCCAGAATCTACGTTCGTTTGAACCCCCTCCCCAATTGTCGTTGTAGCACATCTTGTATAAAACGCTCTCCTAAATTTAGGTGGTTTTCAGGTCAAAATTCTTTGCATTATAATAGAATACTTAGGTAATACAATCTAACAATCTATATCTGATGTTTTTGGGACCAGATATATTGAGTAATTTGGAAATTTTTATGGTTTTGGAATAGAAATATGTTAACACCAACAAGCAGTGGGATCCTGGCATCAACTAAGATAGGCGAGAACGAAGATACATTTTATTTTATTCATTTGTCATTAATTGCATTTACCATTGGCAAATGCAAGACATTAATCACGAAAAGATATAAATAAAAAAATAAAACATATAATGAAGTATAGAGAGTGATTATAATTAAAGTTACAATTTCAAAAATCGATAATTTGAAAACTACTCGTCAGAATGACCTGATATTTTAGCAGAACAATCGTGAGGCAATGGAATTTTGTTTGGCGAAGGAAAAAAAATAGTTCCAAAATCTCCCGATAGATGGCGTTGGCAGGGTAATGTCAGGGGAAAAACAAAAATGGATTCTTGAAACACAGGAATGTTGTTAGCCAAAAGGAAACAATAGAGTTCAGGTTGTTTACGAAAAATATATTAACGAAAAGACAAGAATACATGTTTACAGTGACAACAGTGAAAATGCCAAAAAAACAGAGCTTCATGGAACAAACATCTTACTGATGATTAAGGCAGAAGTTGTTCGATATGCCCTCCACTTTGTTCCGCTACTAATTGGATCCACAACAGATCGGAGGGTATCTGTACTGATGCAATGGATGTTGTGTGTGATGCTTGCCTTCAAGTCGGCTAGATTCTCAATCCGCCCGCTGTAAACAACATTCTTCAGGTACCCCCAAAGCCAGAAATCACACGGGTTTAAGTAGGGGGAACATGGCGGCCATGTTGTTGGAAAAAGGCGCATGTCACGTATTAGTAATTTACATATCTCCAGACAATGTGAACCCTACCAGCGCCATCTATCGGCAGATTTTAGAACTATTTTTTCCCCCTTTGCCAAACAAAATTCCATTGCCTCACGATTGTTCCGCTAAAATATCAGGTCATTCTGACGAGTAGTTTTCAAATTATCGATTTTTGAAATCGTAACTTTAATTATAATCACCCTGTATACTCATCATAAAAAAAAAAGTTGCACCCATAGAAAACCTATGCGATACTATGGGACATTCTGTTCAGACTCCACCGCTGAAACAAAATCTGCAAGCCCAAATCTACAAGCCAAAGCTCAGCCTGCACGCAATGCATTAGAAATAACGGCAGCCCAAAATCTTACTAGATTGTAATAATTTGGTATTTTGACAATAAATTTTGTCATACCCACGCTGATTGTTTAATCACTTGTTGTTGTTGATGAGTACTAACTTCCTTTCAATCTGACTATTCCTCTTGGGTGCAAGTTTTTTTTTATGATGAGGGGAAATATAGTACAGGGTGCGTAAGGTATTTGAGGACAGGTTCACGTCAAGAAAGAAAATAGAGATATAATTTGAGATAATAACTTTATTATTAAAACATATCATGAGCATACACAAGAAACCTTCTTGTTATATGGCTATTCAATGAATCCACCTTCAGCTTCTATAACTGCTTCAATGCGAGATCGAAACTGTCGACATGCGCTAATCAAATGGTCATGGTTCATATTGGTCATTACTCGAACAATGGAAGCTTTCAATTCATCTTTGGTGTTGTGGGGTGTTCATTGACCTCTCTCTCCACAACACTCCATACGTAATAGTCCAACGGATTCAGGTCAGGGGAGTTAGGAAGCCAAAGGTTAGGGGTTATGTGATCATGGAAGTTGTCAGCCATCCATTTCTGTGTCATGCGAGACTTGTGTGCTGCGGCAGAGTCTTGCTGAAACACGTAAGGCCTTCCATTGCGTATCGTGTCTATCCAAGGCTTAACAGTTATTTCAAGGGTCTCAACGTAGACCGAGGAGTTAATTTTAAGGACTTAGGGAAAGAAGTGTGGAGGCATCATATGTCCTTCACTGCTGACAACCCCTAAAACCATGACAGTTGCAGGAAATTTTGTGTGCATAACTCGTGGCACTTCCGAAGGGTCTGCACATAACCATCTGTGATTTCTTCTGTCACCTTCGGAGCCTTTCATCGGAGAAAATCCACAGCAAATCAACTTCACACGGATTTTTCAGCTTATTTAAGAGCCTTTTCGATCTAAGTAAGCGGTTTTCTCGTGTTTTGTCTGACATAAACTGACCTCTTCGTATAACATACAAGTGGTATCTGACGTTTTCATGGACAATATTTCTGACTGCTCCTTCCGACACATGGAGATCTTTGGCAAGTGACCTCATGGATGTTCTGAGATTGTCATCGATAGCCTGCTGCACTTGCTGAATAAATTCAGATGTTCTGATGATGTCAGAGCATGAGGCATGCTTTTTACGCTTTGCTATTGGTGTAGCATTGCCATCTTCGGTCTCCAACTCCTTCCGCACTTTGTGGACGAATGATCTTGCGACCTTTAGAAATCGTGATATCTCTAAATCGCTGTGCTTTCCCTTTATTGCCACGATTACTGCATGTCTCTTCATGATTTGTGTTACGAAAGGACATACAATTTACTATAGTGCAGCAGTAGCCAAACGAAGGTGTGTCCTCAAATACCTTACACACCCTGTATATAGTCCGTCTATTGTAAGAAGGCGGATGACCTTGTTTGAATGATAAACGCCAAAATTCAAATTCGGCCAATCACGTTAGCCACTAGCCTCCAACTGCTAGTGTCTCTTTTTACAAGTAGTACTAATTCACAGTGCATTAAACATGTCTTCTAAGCGAAACAGTAGGTAACATAATTTCCAGATACAAAATGAAGCTGAATTCATGGTTCGTACACATTTATGAAGCAAAAATTCAAGGACTTTTCAAGGACTAAATAATGTTTTTCAAGGACTCATTAAATGAATTGTATACATAATTTTTTTTCCATTTCATCAAATGTCATAAAATTTATGAAAGGTGGTCCATGAAAAACCACGTGCAAGAATTACCACTTTTCTTTCTTAAAGAATTCAAGGACTTTTCAATGACTCTATTCCGTTTTCAAGTACTTTTAAGGACCTTGAAAACGAAAAAAGTTTTTCAAGGACATTTCAAGGATTTCAAGGACTCGTACGAACCATGTGAATTAGGCCAAAGCAAGAGTCAAAGCCCACACGGATTAAGAGGCTTTGATTAGTTTATCATGAATTAAAGGTAACTTGAATAGAGGCTATAAAATAATCCTTTCCCGTTACCCAAAGCAAAATATTGGATCAGCTGCCAAGATAAAATAGACAGACTGGATATACTATCAAAAATTAAAAAAAACACCCTTAAAGTTCAAAAAGTAATGATAGATTTATCAGTGTTTAGATCTTCACCATAGGTGCCCATTGAGTACGCTATGGGCAGTAAGGAGGATCTATTGGAAATAACATCATTTAAATGCTATCATAATAAATTTAAAATGGAAAAAAAACAGATAACTGTAATTCAAAGAATAGTTGACATCACCCCATTTACCATATTTTCCAGACTGTTACAAATTTTTTTTAGACTTTACCAGAGTTCATGTAACATTCAGCAAGATCCTAACACATTTTGTGAGTTCTAATATAGTTGTATCTCTCAGCTTTTTCTGCCAGCTAGTTTTCCCTGAAAGCCAAAACGGCAGCAATTATCATAGAAATGTATTTTTTATCCGAAAAGTAGCTATTTTTTTCATATTATATACAGGGTGAGGCATTTATCTTGAGACAACTGAATATCTCGGAAACTAAGCATTGTTCGAAAAAATGTCCAAAATCAAAAGTGGATTATTTCGCCGGGGAAATTCATTAATTAAAAAATTACCCCCCCCCCCCCTTTTGAGGGGGGCTGGGGGTAACTTTGAAATCTTAAATAGGAACCCCTACTTTTAATGGTATATTTAGATTGTACACAGCATTCGAGAAATGTTTTATTCTTGATGTTTTTTCAATTGATTTAACCGTTAGGAGATAAGAGGCCCTGAAAGTGTGGAACTTTTAAAGTTTTGAACCCAATTTTATCGATGAAGACAAAGAGATAGAGCGTGGGTCTGCAGACATTCCTATTCTATTTTTTGATGGTCTTTAAGAATACAAAGTAAGAATCCAATTCAAAATTTTTTAGTGCACATAGTAAACTTTTGGGGGCAGCAGTCCTATGGAGACAGAATCCATGCGTGTATGTTGAAAAATATTGTATTCTGACTTCGGATTCTTAAAGACCATTAAAAAGTAGAATAGGAATGTCTGTAAGACCCACTCTCTATCTCTTTGTCTTCATCGATAAAATTGGGTTCAAAACTTTAAAAGTTCCACACTTTCAAGGCCTCTTATCTCCTAAACGGTTGGATCAATTGAAAAAACACCAAGAATAAAATATTTCTTGAATATTGTGTACAATCTGAATATACCATTAAAAATAGGGGTTCCTATTTAAAATCTCAAAGTTAACCCCTCCCCCCAGCCCCCCTCACAAGGGGGGGGGGGGGGTAATTTTTTTAACTGATGAATTTCCCCCGCGAAAAATTCACTTTTGATTTTGGACATTTTTTCGAACAATGCTTAGTTTCCGAGATATTCAGTTGTCTCAAGATAAATGCCTCACCCTGTATAACTTTTAATTTTCTTTAACTCTTGAAACATTTCTTCAAAATATCATTATTTCCACACATCTCTACCCTATAGGAGAGGACTAGAGCAGGGTTTGCATTTATTTGCGATTTATGCATTAAATGGGCATTTTTGCTAAAAAAATTGACTAGTGATTTTTTTTGACCAGCGGAGTCAAAATTGACTAGTTAAATTTTAAATATCATCGGTCATATCCTTCTCACCACATTTTAACCTCTCGCCATTTTGTCATGTGCTGTCTTGTTTAAATGTTTATTTAACTATAGGGATTGTGGATGCATGTAAAAATATGGTAGTTAAAAAGATTCTAAAAATTTGACTCGTCCGGCCGAGAAGTCAAATTGACTCAGATTTTTGGGGCACACATAAACTGCATGGTTCTTTTCTCGACCATCAATTAATTTTCCTGTGGATTTTTAGATATTTAATTAAGAATTCTGCATAAATTCTGGTACCCCATTTGTTAACACGTAAACTACTCGTTGGAATTCGAACAGGTTTTAACGGTATCCACAAAGTATATGGATCCTGTTATTCCTCCAGATTTCAGCTACCTAGCTGTTATAGAAACAGTTATTAATTTATTGGAGGTTGCGAAACAATTTTTTTCTATGGGTAAACAATATCAATCCAGTAAGAACAATTCCTCAACCACTGGAAATGACTTAGAAGGCAGCTTTAGCAAGAATGAAGCCAGAAATTCCTCAATCAGTGCAAAAGTTAGTGCACTCATGTCTGATACTGATTATAGTCACGTGACTTCTGAAAATCGTCTACAAACACCGTTTGCGTTTTTTGAATATCTAACTATTAATTTCAGAATCATTTATGGCTGAGGACACTGCATATGTAGGGGACACCAGAACAGAAAATCCTCACAATTAACTGAACATGAATAGAGAATTCTTGGCCCAAAATTACAACATAATAAGTAACTCTAGTGTAAAACAACTTATATTCTAATAAAATTTAATGACAATATAAATTAAAAACTCACCCTATAGCCTTCTAAATCCCTCATCTGTATTTGCAACAGGGATAAATCCCTTAAAATTTGGATATTATCCTGAAATGAGTTTTTAAGAAATCAGTTTTTTTTTCCACAATATATATTACATCACTTACACACACTCACACATACAAGGTGGTTGAAAAGTCTATACCCCTCAAATTACTTGATAATTATTGTAGAATTTTAAAATCTGTTAATGCTAACAAATAGGAAGTTGTGGATTGGCCATCTGCTGATGATCTGATTATGCAAATAAAATTTTACAAACATTCAGGTTTAGATGTGACTCGGAAACAATTATTATTGTATCAATATCAATAGTGCCTCGATTAAGCAATCATCACGTGCGCACGTCAACAATGCTTAAAAGATAAACAGAAAGTAACATTATTGTTGACTCCTCACTATGAATCGATTGTTATATCACACGCAATATCTTTATATTCATTGTTGACAGACACTGATAGAGCACATGCAATTGACTTGAATGGGCCCACGAATAGTTGATACAGCCGAGCTATGACCTTGATGATGATGATATTATTGAAAATAGACTTTGAAAAAGTTAATCTATTTTCAAGTTAATGTGCAAATGGCAGTTGGTCGGATAAACATACAGACCAGGTGTGAATTCTTATAAGTAGCTTTGTGCTAAAGCTCCTAATAAGAACTTATAGACAAAATGTATCTTCTTAACCACAATAGATAGGGGGACAAATTCCAATTGCAAACTATTCAATTATGAACACAATAAAATAAAATACATTATAACTGTATGTATAAATCACTCAAAAATGAAATGGAAACATTTCATCATATACCCAACTTCTCCATTTTTCTGGAGGTTTTCACAACAGCACCATCTTCCTGTCCAACTGGCATAAAACACCACATTTATACACATGCAATTCATTGTACAGCACAGTGAATGAGCATGCAATTAAGGAAATGACTGCCATGGTCATGTGCTATGGTGCTGCTAATGAGAATGCTGATGCTGAGGCTCAGTTTTATCAGAACAGACATCCAGACATGTAAAACTGTTCATTTTATATTTTTATTCATTCGATTACGATGGTTTTTTTTTTTTGTTTTTTTTTTAATTGTCTCCATAATTAAATATGAAACTACTTTATAATTGGAAATTGGTCCCTATCTGTTATAGTTTAAGAAAAATTTTGTGCATGTTCTAATTTACATAATTGGGTAATTGGAAAGACACCAACAGATAGCCCACCCAAGAGTTCCTATTTGTTGGCATTAACAGATTTATTAAATTCTTTAATAATTACAGTATCAAGTAATTTGAGGGGTGCAGACATTTCAACTGCCCTGTATACCATATTTTCCTAGTTTGAAGCCAGGTTCTCTTAGAGGTCAGGATTTCAGGTCAAGTCATGTGATGTGATGTCGAAGATGAAGAGACTGACAGGAATGGAGGTTATAATTTTAGATAAGAAAAATGATCAGAATAAGAACCGTAATTATAATTTTAAGCTTATGAAAAAATAATGTAGATTGCATTTGCAAGACAAAGAGGCTTGGTCTCAAACATAAGCCCAGTGCCAGTTACTGGCTCAGGGTGACCCAGGGCCTCTAACTGAGAAAATATAGTATATTACAAAAGAAAATTGAAAACAAAATAAAAATACTGTTGAATAATACTCTACAGGTAATTCTTAATTTACAATGCTTCAATTGAGCTCCTGCAAAATTGAGGCACTATGCAGCCAACACAAATTGCATTGGTAACACATAGGCAATCACTGGTTTAGGATATCAGTTGTAATTGAAATAGGAAACTGTTTAAAAACAGTAGTGCAGTGATCATAAATTTTCTCACCATCTGATTCAATTTTTATTGATTGGTTACTTACTGATTATAGAACCAAAGCTAAGAGTGGAAAAAGATGGATAAAATGCTTAAAATTGATGAAAAGATGGAAGTGAGTTGTTGCATGAAGGCTGGAAAACAGCACACAGATTTTTGCAGTTATAACCTTGCCAATTAGACAATTAGAAACAATCGTGAATAATGCAGAAACAAATTTAAATATTCATTTCAAGCCAGCAAGGTAAGAAATCTGTAGAATAATGAGGTTTGACAGCTAATAAAACTTTTGGCTCTGGGTCATAATTCATTAGCTTGCATTGTAATTTTACAACATTTAACGTAGTTTCAATTAGCCCATTGTAAATTGAGGATTCCCTATAATCAAGTAAACTGAAAATAATTTGGTTTACGAGTCAACTTTTGTGAATGAATTTTCAAATGATTCTAATTTAGAATGGTAAGTAATTTGATAAACCAGAAAATGTTAATTCACTGGAATTTAATTTGAAGAAAACTGTAATTTATAAATCCAGAAACAAACTAATATAACCAGTACAGTGCTCTTCTACATAACAGCACTAGGTCTATAAGCAAATTTATAATGGCAGCTCCAAATAACGAAGTTTTCTTACCCAGAAAAAAAAAATTATCAATTTTATCAACCATCACCATCACTGCCATGAATGAGTCTGCAGTTTTTATTTTTCAGAAAAAAAAAAACCCAACAAAAACTTCGTTATATGGAGTTGCCATTTTAAATTTGCTTATAGGCCTAGTGCCGTTATGTAGAGGGAGTACTGTATATGCAGTAATCAGGAAAATCTCTTGATTTGAATTAAGTGTTTATTTTAAGTGATTTTCGCAATGACTGATGTCCTTAGAATATGGGAAATGAATTCCAGAAACAAATGTAAAGGCAAGCATATGGGTACAATGTTTTAGGCAGAACACAAAACTTAAGACTGGTTAAATCTTTTAAAAACATCTGAATATTGCAGACATAAGAACGGGTATAAAAGAGTAAATGGAGGGGATTAATATATATACTGAATATAATTGAAGCCCTAACAAGGATAATATAATAATATGGTGGGAAAAAATAAGTTTTGAGAATTTGAGTCCTTCATCTGATCTATGAATTGCATTTCGGGAGGGGGGGGGGGGTAAAACAATAGCATAAAAAAAAAAAACAACAACAGAAAATTCTCATGCCTGATATTGGTTATGACTATGATGATCTTATCATTCAGGATAACCATAATCTAGCATCACACCAGAAAATGTAACTAAAGACTGAGATGCAATTCTGGAAGGTTATGGGCACATCATCAAACACCTCTTCTGGCATGTGGCCATGGCTTTTTCTTTAAAGTTTTTTTCCTCTAAAATTTAAGTTGTTTCAGCCTCATTCTTTCCTCTCTCATAAAACTCAAAAGATTTCAGTTGTTGTTATTGTTGTTGTTTTTAATGCTCTGGGAACTAGCAGTTTCTCTACTACAGTCAACTCACGTTATAACGAAATCGCTGAAACAGCAAAATTTTCATAATCCCCGTTAGATTTGTTAAGAAAAAACAATTGCTTATAACGAATTCTCTTATAACGAAAAATCAGGTAAAACAAAGTGATTTTCCAATGACACACAACTGAATGTATAGTAATTTTACATCTGATGTAACAAACTAAAATGACTCGTAAATTTGGCAAGATAGCAATTCACAATGCAACGCCGAAAACATTGCATTCCGATTTCATGCCCACAGAAATGACATCTTTGGTTGCTTGAAAACAGCCAATAAGAATACATATTAGAGCTAAAATGCTGGAAATGCGAGAAAGATAAAAAGCAGAAACACAGATATCTTCTTCGGATTACAATTGTTGATCGATGATTACGAAAAATAAAAGCAAAAATCTTTCTAGAAAACATCATATACTGAAAACCAGAAAAAAAACATTCTTATGACAATATCAAATGCTGATAAAGAAGCATATGTAGAAAGAAATTTATTCGGAAGCCTTTAAAGGGGGGGGGGGGGGCCCGCAAACAACTGAACTAGTTTGCCAATTTGTTCTTCAAATTACGTCAAACATCGAATTAATCAAAGGTCTTTAAACTGTTTGTTGATATATCGACTGAGCATCTTGAACAATTGAAAAGACTGATTTTTTACAATAGAATTAGTTTGGTTAATGATATTTCATCGCAGTTTCATCACAATAATTCAAATTTCAAAGATCTACAAATTCAAAGGTGGAAAACATATTTCTTACATTAAAATACAAGATTTTATCCGCACCCATTTTGCGCGGTAATTAGTTTCAAATTCAATTAATATTGATGCAAAGCTCGCACATTCAAATTGTTTCATGTGACGAACTCACGTTCTCCTTTATTTAGAGTTTGATAAAAATTGTTTCTCAAACAATAATGGTCAGGTGACTTTTCAGTTCTGGCGTGTGCTTCAAGCCAGCGCCAACAATGCTTAAACGTGCAACAACAATGCAAAACTGTTTTTATGACGAACTCACATGTTCTCCTTTATTTATAGTTTGATTGAGTGTCATTATAACGAAATATCGGTCATAAGCTTTTTATGGATTCTGGTGAACTTCGTTATAACATGAGTCGACTATACAGGGTGTTCATAAAATGAGGGATAATAAGTACCTATCATGATCCTTCACATCAAAGTAACTAAAAAGTTCCTCATGCAAAATGTCTAAAACTCGAAATTTATTATCTAAAAAAATGACATCGTTACATCATTTATGAACTTTCTGCATCAACACTTCACATAACAAATTGCGCTATGTCACAAGAAAAATGTTGCGATTAAATTACGTTTTACGCCAGCTTTTAAAAAAACCTCGCATGACCCTTAAAAATTTTGCATGAGGAACTTTTTATTTACTTTGATGTGAAGAATCATGCTAGGTACTCATTAATCCCCCATTTTATGAACACCCTGTATATGGCTGTTGTTAATATTACTTTGCTTATATTACCCGAGAACAGGCATTTTCTAATAATTCTGGCCTGTAGAAAAGACCAATGTAAAATATGATTTACAAGTTGACATAAATAATTAACTATAACTAAATATCATAACCACTAAGAATGGAAAAACAGTATTGGTGGCTGCCATTTTGAATTTACTGCTCTAACAACACTGTTTTGCCACCGTCATGAGACAAACAATTAACAGGGGAAGATTATGGTTTTTCTGTGAATGAAAAAAATAGTAACACCTTTTGTAGGAACTTTTATTAATTGTATAAAATACAACTTTCATCTGAGCTTCAGATGTTTCAAATTATGACAACTCACATTTAAGACAGTTACAAATTCCCACTCATTCTTCAAGTTAATGCACTATTTATATTTAAAACAAAAATATAATAGAAAAAGGCAGTTCTGAAATAGAAATACTTAAGAAAAAAAACGATGATTTGACTCTAGACACATCACAGGAATCAGTTGCGTCGTAAGTACGAGGAGTCCCTGTATTCAGAATGCATTAATCACAGATATGACCAACAAATGTTATATGAACAGAGAATGAGGAACACATAATGAGTTTCTGCTTTAAAAGTACATGTAAAAAGCTGTTGAATAATGCCAAAAAAACAAGATCTTATCCTAACTTTTCTTTAGATACTTACCTTATCCCATTTTAACGCATTCCTATAGCATTTAATAGCTTCGTCATATTTCTTATCTGATCTTTGTAGAAGACCATAAACATGCCAACCTAGTTTAAGTTAAGGAAATCAAATTTTGTGTTTTGCTCTTAAAATTACACTTTTAAGGAAAAAATAAGTTAAATGTATCTTAGATATGTCGAATGGATATAATTTTTATATTTTTTACCCCTTTATACAAATTTTTTTTAATGTGGTCTAATGATTTTATATTTTGGTGTTAGACAGTCCCATTTTATAATTATATATCATCATCCAGATCACTTGGTTCGTTCGTTCGTTCTCTCTCTCTCTCTCTCTCTCTCTCTCTCTCTACCTATGTTTATTTATAAGCATACATTTTAACTCTATATACTCTTCAAAAAAAGAACTTTTCATTAACGATGGAAAAAACAAATAGCAATGTCATCTTATGTTAAAGAGCTAAGAGTGACATCAATTTTAACTTACACAGAAAATATGCATTACAACGGCACAAGAATTCCTGACACTTACGATTAAGAAAAAAAAAAAAAAAATCCCCTAAATTTCCATTTCTCCAGAGGCATTTTAAAATTTCCTTACAATTCCCAGTTTCCCTGGTTACATAGTAGATACCACGAAAAATTTTCTTAATTCTTTAAAACACAATTGCTATTACCATAATATTAAAAAAAAATAAAAACGTTATATATTTTTGTCCATCGATGGGGAAAATATTAACACAGGGTTGCACCTAACAAAACGGCAGAGCAGGAAAGTGAACAGTAAAGTAGGCCAAGTTGGAGAGATATGTGCACATTACTGTGATTACTTTAAAAAAAAATCCAACAAAAAAATTAGAGGCCATGCAGATGAAGGGCAGGGCACAGTGCCCTTCTATTTCCATATAGATGCAGCACTGTAACGGATGGTTTAAAAAGTTAATCACCCCAAAAAATTACCTAAACTCTCACATGCAAGGGGTTTATCTATAATTTCATAATCCATATCCATCTTTGTAAAAAACAATTTTAAGCCTTCTCAGAAATTTGATCTGTAATCCATTAAAAACAAGGAGTTTAATATATATAATAATAAAAAAAAATCTTATTTATTTTAAATAACATTAATTAAGGATTTTTAATTTTAATATATAGAGACATTGTTTTAAAGATTATAAAAGTTATTTTAAAATATATAATTTCGACTTATATTTTAAAAATGGCAATTTGGATTCACTAAATGAAATAAATGAACAAACACTGTCCAATAGGCATCGTATCTGTAGGTAAACTGTCTGGCCCCGAGTTTAGAGAGCTGGGTTGTAAGCTTTTGCAGATCTGATGGCATAATAAATGCTTGTTTGTCCTTTCTGAAGCAGATAAATGTTAATCTGTTTCTGAAGGCTATATGCTGATAAACACAGCATAAACATTTAAATTTTGTGAAGGTACACAGTTTCCGATCAAAATAATTTTGTGAAGGTGCCATTTCCATTTAAAATAATTTTGTGAAGGTACCCTTAAACGATACTAATTTTGTCCCTAGATAGATGCCTGATATGACAAGAGAAAATGATATAAATGAACAGGAAGGCTGTCCTGACTAATTTTATAGAAATGAGACAAAAAAATCTTTTGTTGAAGAGAAAACATCTTGATTGTTAAGAGCCTTTAAAAAAAAAAACGTATTGTTATAATGAATTGCCTTGTTATAATTTCTGTAATCTTTTCATTCATATAATCACGCTAAATATGACGACTTGGCCGTTGAAATGTGTGTTTGTCCAAAACATAATTTTAAATCTTGTGGAAATGGGTTTGCCACAGTTTTTGATGACTTATTACCCAAGTAAGTTACAACACAGTTTTAAAAGATTTGCCTTGTACCAGCAACATGACAGTGATTCGCTGAGGTGTGATATTTTTTCGAGTATTTCCACTGTTATATAAAAACAGTATTCCAACTATAAGTCGTATGTAGAACTGATTGTTATAGTTTTAAGTTAGTTGTCCCGTTTTGTTTTGCAAACTACAATTTCACGTGTGCCTTGGAATAAGGAAGTTGCAAGTTTCAATGAAATGCAATCTCACTTCACCAGGTGCTGTTGTTTGCATCTGGAACAAAATTAGGATAGAAATTGTGTTAAAACTAAGGATACGAATTTTAATGCATGAAAATAATTTTTTTAGCCTTTCATTAACAATAAATTGTGAAATGTATTATCTTTTCTATGTACTGATGCATGGAAACTTATTCCACAAAAAAGGAGAAAATAAAGATAAAATTCACGATGTTGTTTTATCTCTCCGTGAATTGATAAAAAACATTAAAATTACTCTATGGGTGGAAAATTACAAATTTCCCTGGCGGAAATCCTAACTTCTCCTGATTATCTGAAACCAAAATTTACCAAAGATTTCTAAAACCTGAAACAACTTTTTTCAAACCTTTTATTTGTGGTAACATAAACCTGAATGAAGGATAATTATATTTAATATATGGAATCAGATTAAATCTATGCTTCATCGATTTTGAACATTGAACCAAGAGGCATATCTCAACCAATGAAATTAGGAGAAAATGCCATCAAGATCCTTTAATTCGGCCTTTTTGGTCATCATTTTCCATAATAAAATTATTTAAATATATCAAAATACTTTTACAATACAATCTAACAAGCTTGTGTATCTATAGTACTAGAGTACTGTCAATTAAGAAAATAGCTGGATAACTGGAAAAAAAGGACAAATACAATTTACCAAATAATTACTTTCATATTCAGATGATACAGCACTGTACTATTAATTGTGAATACCTGATGTAAACAAAATCCCCAACAAACATCAATATCAAAAACTATAAAAGAGGGAAATAAGTTTTTTCCTCTGAACCTTATATATAATTACACGTACACTAAATATGACTACTGTAATATGTTTACAGATGTGGGACAAATACACATTCAAGCTTGGAGAGATTCTAACCTATAATTTGAGGGACACCAGAGTTGGAAACCTGTATCCTAGGTCTCTCATTCATTAGGCTAGCCTCTAAATTTTGATGGTCAGCATATATGCAAATATTTCTCCTAAATATTTAAATCTTGTTGAGTTGTCTTATGCTCAGGGCAATATATGGTAATTCATAATCTGGAGCTGTGAATAATTTTGAAAAATTGGAATCGGAACTTAATTCAATGAAGCCAGAGGAGGAAACATATTCCAAAAACTGGTGCACTCTATAATCCAGGAAATTTGCCATCAGAGCTTTTAAAAGATATTTGAGAATCTATTTCAATATTGTCTGAAGCATGAAACTTAACACATGTCATTCATATTTATTGAACTTATTATGTATCCATCAATTTTAGACTTTAACTTATTTAAACTTTATAAGAATTCTTCACTGTCTATAGGACTATTAAATGGGTTGACAATACAAGCTGAAAATTTTAGCGAATCCACCATAACACAAACGGATTTGCAAAATCACTCATGGCCATATCACAGTTGCTTTGGCAAAAAGTGAAAGCCTACTAACCCGGGAGTCAAATAACAGCTGGCCTAAATGCGATTCCAGAGGCCAAGTCAACTTTGTGGATGTAAGCCACAAAAAAGAAGGCTTAGTGAGAAGAGTCCAACTCAGCTGTCCAGCTATCGAAGCAACCAAAAGGCAGACTCGCATCGCGTTGTGGAAAAATTATACGCGTTAAGCGCCTTCATCTTTGCTTCGAGTAGTTAATTAGGATAGGGTGATTATTATTAATGATGCAGACCATCATAAAATAAAGAAACGCTACATTTCCTTTAAGTTTACTATATCAATTTAATCGGTCAGTGCATGTCGATGTCTCTCCCCCTCCCCTGGTGTGTTTGCTCTTCTCTGCTCGCTTCATTATTCGCTATATATTGGCAGTTTCTCTCATGTAATTACAGTACACATTTCACAATTCTTATTACAAAAATAAAACAAAATACTGTTTTTATTACATTAACATAATCAATGTGCATAATAATAGTGAGGTATAATACCAAACAAATGCACACAACATTACCTAAAAAGCAGTATAAATAAAGTGAAAAATAATGCAGGCTTCAATTTAAGTACATTATTGAATTATAATTATTTCATTTGAGCTGGTATTTGTATTCCAGTTATGTTAGAGTGATACCGCCCTAAATCTCTTAGGTACCTTGATGCAAAGAAACTTTTATAGCATATTGCGAAGATTATTCAAAATTTATGACCATTTCTAAATCATTATGTATGTAAAGAATTAACAAAAAATTCACACAATTGAAGAATTATTTCACAAACTCGCACAATTAACGAACCTATTAAAATTCCATCTTCTACTGTATCTACTTCATTGAAGTTCAGCATCACCTCTGGCAGTGTTGCATTGGAAAATTATCACAAACAATGCATGTAAAGTGACACTTCAAAACTCATTTGTTATGTCTCACCTTTAGTAAATTGCACAAAAAATGCAGAATGCAGTTTTCACTGTTGTCCAGTTGTCTCAATTTTTGAAACTACTCTACCATTTTTAAAATTCATATAACTATAAAGCCATCTCTAAAACTGTCAATTAATTCAACATACATGTACATTTATACATTCTATGGAAAAATCATACAAGTTTGCAGATATATTCATATTTAACTGAAGTTGTTGTTTTTTTGTTTTTTTTTAGAATTTGCTTAATCAACTTATGCAATATATCAAAAATAACCATGAAACAAAATAATAAGGAAAGTATTATATTCTTGAATAAAGAGATATTCTTTATTTAAAAAATTGTTAATTAGCTTTTAAATCAATTAAAATGATTTCAACGGCATAGACTAATAACTTGTATATAGATAATGGATAATGATGAAGACTAATATTTTTTGTACAAAATCGGATAAGCATTATTCTTTAGGTTAGTTCTTAATGTTTCTTACTCTCTACTGAAAAGCTGTAATACAGTGCTCCCTCTATATAACAGGACTCGACGTAACACCAAATTTTTAATGGCAAGTCCACATAAAGTTTTTTTTCCAGAAAAATAAAACTGCAGAAATGAACGAGTCGGCAGTTTTTATTTTCCAGAAAAAACTTTGTTATATGTAGTTATAGAGGGAGTACTGTATATGAATGGTGTGAATTTATTAAGCTCAATATAAGTGCAATGAAATACTTGAGAACCTTTGTAGATTAAAAGATATGTACCGATTATAGAATACACGTGAAGAATGCTTAGATTTTCTTTAAGCTTTATGATGAAAGTCCTTGAGGATCATAGCTTTACTGTTATCCATTAGAATCTTGAAATTTATACAGTGCATTGACTCGAATCTAAACCAACCTTTCCCCCTAAAACACGAAGTCGCAAAACCAACCCTGAACTTAGATTCCAGTTCAACTCAAATGCCCCCTCCCCCTCCCTAACACAACAGCAGAAAATATCTGGCTTCCACCCCAATTCCGACTTATAGTGCCATCATAAATTCAATTATATGTCATTTAAAATTGATAATTATCAAATTGCTGATGCGTTTTTTAATTCAAAAATTTCACAAGGCCTTTTAGTGTACCTGTTGGGATAGTAAACTTTTTTGACTTTGGATAAATCGCATTATGCATAGACTTAATGTGTTTCATAAACTATACATCTGCGTTATCTAAAAAAGTTATCAAGAACTTTCAAAAAATTGAACATGCATGTCTCAGTCTAGAAACGATTTAAGCTGCTACGTGAAAAGCTCTACTTGATTAGTTATACGTACAAAAGGTAAAGAATAATATAAAGGGATCCATCGTCATAAAATTTGTCTATAGTCAATATAGTCAAAAAATCTGTGTATAGCTCCACAACCTTACTTATGCTTCAGTTTGCAAAAAGATATCAACTGATGAGCCACGTGTCTCTTTCAATTATTATGAAAGAGGCAATGGCTCATCAATTAACAAACAGAGTCAGTGCATAACAAGGATGCGAGAATTTCTCAGACTATTACAATTAAAATTACAAGAAAATTTCCTGCCTCTCCTAATTTTTCAGATATAGTTTAAAATTTCCTGGGCAATACCAGGTTTTCCCTGTTGGTAGACATTTTAAATTAGTAAATAACATCAAAAATATCTGGACTTAAAAAGTAATAATTCTTTGAGTTTGTGATCTTTTGAGCCAGGAGTATTTCACAAATTTTGACCAACGAAATCACTCAAACCTTTTACTTTAGCTACGGAATAACCAAAAAGGGAACCTCTAATCCACAAGAAATAAAATTGAAATACCCGACGCGTATTTCAAGTACCAGGTACCCATCTTTTCTTTTTTTCCTTCACTTGTCTTTCCACCGAAGATAGATACCTGGTATCCGAAATAAGTACCCAGCATTTCAATTTTATTCTTTATGGATTAGTTTTTGCCTTTTTGGTTGTTCCATTTCACAGTACAGTAGAACCAAATTCCGTTTAATGAAATTCAAGGGACTGGCAAAATTATTTCACTATACAGATAATACTTTGCATGGAGGTGGTGTTTAAATTTGCATAATTTTGATGTATAAATTGTTAAAAATTGCAATATATATCTATATATATATCTGTTTAATTTAGTATTTATATATAAAAATTTAGTACTTTATATTAACTTGAATGCTTCTTAACATTAAGAACAAAACTTTTTCCATACTTGACATCGCTGCCTATCTAAAATCAAGCAGGTCGCCATTATTGAAAGTTTTTTTTGGATCGCAATTATTTTTTCTGAAATAATTAAAATTTGAAAGTAGAATGGACTGAAAATAATTTTGTAATAAGCACTTTACAGAAGAATACTGATAAAACGTATCACATAAGCGTGTTTCTTTTAGTCAGCCTCGGTAAAATTAACATTTCATAAAAATATTGATGGGCTTAACCTTTCAATAAAATAAATTCATAAATCTGAACAAATATAAAAAAAATCTTCTGAGTTTTGACAGCCTTACAGTAGTTCTCGTGCCGATTCTCATAGAAATTAAATTTTTAACTTTCTTGCACATTTAAAAGTTCTTTAGTGCATCATGCCGGTTGTTCTCAAGAACTCTTCTTAATTCATAAAATAAGCCTAATGCCACAGCCGCAGTCGACTTGTAAAAACTTGTTTATATCTTCGCTTCTTGGCAGTCTGCGATAATTTCGTTCATTGGCTATCGGGTCATGCTAGTGCAGGAACCAAATTTCATAATAAAAAGCTAAAATATACCTTAAAGTTTATTGTCTGGACCGAAAAATCCTTTTGTTATAGGGATAATTATGCTATAAAGATTTCGCTATATGGAGATTGAAAAAGCATTAAATCAATAGGGTCTTTGCACGGACCACAGAAAAATTTCATTATGGAGATAACTTCGCTATATCGACGTTCGCTCTACGGAGGTTCTACTGTATCTGCTTGTTTTTCGTTAGCTATGGAATGGCAGAGAGAGAATTAGAAAACTAATTGATCAACTTATAAGCTACTTGTTTGCCAGGTTAAGTCCTAACCAAACAGAATTTCCTAATTTCCCTATTTTAATAGAGATCACACTCATCAAATTTTCACCACTGGAGAACAATTACTGTAGTCTTTGTTTGAAACTGTAACGGATAGGAGTATTTTCAGAGTTGATTTGTTTTAAATTACAGGGGCAAATATATGATATGCTATCTTCCCATCTTAATCTGGTCTTATAGAACATAACAAGTTTAACATGTCAGCTAATTCCAAAAATAAATATTTTTGCTAACTATCATCAGTGCTCCCACTAAAATTGACAGAGGGCAGGGTGTCAACTGCAGCAAGAGGGCACATCATGCAGTGTCAAGGCATTTCATGGGGAAGGGGGCAAGGGGCAGGGGCAGGGCTAAGCCTAATTGTGTGCTTTCTGTTTTATAAAATCAGGCAAAGGATACGTGGAAGAGCAAGAGCAAATTGATAAGCACTGTTTTTGGGAACGAGCGCACTACTCTCGTGACAGGGTGCAATATATTCGCGGCAGGGCGTAGCGCCCTCCTAAAATAGGTTAGCGGGAGCACTGATCATGTTATCATCCATTATTTTACCCTACTTTAAATTTCGTGTATTCACCTTGAAATAGATTACCCAAACTTAAGATAATAAAATAAATTTGTTTCAGGTTTTCTATAATCTTACAGAAATATACAATTTCTATACCCTGTCTCAGCTACAGTTGAGAGTGATGTCACCGAAAAAACGTTGCTTATCAGAGTTCTCCCCAGAATATTTTATCAGGTGGGTGGAAAGATAAAATAGCCGGGCAGACAACAACGAAAAACAAATAAAACATTAGACAGCGTTGTGCAGCTTTTTGTGTATTCAGCCGAGCAGTCACCAAAATCAGCTGGGCGGCACACTCCTTCAAAAGGGCCTGGGGAGAACCCTGTAGTACACAACATCGTATCTTTCAGCAGTTAATTTTTTTTTTTTTAAATTTCGTCAAATAACTTCTCTATCTGCCGATTTTTTATTATATTGAGGAGAAAAATATGAAATATGACTGCAGACAGAAATTTTGAACTTTTTCTACAGAAATTTATTTAAACTATTCCTTCAAGCGAGCGAACAGTAACCGCTTCGCTCGCGATGTCATTCTCAACTAAACTTCAGACAGGGTAGAGAATGCAAATGTAAAATATAAATTAAAAAACAATAAAAAAATAAATTAAAAAAAAGACGAGAATAATATCGGATTACATTAAATCTTATACCCAGTTATCTCCATATATTGAGATACAATTCTTTTAATTCTAATTTAAAAAAATAAATAAATAAATAAAAATTCAAATGTTAATGAACTTACAGATCAACGACATGTTAGTCATATATTTAGTTCCTAGATTTTCAGTCAGAAACCAAGCGATTAGCAATTTTAGAAAAAAGGATACACACATGGCTTTTCAGGTCATTACGTAAACCACGACGGACATGTTCATAAGCTTCATCTTTTCTTCCAAGGCAATTTAAAGTTAAACCTTTCATAGCAAGTGTCTCTGCAAAACAACGTTAAAAAAAAAATGCTGAATTCTGTTTATTCCATTCAAGAAAAAAAAAAAAAAAAATCTCGTAATTAACATGAAAAATTTTTTTAAAAAGACTTTAAAAACAAAAACAATCATTACCACCATGATCGGCAAATTTTGGATTACTTAGGATTTGTTTTGCAAATTTTAAGCCATTCTTGTACTGTTTGTGTTCATAACATTTCTATAAAATAAATAAAATAAATTTTAAAAGCTTTAATATTAAAATAACTCGAAATGCATTGTCAAAACTTAGTGTTTGACATTATATATATGGAATGTCTTAAATCACAATGTTTAAATGAAGACGACTCTTTGCTGTACTTTATTTTGATCCTGTTGTTTCCAAGTTTAAAATAAAAGTTTCTTTTTAAATCACAAAATAGCCTTCCTTTCATTTAAAAGAAGTTTCATCTTCAGGAAAATAAATAATTTTCACACTCAATTTTTTTTTTAATTTTTGTTTATTTTTTTATTTTATTTTAAATTAAAAATAGGCTATGGTGTCAGAATTATTCGATATGTCTACGAATTCGGTCAATACATGAAACCTTATATTCAAAATTGGGTAATCAATAGCTACGGTCTTCATTCCTCATGCAAGTATAATTTCAACTTGAAAATAATTTTGAAATTTTACACACGCCTTACGAAATATTGCTCATTGTAAATGGGTTGGCTGGCTCAGTTGGTCTACACCTTAAAATGCATAGATCGTCGTTTCCTTTAAAATCATTTTTATGCATTCCGTGCAATCACAGGCGTGATTTCTAATGAGTTTCCTCCCCTCTAATTATCAAATAAAGTGTTTTATCCACTCCTCCCGAGGAGACAATCCCCAAATCTTAGTGCAAAAAGACCAAATTTTTGCCGTAAGATCTCCAACCCATGCATCATCATTGTACGGCAGGTCTCAGGTTGATTTGCGATTTTCTTCCCCATTTTATTTTCTACTAAAATCTAGGGCATCATTTCTTGATGTCCAACAGACGATCGACATTACAACCCAATTCCATTACAATCACTTGGTAAATGAGTGTAATAGCAGAAAGATTAGGCTTAAGGTATTGTACCGGTAATTAGAAACAGAACCTTGATGAAGGCTATATGCAGGGTCTGATTGACGCATCAGTTATTAAGTTATACAAGTACAAAGAACATTTTTATTTCCACTTACCAGTATTCTTTTAAATAAAGCGTTTTCTTTAGGAGGTAAAGGCTGGCTAGGCGCCATCCCTAATAATTAAATTAGAAGATTAAAAAAACTTAAAACTAAAGATTCCTTCTACAATTCCCGCATTAACCTCGTGGTAGTTAGCCAATATGGCGGAAAATTGTCCGCTCCATCGTTTTACACTCGTACAGACGAGAACTCATGCTTTGATTTTTGCGGCGATTTAAATCGACAGAAAAAAGGGGAAAATTTAATAATTTATTAATAAAAGATTTAGTCACCCGATAACGTAAAAAAAAATTCATTTTGTTTTTCACCCCCATCAAAAGTGCGACATCACAATGGAGTATGATGATGATGGGATGATGTGAGACTACGTATTATCGAAGTTTTGGTTTTAATTTAAGATTTTTTCCCCCTATAATCAGAGGGTGTAAATTTTGAATCAGTAATTGAATAGCACGCAAAGCGTTTTGGCAGCTCTACGATGACCGAAAAAGAGGAATCGGAAAATTCAATTACCTTTGAAAAACAGAAAAGAATTTTCAAAATTATTGTTATTGGTGATTCAGATGTCGGAAAAACATGTTTGACGTTTCGATTTTCTGGTGGGAAATTTCCTGCCAAGACTGAAGCCACGATCGGAGTGGATTTTAGAGAAAGAGCTGTGAATGTTGATGGAGAGGAAATTAAGGTACTCTTTTAAATCAATTCAGTTAGCTTTATGCGTAGTTTAAATTACACGTTTATCTGAGAGGGTCTGATCAGGTATTGTAACCTCTGCGCTATCTCGATTTGCTCCAAGCAACTCAACTCAAAGCTCGTTGCAAAAAAAAATAAAAAAATTGCCATTATAAAATTGTCTCTTATGAACAAACACAAATTACAAAATGATCATGTTTGTTATCAGAATACACTTAATTCTGAACAGTTATGGTAGAGTTCAATACAATATTTAATTTTGTTGCCCTTGGGTTGTATGCATAATTTTATGCACGAAGGCTTGCTGCTGATGAGAGAATCCACTTTATCATCATCGATGTGATCCAAAAATTTGTTTCTTTTCACATCGTGGGATTCCATCCCCCTTACAGCATCCTTTATTAGGATCATTATCTGGGGAATATTCAGGTACTTAATCCCATTGTTTTTCAACCATGCCCATTGCCTCGACTAAGCATTCGCTTCAATATTTGGTAAGAGTAAATAGAGTAAATAGTAAAGAAAATTCTATGGCCTGGACTCGAACCAGAGACCATTGTGTTTACGCCCAACGCTATAATCACTAAACTACCGTGGGCATGGAAGCTGTCGCTATCAAACATGCCCTGTGACCATAGGTTATAGCATCAGGGAATAAACCTGAAGGTCCCTGGTTCGAGTCCAGGCCATGGAATTTTCTTTACTATTTTTCTCTATTTACTCATTAATATCGGAGGTAATGACGTGAAAAAATCCTTCTAAGACCATTTTCCAATTATTATTAAAATAATATTCACCATATAATAGTAAAGATAGTCCTGGCTTGCGAACAAGGAGCTGAGCTTTAACTTGTACTGATAGGGCATGTTTGATAGCAACAGCTTCCAAGTCCACGGTAGCTTAGTGGTTTTAGCATCAGGGTGTAAACCCAAAGGTTCCTGGTTTGAATCCAGGCCGTGGAATTTTCTTTACTATTTTTTCTCTTGTTTATACAGGGCTGATCAAAAAGAAAACAGTTCTAAGATGACTTTATTTAAAATTTGTTTAAACTATAGGTACGTATTTATAGATCAACTCTCCAAGTGAAGTCCATCATTTGCGTTTTGCTCACTAGGGGCGCTGATTACAAAATGGTGGCATCAGGCGCGGAAAAAGCATTTCGTGTGATGGAGTTTGCTAAAACACAAACATCGTTGATAATGACTGTCCAGCAACATTTTTGAACCAAGTATGGCAAGGAACCACCTCACCGACATTCCATTATGAGGTGGGTAAAGCAATTTGAGGAGATGGACTGCTTATGCAAGGGCAAAAGCACAGGACGGCCATCTGTTTCCAACAAAACTGTGGAAACCATTCGTGTAACTTTTGAACACAATCCCAGAAAGTTGACGATTCGAGCAAGCAGAGAATTGAATTTGCCACAAAAAAAAACTGTGTGGTGCGTGTTACGCAAGTGTTTGCAGTTCAAACCGTATAAATTCCATATGCTACAAGTGCTGAAACCTGATGATTATCCAAAACGTTGAGCATTTTGCGAAAAAATGCAAGAACGACTAGAGGAGGAAGACTAGAAGGTAACAGACTGGTTTTCAGTGACGAGGCTACGTTTCACCTGCGTGGGAAGGTCAACAGGCATAATCTTGAGATTTTGGGGCTCACAGAATCCACATGCAATTTTGGAACATGAACAAGATTCCCCCAAGATTAACATCCTCTGTGCGATAACCAACCATCAAGTATTTGGACCTTTCTTTTTCTCTGACCAGACCATGACATGCTCTCAGCATGGTTGTTCCCCCAGTTAGAAGAAGTGCCCAATTTCGTATTTGAACAAGACGGTGCTCCTCCTCATTGGCACACAAGGGTCTGCGAGTACCTCAACGAAACCCTTCCAGGGCATTGGATTGGCCATGGTGGATTGAATGATGTTCCATTGATGTTATGGCCCCGACGGTCACCTGATCTAACACCCTGCGACTTTTTCGTCTGGGGGTATGTGAAGGACACTGTCTTCGTACCCCCATTGCCGCAGAACTAAAGCTGCGAATGCATTCACTTCCATTACAGAGGATATGTTGGAACGTATATGGAATGAACTTGAATATCGAATTGACATCTGCCGTGCCATAAGGGGCGCCCATATAGAACATCTGTGAAGATAGGAAGAAACTTGGAGAGTTGATCTATCAGTACACACCTGTAGTTTTGATGTATTTTAAATAAAGTCGTCTTAGAATGTTTTCTTTTTGTCCTATTCTTTTTGACTAACCCTGTACATTAATATCAGAGGTAATGGTGTGAAAAAATCCTCCTAAGACCAGTTTCCCATTTTTTTCAATTTCTGTCCTTTGGTATAGGTTTATGGGATGCAGTCTTACCCACCATGCTACCAGGCGCTCAGCGCACTCTCAATGTTAGGGGAGCTCCATTGAGACAGGTGGAGAAATTCAAGTATCTCAAGACTGCATTCACAAGTGATGGACGGCAGGATAGAGAATTGGATGCTCAGATAGGTGCAGCAAGCTGTGTCAAGGCGCTTCACATTTAGCAAGTTCGCGGCGGAAAGCGGGCTAGTGGTGACAACAGCTTGGGTTTTGGAGTTCCAACTGTGTTGGAATTTTTAGAAGTTGCCCTGAATGCGCAGCCAGTCAGCTATGGGTGAGCATCTCTCCAGTCCCAGAATCCTTAGCAACTGTTTCTAACCTACTTCCGCCGGTCAAGTCGGCCATATTGAAATTTGCTGATAGCGACATGGAGAATCTGGTTTCGAGTCACTTGGGTATTATTATGAAGGACATGCACCTGATGGCGGAAGATTGGGATCGCTGGAGATCCTCCATAGGGGCGGTGAGCAAACTGCTCGCTAGAAAGGCTTGAGTATCCGTAGTAATGGCAACCTCCTATCTCTAGACTTGTTCATGTATCTTCTCGGGCTATCCTACATAAATTTTTGAATCTTACAATTCAATTTTTGAGATTAATTTTCTCACAGCCTCCACTTATTGCTACAAATCTTCTGATCAACTCTAGTAGATACGTAAACATGTGTAGCGATAGGAGGCTGTCATTGCTACAGAAATTCAAGCCCTTCTGGCAAGTGTCATTAGCTCCCTGCCTCTTACTGCGGTGTCATAATCATTGGTGCTGAGGCCTTGTGTCTAGGAGGTGTTAGCTCAGCCCCCGCGACCCTAACGGATAAGCTGGTTTGAAAAGTAAGCAAGTAAGTCTCACCCACTCACGAACTTTGTTGGGGAAGAAGTGAAAGTGACTTTCATCAGTAAACAGTAGCTGCATTCAAAAACTCCACCTAGTCATGTTACGTGTGCCGTATATCCAAAAGCTAACGTCACTTCCTGCACGAAGCGTCTCTCGTGTTGCAAAACACCTAGCACGGAGCTCCGGCTTTTTCTCTCCCATGTTTGTGTTAGTGCTCTAGCACGAAGTTGGCGGACATGCTCATTGTGGCAGTCCTCATCTCTCTCATGAAAAGCCGTAATGGCAGAAAAACTTCACTTTGTTTTTATATTTTATAGTTATATGAATTAATTGTGCCATCATGCCATGAATAATTAGTGTAGAAGGTACTCTTATGTGTTCAAGAACATTGGTTATGAACTGAAGCAAGAAAGAAACAACGTTATTTTTGATAATCGGAGAAGATTGGGTCGAAGTAAAGTGCCTTTCGCTAAAAGCTCCTTATGACAGTAAAAGTTGTAACCCTGATTTTAATTAGGATTTGTTGATAAAGCTTGAAGATATGTGTAAATTGATCATAATCTAGAATTATTGTATGAACATATTTGTAGACGTGCAAACAGCTTCATCGATTAGCATCTTTTTTTCAAATAGGGATAGAATCATTAAGTCAGCCACATTTATGTTGGATTGCTGAGCGGCCTGCTCGCTGTGATGGTCACGCCGTCTGCTCAGGATTCAACTCTAAAACAACACGCGTTCATTCAAAAATCACCTCTAGCACGGATCGTGCTTTAGCTTAACACGACACGCGTAGCACGACTAGCACAGAATTTTTGAATGTAGCTAATATTTTACTCCAAACCTCGTTCTTGTATTCTTTGCATCAGTCAGGCACGCATGCTTATGTGTCTGGGGCAGCCTTGGGACAACTTTCAGGATCTACTTTAAGTAATCTTTGTCAGTCAGCATTTGCCAAATATTACTACAATCGAAGGTTTCCTCTTCATGCTACCAGCTTGTCAACTTTAATGCTGAACCATTTTAATGTCAGCGAGAAATGTGCTGAACATATCTCCTTGTGTTGTCGTCAAGCTTTCGGTGTGCTTACTTCCAGGCATGCGTCCAGTGTCTTCTCCAAGTCCAAGTTCGTTGCAAATGGAGACACAAGTTCTTAATGGAATGTTTGTTCTTTAATGAACTGATCATACATCTTGGATACGGGATTCAGTTTCAGTTTGCTATTTCCATCGTAGCTTTGGCGTTTTTGTGTATGGATGGTTCAAAGATAATGCGAAATATTTCCACATGGATCATATCATTGATGGATCACAGGTTTTATGTTTGCATAAATTTAACTACAGTCGAACCTCAATATTTTGAAAAAAAATTTATTTCCTTACATTTTCACTATTAATTCAATGTAATTTTCCCTTGTTATCTCGAATCGTTTTCTCGGAAAACCTCGCTATGTCGAATTTTGACTTTATGTGCCAGCAAAATGCAAGGCATTTAAAAACATTAGAGAGTTAAAATTTTTTGATCTCGTTGCCAAGTCTCGATTGCATACAAGGTGTTTGAGCATACGCAATTTGTGCATTTCTGACGCTAGTGGCTCAACTTAAACATGGCATAACCAATTATACATGTGCCATTTTATCTAATGTCATTCTCTGTATTCTCACAGTACCTTTAATAACCTAAAGATCTTGATTTAAAAGTAACCTCTTTATTTCTAACTTTTTTATGTTCCCGAGAAATTCGAGATATCGAGCTTCGACTGTGTTTCATCGTCTCTTTTCAGACTTATTCATGGAAAATTTTTGGAACAAGCTTTGTTTTTAGAGTTGTGGCTATTATTATTATTATTTATTTTTTTTTGGAGCAAGCTTTACCTCCCATTCCCCTCTACCCACCAATGATAAAACATGTTCTTAATTAACTGTAACACATTTATTCTCTCTTTCTTTTTTAATGACCTGATTACAGCTACAGTTATGGGATACTGCAGGCCAAGAACGCTTTAGAAAAAGTATGGTCCAGCATTACTACAGGAACGTCCACTCTGTAGTTTTCGTTTACGACGTGACCAAAATCAGTTCGTTCGAAAGTCTTCCTCACTGGGTCGAAGAATGCAATAGTCATCACCTCACCATGGACATACCGAGAATTTTAGTTGGAAATAAATGTGATTGCAAAGACAAAATAGCCGTGAGTACTAACATGGCCCAGAAGTTTGCCGACCTCCACAACATGCCGTTGTTTGAAACTTCAGCCAAAGATGATAGCGAAGCTTACCACGTGGAAGCTATATTCATGACTCTGGCTCACAAACTTAAAAATTCAAAACCAATGATGCCCCCTACTCCCAATATGCATTCTGATAGCAGAACCAAGGTGATTGCAGGTAGAATGCTTTCAGAATTAAACGATACGAAACGAACAGCCTATGACGACGAGAACGACAACAGTTGCGCTTGTTAAATGAGCTAGTCTCATCTGACCCCCGTCATCAATAGAATACTCAAAATCTAGTAACAAATTTCTGCTTGAGAAAAAAAAAAAAATTCACTCTAAAAATTAAACTGTGTTCTACTTTATACACTGAGAGGCTTGTAGCAGGCAAAAAGGAATTGTGCACCTTTCGTATTTAAAGGGGAAAAACCTGAGCAAATATAAACAAATTTTATATAAATATATATATATATATATATATTATTTTTTTTCCTTTATAAATAAAAGTGTAGGTATGTTAACAAAAATCTGTAAAATCAAGTGTTTGTGATTTTTGTAATTTGAATTCAAGAACTTATTGGTTTTATTATTTTAGTGATAATAACCAAGAATTGTTTCTGCTTAAGAAAAAAAAGGCAGTTCACAAGCTATTGTACATTAATTTTAAAAGTACTACAAAATTTTATATAAGTTCAGTTGATAATTTGTAAACATACTGATTGTTAACAATTGTGTTTTAAAAAAGCTTGTATGTGATTTTTTTTTAAATGAAAAATAGATGCATCAATTTTTTTGAAGACTTTCATTATATGACATACGAAAAAACAGTATGCATGCATGTGTGTGTTTGTGTGCTAGCAAGCACATTTTTATGTATTTATGTAAATAAATTATTTCCTCAATAAAAGAATTTAATTTTTGCCTTTACTGGCTTGAAATTAAAAAAGCGGGATTTGGCATCCCATGGAACTTTTTTTTTTTCAATGTCAAGAATCTGTTGTATAAATTGATATTATATTTGAACAATTTAATGACTTTAAAATTACTTGTTGATCAAGTGGGTTAATTGAGAAAGACAAGCCTTGCTTTCTTTAATTGCTGAAAATATTCTGTTTCAATGATGTACAATTACAATCGTAGATTTTAGATTTTTTTTTTTCCCTTTAAAATTTTTGTTTTATCCCAGGTCGTTTTTAAACCTTGGTATTCTTTTTATGTACATATTTCTTATTCATTTTTAATTTTGTTAGCCTCCATGTATTTCAGTTGTTTTCCTCTATTCCATATTCTATTGTACTGAAGAAAATCGGCATAAATAAAATTTAAAAAATCAAGTCCTTTGTAAAAATTATTTTAATTTTTGATTAAAAAGTATATGGTGTACCCAAATAAAAATGACAGCTGTAGTGACGTATCAAATCCCAGTGAGTTAATTTATTTTGCCAGTAGATGGCGTGGTGGTATTCCCAGTTGCACATGCGTAGTTAATGGCTTCGTATCAATAACCTCATTTCTGGAGAGCTGCTTCCATAGTTCGCGCAGAAGGGGAGCATGCTTCACAAATTTATCGCAGGATGAAAGATGTACGAAGAGCAGTGTCTCGCACGATGTACCATATTCTGGTGGTTTCAGCGTTATGAGGCAGGATGTGTAAACATCAAGGACTGAGCACGTTCTGGGCAGGCACACATTCTCACCAACAAGTGCCACGATTTCGGCTGTAGAGGAGCTCGTACGGCAGAATCGTCAAATCACCATATGTGAAATTGCTGTTGCACTATCGATAAGCAAAGGAACTGTGCATCACGTAATCCACAAAGAGCTTGGTTATGGCAAAGTTTGTGCACAGTGGGTGCCCAAGCATCTGTCAGAGAATCGGACGACGGCGAGAATGGGTGTTTGCCTGACCCATCTGTTGAGAAACGCGGAGTAAGGAATGGATTTCGATGCTAAGATTGTGGCATGTGATGAAACTTGGTGTCACCACTTCAATCCTACCTCCATACAGGTGAGCATGGAGTGGCGGCATCCCGGCTCCCCTTGTCCAAAAAAAGCCCGCTCTGCCCAGAAGGCTGGAAATGATTGCTCGGTTTCTTTTTTTGACGAAGAAGGACTTTACTCGTCGACTGGCTACAATGGGGTGCAACAGTTAATGCTGAGCAGTATTGCAACACACATTGCTGAGGCTCAAACAGACCATCAAGAACAAGTGGGATAAAGCTTCTCCAGCAAGCACTCGAATGGGATAATGCTTCTCCAGGACAACGCTAGGCCACATTTGGCCAAGAAGACCCTCGAGCTCCTTGAAAAATTTAGATGGGAGATCCTGCAACATCCTCCTTACAGCCCCGATATTTCCCATGTGACTCCATATCTTCAGCCCCTTAAAAATATCTCTGAAAGGTCAGAGGTTCATCTGTGTCATGGAAATCAGGACAACGTGGAAAACTGGATCCATCAGCAACCCACGAGTTTTTACACTGAAGCCATCCACTCCCTTCCTACATGCTGGGATCAGTAGCTGCACTCCAAATTGAAGCTTGTTATAAAACGACTGTTTCGTTTTACGAATTTAAGAAGCATTTTAAAAAAACAATGGGAGTGCTTCTTGTCAAGGCATTTTTAAAACGAGTTTTAAAGCGCCATTTATTATGAATCTAGAATAATATTCTTACTGAGTGTTGCCAAAGTTACACAAATAAGATCATAGCTTTTTGACGTTTTTGCGCTCAGAATTTGAGTAGAGGTGGTGTTGACTTTAGTCTGACCCATTTGCTGCTAAACCAGTGGATGTCCAGCAGCTGGTGATAGCCACTGGTTTGTTCGTCTGCAAGCAGCTCTTCCATCAAGAACCCCTCGTGCTTCGGAGCCGTTGTTCCCGGCTGCTACTATCATCTCGTAGTAGCCGTTAGTTACTGGGATGGCGCAAAACTACCTCGAAGTTAAAGCGCCTTCATGATCACTGTCGCAGCTAAAGCGCCTTCTTGGAATGTTCGCAGATTTTATTGTAAGGATCAATCTCCGAGTAATAAGGTTAGCCAGAGGGTTGAGGCAGTTAAAATTGAACGATGTTGACCTTCAGTTCTCTTGTATATACCTCTATCTTAGCTTCCATTGTAACAAATTTCCACCTCACCTGAATATCAAAATGCGATTACGTTTCATTTACTAAATTAACAATTACAGCATATTGAAGTCTTTGTTTCAAAATTGAATATACATTATTATGAGTCATCATACAAAGGGCAATTCTTGTATGGTGCGCTAAGTTCTAAGCCAATGGGCTGTGCTGGCCAATTGTCTTGACTGGTGATAGCACTGCAAGCAGTATATAAACTCAATAAAAATGCTTTTATGAAAGCAGGGATTACTCCAGTGGATGAATCAATTGAGTAACACAAGAAGGAAGATGAGTAAGGGGTAATGAGGCCTAATAAAGAAATTGCCTGGTCCTATTTTGTTCAGATACTGATGATTCTGATTTTGATGGATACTTACATACTTTTCAAACTCGCTTATCTGTTAGGTTTGCGGGGGGCAGCAGCCCTATAGAGGATCTCAAGCGATCATGATCTTCCACCTTCAGGCGCATGTCCTACATGGTAATACCCAAGCGATTCGAACCCAGATTCTCCATGTAGTCTAGCCACCTGGTTACGCCGACCCCTTGGAAAATAACAACTGCGTAGGAAGACCACCTTGCGGCATCCGTATCATGTGGCCATACCAGCGCAACTGAGATCTCTTAATGCAGAGAAGTAGCGGCTCAAGACTTGAAGACTCCCTTATTGTGCTGCCGTGCACTCCCTGCCACACCTCTAGAAATCCTATTTTGGCCGCTTGTACCCGCGATCGCACTCTTTCGGTCATTACCCAATACTCATGACCATAGGTGAGAATGGGGACAAAGATAGATTGGAAAGCGGAGAGCTTGGCCTTGTTTCCTACCTCACGTTTCGTTACCACGGATCGCCACAGTTCACGTCTGACACTACTTGCTGCACCGATCCAAGCATCCAATTCTTTATCCTGCCTCCCATCACTCGTGAATGCAATCCCGAGATACTTGGACTTCTCCACCTGTCTCAATGGGGCTCCCCTAACATGGAGAGCGCACTGAGCAAGCTGTCTTGAAATGACCAGAACCTTAGTCTTAGCCACAGTAATCTTCATCCCAACTTCTTCACATTTGGCTGCAAACCGATCTAGTGCATGCTGAAGGTTGGTGCGAGAAGAACCAAGCAGGACTACGTCATCAGCAAAGAGCAACCTCTCCACCAAGCAGTCGCCCACACAAACACGCTCATCACATTGGCTGCCCCTGTCTATCCCACACGACAGTATGCACCCTTGGTGGAGTCCAACATCAACAGTGAACGGTCTTGACTTATGCCATTTATCTAGATACACATCTCAGCTTTCGTACACAGACATGATAACAACCAGTAACGCCCATTCACACTCACGCGGCAATGCGTCCATCCTCTCATGTCGATTGGAGGACGGACGCATTGTTAGATAGGCCACGTTAGCCACAGCCGGAGAGAGTCTCTCTGAGAGACATGGCAGTTACCAGTGTCCTTGCGCAATACATTTATAATTTGTTGTGAAAGCATGGGTATAAAATCAAAATACAAGCACTTAATATTCTTATCCTATTAATATTCACGTGTGCATAGTTTTCTGCCAATAAAGATGTTTGGTAAAGCTATAGGGATAACCTTTTGAACTATCGCTGATTATCATGAAGCTGTCGAAGTGCCGGTCATGTTTAACTTTCTGATCGAACTTCTTAAAAGAAATTAAAATCTTCAGAATCGATCCTATAAATTAACGAATCCTTTTAATTAATTAAAACAGCATACAATCAAAATATTTTTCCATTTAAAAAATAGTCTTTTTAATATCTATAGCTAGGCCAGCGGTGGCAATTTTATCGTCGGCCATTTTCCTTTTTTCGTCACATGCTGCAGTGCTTGACTGTGATGAAGGTCGTCTGTCCGCTAGCAAAAGTTGAACATTTTTCAATGATCTGCAGATAAAGGCAATTCTTACATGTGTTCATGAAAGTAAATAAACTGCACATGCACTATTATGTCTGTCGCTTGACCAACCAGTGTGAATTAGCCTTAATTGCCCATCCACTCCATAATCTTGCAACACGTGCCAGAACTTCTCCCGAGAAACTCTTGTCATATGCTTTTCGAGGTCCACAAAGTAAGCATAGCTTTTGAATAGTCCCAGGATTTCTAAAAGATTTGCCTTAGAGCAAAGATGTGATCCATCATGCTTCGGCCAAATCGGAAACCACACTGCTCATTTTGATGGATATGAAATGTAAATGTAATGTATAATGTAATTAATAATTTTTTATTTTGTAATATGATATTCATTTGTTTTGTTTACAGTGCTCTGGGTGCGTATAATACATGGAAAGAAACATATTATACACGGGAATTTTTTCAAAATCAGTAAAAAAAAATTGGATGCGTAATACATTTCGAAAATTATGGTAAAGATAAATTGAATTTAAAATTGTTATTAAAATTGTGAAGTAAAATCTTGAAAAAGATTTTTTTTTATTTTGGTATGTTGAGATTTAAATTGTAATTATAAGGAGCGTTCAAAAAGAAACGAGCCGGAGGCCTAGGAACAGAAACCAGTACCTGTATATCAGAATTATTGGCACTGGCTGTTCAGGCACTTGTCCCACTGCAACACAAGGCAGTGAATGGCTGTCTTGTAAAATTCCCGGGGCTGCACTGTGAACCAACTCTGCACATCCTGCTTGACATCGTCATCCGAGGTGAATTGTTTGCCCCTCAGAGCTTTTTAGTGGACCAAAAATGGCGTAATCGCAGGGAGAGAGGTCTGGACTGTATGGAGGGTGACCGAGAACCTCCCATTTGAATTTCTGCAAGAGTGCAGTGATTGTGTTGGCCGTATGAGGTCTTGCATTTTCGTGGAGCAGAATGACCCCATGGGTGAGCTTGCTTAGTCATTTCAATTTGATTACTTGCTGAAGGGTGGTCAAGGTGTGCGAGTAACGCTGGGCATTCATTGTTGTCCCGTGCTGCAGAAAATCTACCAAAAGGGGGCACTCTTGGTCAAAAAAGAAAGTCAGCATAACCTTTCCTTGGACGATTGCTTCTGCTTCCTTTGTATAGTCACGTGACTTTCACCGTCACCTTCTAGCGCTCTTGTTGGAAGCACTCTTTGTTACACACTCAACGATATCACCATTCTGTCACCGGACTACGACTCGTTTCTTTTTGAACGATCCTTATACTTGAAAACTTTTATTAATTTTGAACTAATAAAATGCTTACTTTTAAAATTATATTAATGCAGAGAATGCCATTAAAACGCAATATTTACTAATTGTGTCCTTCTGTCACTTTTATCCAAAAATAAGAAGTCATGTTTTACTCCTTGCATATGTGAAGAGATTGAGGAGGTGGAGATTTACTTGCTTGAAATCATTCCTGTTGTACTTCAGTACAATCCAATATGCAATCAGTTTCTTGTGGTACAATCCATACAGTAAAAAGTGACAGAAGGATAATTTATATTTTTAATAGTATCCATTGTATTAATATACTGGTAGTTTTAATTGAAGAATTTTTTTTAGTTGAGAATATTTTCAAGAATCCTTATTTCTAGTTCATTGCTTTTCTCAAAAATTTTTTACAAAAGTTTCCTGATAATTGATATGCCATCTCAATCACAAAAATAAAAGAAAACTAGTGCATGCATAAAAAAGTAAAACTCGTTCAACCAGAAAAGGACAGAAAATGGAACATTACTTATTCTGGCATTCTCTCAGTGAAATCGCAGCTAAAACAAATCTGGCACTATTTGATCGACAGGTTGAATACTATACTTCGGTCTCTTTTTATATTGTATCATTTCTATCTCCAAGCCTATCCTCCTTTGAATATTTAAAAACATTATAAATTAGGTTTTAGCTTGACTTTTTACAGTTTTCCTTGAAGAAATCAACTTATGTGTGGTGGAGGCTGCCATGGTTTCAGGAACTCTGAATAAACCAAGATAGACATCTGTAGTTTCTAAGTACATATAAACAAACTCCCCTCCAAAAGTTAAACATGGAACAGAGAATTGGCTTTACTTGCAAAGTCTTCAATATTGTTACATGAAGCCTTCAATAAGAGGATATTTTCCAAACAAAAAAGTGTTGAATTATTGAAGGCCCTGTTTTTGACAAAATTTATGTTTGATTAATGTCTAATGTGGGATATGCCTTCATCTGGTCTGGATATTTGGTTGGCACCATTAATTTAGCCCTTTAATGAGATGATCAAGTGGTGATGAAAGGAGCAATTGCCACTTTTCTTGAGAGCTGTTGACAGGTCTTGGCATGTCGTGGAAGGAGATTGGCGAGCTGCTACTGCTCTCCTGAGAGCATCCCACAGATACTGGATAGGATTAAGGTCAGGAGAGAATGCAGGCCAGAACATTCGCTATATACCTTGCTGCAACAGGTAAGCATCCACCAGTCGTGCTCTGTGCAAGTGGCCATTATCATCCATTAGAATGAACTATAGGCCTACTGGGCTAACTTACGTCTGACAGTGATCAAGAATTTCATCCTGATATTGCTAGTCTGCCACAGTGCCACCTCAAACACGTGGAGATCAATGTGGCCAACATCTATTATGGTAATGTTGAAATTTATGACATTACAGTCCAGCAGGACAATACTTAACTACAAGCTGTCAACAATGTTGTTCACAGCATGGCAGATACTTTTTCTTCCCTGGCCTGCACATTCACCAGGAAAATATCTGATTTGATACCAAGAATTAGAGCAGCTATCACTGCTGCCAGATTTAGTAGTTTTTTTCAAAGCCCTTGTCCTTTGTTGGACATTGTTAAACAATGAAAACAAGGACAAGTGCTTTAAAAAAAACTACTAAATCTGGCAACAGTGATAGCTGCTATTATTGCAGCTCGTGGTGTCTTCACAAGATACTTCGTTTTTTTGCTTAGAACATTCTTGTACTGATCTGAAACTGTAATCACTGATGCCTGTTCACACAATTCCTGATCATGTTCATTGTATACACATTCAAGGTGGAAAGTGTTCACACCAATGATGTCAACAACAATAAAGACTGGATTGTGCCTTTTATGAGCGCGATAATACAGGCACATGTTTAAAGAATTGCCTGGAAAAGTCCACACTTACCATCGTGCACCATCTCTGGTAGCCATTCAGTAAAGTATGAGAAAATAATTTTGAACATTAAAAAAAGCTGAAAATAATTTTTTAGTTCTCATGGAATTATAGAGACTTTCTTTGGCATAGAATTTCAACAAAAACTTATTCAAATAAATATCTTAAATGTATATTTAATGCAATGATGTCAGCAACAATAAAGACTTCTTCTTTATTGTTGTTGACATCATTAGTTACAACGCGAGGGCAATGAGAGACAGGCCAGGGCACTCAAGTCACATGATCATCGGGATCCGGCCAACAATTCGTCCTTCATTGTCTCAATCTTGGATTTTTAGCAATCAGTAATTTTTCGTTTGTTGGAAACAACCCGGACCCCAATGATCACGTGACTTTTGAGTGCCCTGGCCTGTCTTTCGTTGGCCTCGTTAGAACGTGCGTCCACAGTATTCATCGAGAACTATGCCTGGTGCTTATCATTTTCTTAGACAAGTTTGAATAGTGAAGCGCTCATAGATGGGCCGATCCAGTCTTTATTGTTGTTGACATCATTGATTCACACTGTAAAATTCCAATCATTATCAGGGTTACAATTTTTACCACCAGATGGGCATAGTGGAGCTTTTACGGACAGACCCTTTACTGCCAACCCAATCTTCTCAGATTGTCAAAAACGGCAGTTTCTTTTTTTTGTTTCATTTCATTCAGATTTTCTTGGAAAAATAGAATTCCTCCTACAATAAAGTATTTGTGACAGTGCAATTAATTTGTATAAATCTAAAATATTTAACAATTTTGCCATTATGAAAAGTCTCAGTGATAGTGTTGGATTCTGGGAGTTGATCGACTGTAAACGTGTGTTAAAGATTTGATCAGGTTTTGTGAATAGAAGGCAAGCATCTTGTTTAAAGATTGCTGTGAAGCTACAAGCATTTAATATATATCAATGGATTGCAGTCTTACAGTACAATATGGTTTGGTAAAAAAATTATACCAAGCAGTTTTGGCTTATTTCCTGCCTTCATCAGGATACAAATGATAAAAAGGGAAATGGTTGCTTACAGAGTTTGGCAATAATCATAGTGGGAGTTGATTGATCATTATGGGTCCCGAGGATTATGACTGGATGGTTAAATCCTAGCCACTTCCCTTCTATCGTTTGTACCCTGATGAGGGCAGGCATAAAAGACGAAACAGGTTGGTATCATTTTTTTTTTTTTTTTTATTTTACCAATCATGCTGTACTTACTGTAATATCCCGTTCAACTAGCAAACTGAATCTAGATCGGCAGCTTGAACTAGATTCGAATTTTGAAGTGCAAAGGCCAGCGATCTGGATTCGAATTAAATTGACCATCCCCAATCTTGATTCATTGAATTCTGTTTGGAGAACTAAATCTAAGCTGTTAATGTAGATTCATTACTTCCCACAATCTCTTGCACCAATTTTAACTTTGATGGTTTTCATAAAACTGAGTCTAAGAAATCGGTTGACTCGTGGTCCGAAGAAGAAATCAAACTTTTAATTGGCCTGTGGCTCGAAAACCTGGATGGATTAAGACAGCAAAAATGAGATTCGTCCGTAATCCCTTGCACCTGTAGACTACGAGATGGTATCTGAAAGTTCCTGGACTGTGTGCACAGAATGGTTTACTGTTATCATGCACCGGTTTAGGTTTAGTGTCCTTTGAAGTAGTCCCCGAGGGACTGAATGCCTCTGTCCCAGCATGTTTGCCAGTCTTCGAACTTTCTTGAAGTCGTTTTCCGTGAAGCTGTCGAGGACCATCTGAGTTTCTTGCTGAATGATGTCCACGGTGTCAAAGTGACACTCTTTGAGCTTCAACTTCATTTTCGGAAACAAGGCAAAGTCGCGGGGAGCCAAGTTGGATGGGATATGATTTCCATAGTGTTCTTTGCCAAAAAATCAGTGGTCTCTCCAGTGCATTTACAGGTTTTTGATGAGAATTGCTTGGCAATGAGGTAACCAATTCCTATCATTTCACGAATGCTTTGGCAACGATCCTCTCTAATCAGTTCTGCAATTTTCGCAACATTCTCCGGTGTTGTGCGGGTTCATGGCTGTCCCGAATGCTCACAGTCTTCCACTGAGGTTTGACCACCCTTGAACCGAGAATGCCACTCAAATCACTGACTGTGTCCCATAGCAGCATCACCGTATACCTGATTTCATGGCGGATTTACCCAACTTCACCCAAAATTTCATGCAAACAAGCTATTTATGTTTTTCGTCCATTTTTCAAAACACAGATGGCTTCTGACACATTATCACTCTATTGTGCACTGCCGATGAATGAACTCTATCACCTTGCCACTTGACGCATCCTCTCATGTGATACGTGTATAGCTACATCTAACAGCAAAAGCATATACATGTACTTTTCTTATTTCCAACATAATGACACCAGGACGGAACTTTTGGATACCAACTCGTATAATGAACAATTGGAGTTGCAAAACTGGGTCGAGATTAAAGTACAAGTTCAAAGCAGCACCGAAGACCAAGTACACTATGAATATGAAAGCAGCACCAGTTTGTATCTAGATTGACTCGATATAGTTCTGTAGTGAAAGCAGGGTATAAGACCACAATCTGTCTTATTGGTAGGTACAGTACAGAAGAACCCTGCATCTACGACTAATATCTATATTATTAAAGGAGTTTCATTTGAGAATTCAAGTGATATAACAAAAACAAGAGACAGAGCCCATTTGTCCATATAACTTTACATTTTATTTCAAATAAGAATGTGATGAATTCAAAATTCTTGGTCAAAATGGTTTCAATATGATGACATATGAATAAACGAACATTATTATTTATAAAATAAACTGCTACTTTAGCTATTGAGGAGGTTGAGGTGGTGGGAAAGGGTTGAAATTGGGTGGGGGAGGTGGTAAATTTGGTGGGGGTCTGGGAGGATTTGGAGGTGGGCCGTTCATCATTGCAGTTATACCTGGAGGAGGGAGAGCAGGAGGTGGTCCAGGAGGTCCAGGTGGCCCAGGAGGACCAGGAGGAGGAGGCATTGCTGGTCCTCCAGTAGGCGCTTTTACTTTAGGATCCACTCTAAAGCTAAACTGTAAGAAAAACTGTTTTGTTTCTCTATTCCAGTTAGACCAAAACTTTCCCTCACTTTTATCAACTTCACGACTTGGAACTTTAAAGGCAATTGTTTCATACGGTTCTGCAGCAAATAACAGATATTGCCATTTTCTGTCTGGTGGTTCAATTTTCTGTTCATATGCTGACATAAATCGGTGACGAGGGGCCACGGTGTCGGCAATTTCTGGATAATCAATTTGAAAAAGCAAGCTCTGTTGTCCTGATTCAGGGTCCCTCTGTTTTGTAACACGATAACCTGGTCGCCCAATTTTAACGAATTTCTTTATGTCGACACGTGGTTTTTCTGGAGCAGGTTGGGCAGGGGCATCTTTTGCTTCTTTAGCAGCACGCCTAGCAAGATTGGCTTGATGCTTTTTTCCTTGTGTGTGAGCTAAGTAACTTCCTTCATTGTTGTGTAAAGTCAGACACAATTTACATTCATAAGAACCTATAAAGAGACATTAAAAAATATCTATTAACATCTTGAGCACTGATATCTACACTATCTGACCAAAAAAGTCGTAGTCGAAAATTCAATATGCCATTACTAAGGAGCCAATCACAGGTTAGTACTGCAGTTGTGTGTGAATTTGCATAAGAAAAAAACTTCATTTGTTTGAAAGAAAGATGTCTGAATGCAGCACCTGGTCACAGAAAAGATGTCACCAAGTTTCAGAAGGGACAGATTGTTAGCCTATTCCAAGCAGAGAAAACAAGCAAAGAGATTGTGGCAATTAATGGAACTAAAGTAAGAATTGTTCGACACATTATTAAAGCCCCCTTGGAATGGGAACTGCATTCCTCAGCTTTGTTTCCTTCAATGTGGGTCTTCCTGCTGAAGCTGCTATCCATTCATCATTCCAAAAGACTGAATCATCAACCTCAATTAATAACTGTAGTCGGAAAGAAACCCTGAATATTTGTGACCAGAGATCATTAAAACGTATGGCAAAGGACAAAATAATAGCCTTGGAGAAGACCAACAACTTGTCGAATGCATGCCACAGCAAATAGGTGCAGTTGTCAATGCAAAAATTAGTCCACCTACGGTAAATACACTGCTCAAAAAAATTAGGGGAGCAGAAGTTATTTTGATGAAACTGTTTTATTGACGATGTGAAATATAGTTTTTATGTTTCTATAGCTTAGAATAAACAGTAATTCGTAAAAATTGGAAACAATACGACGGATGATTCCATAATTTGAATTTAATGAGCATGATGTCTCATTACATGGGAAAAAAGACACATTTTTTTCACATGAACCAATAGCATTTTGATCATTGTGAATGGAGTTTAATAGGGTATATGGTCTCCTCGAACAGCTAAGACCGCTGTGCATCTGTTTGGCAAGGAACATATGAGATTGTCAAGAAGATCTTGTGGAATTTGTGCCCACTCCTGAACAAGAGCAATCTGGAGTTCTTGAAGTGTCTGCGGAGGTGCAGGCCTAGCTGCAACACGTCTTCCAAGAGCATCCCAGGCATGCTCAATGGGATTCAGGTCCGGAGAATATGCGGGCCACTCCATACGCTCGATTCCCTCCTCTTCAAGCATGTCGTTCACAAGCCGGGCTCTGTGAGGTCGAGCATTATCATCCATTAGAATGAAATTTTCACCAACTGCTGCAGCATAAGGTAAGACAAAGGGTCGCAGAATCTCGTCCCTATACCTCAAGGCTGTCAAACCGCCGTTTACAATGTACAGGTCCGTACGTCCACCAATGCTTATGCCTGCCCACACCATGAGCCCACCGCCTCCATACGCTGACCTTTCCTGCACAAACGCCGGGTTATTTCGCGTTCCTGGTTCTCTCCAGATACGAATTCGTCGGTCGTCGGACTCCAGACTGTATCTGGACTCGTCTGTGAAGAGAACTGAACGCCATTCCACAAGCCCCCAAAGTCTATGCTCTTCAGCCCATTCTCTACGGGCCCTACGGTGAACCTGTGTTAATGGGATGCATACCATCGGTCGACGTGCATAAAGACGGACTTGGTGAAGCCGATTGCGGATGGTCTGTGTCGATACTCTGCATCCTGTTCCCGCTAGAAGCATTCGCTGAAGGTGGGTAGCATTCTGGCGTCTGTTACGACGAGCTGTTAAATGCAAATAACGGTCATCCCGTGCTGTAGTTGCCCGTGGACGACCTTGGCCAGGTCTTCTGCGAACACTTCCTGTCTCCTGGAAGCGGGTCCACAGTCGGGAAATGACACTTCGCGACACTCCAACTGCTTCGGCTACAACTCGCTGTGTCTGACCTGCTTCCAGCCTACCAATAGCTCTCCACGCCATGGATTCCGGTAAATCATGTTGCTCAGCCATATTTTGAACGGACTAAACTTCAAGAAATGACTCTTGCTGCTGTCTAAGCTCTAATAAAGCAACCACGGAGAACCCTGTCTTTTTAAGGATAATGGATATTATCGCCTTTTGACGTCACGGACGAAAATTTGCATACTGATAGGACTTATTGTCAACTGGAGGGGTTGCAGGAAGACTGCGTGTAAAGTTTTGTTGATTGTTATCCTGATTTGGTTACGAACTGCAATAAAACGCTTCTGCTCCCCTAATTTTTTTGAGCAGTGTATTAAACGATGAGACTTTTTTTTTGGCCAGGCAGTGTACATAACAATAGCCTACAAAGCAATAAAAGTGTAGTTAATCCAGGGTGTCCAAGGATTTCTGTGAACAAAATTCCTGTAAGTTTCCCATACTGTCCACAATATTTCCTGTACATTTGAAATACATGTAACTAAATATTGTAATATGAGAATATTGCAAAAAAAAAATTTTTTTAAAAGTAAGAAAACATTTCTAAATGTGATAATGATTTTTAATGTTGTATGTTTTTACATTAATCAAAAAAAATATTACAAAAACCTGAATTAAAACCTTCATTTATGCAAAAGTTTTAATCACTTCATGATTCTTCCTTTGAAATTCTTTTTTCTTTTCAGAATCAGTTTGCCTCTTTTCATCAAAAGGCTTTCTTTGCACAAATAATGAGCACTTCTGACTAAATATATCATTTGTTTTAACTAGATTGTTTTTCAGCAGACAGCTGTAGCCTATCCGTAGCCAAGCAAGGACTACTTCTTCAGTCTAATAATAATGTACGAGGATGGCCACCGATTAATAACGGTTTTAATTTCCCAAAGTTTGTTTGTGGAACTTAATGACCAAGTCTCTTGTCATGAACAAAGAAACTTACCGAAAATCAGATGACGTACATGCTTCGGAGTAAGATTTTATTGTAGTGATCAGTACCAAATCTATTGCCTCTTTGGCTGCTTTAACCACATATTCATTTTGTTGGATGCTCTTATGATTGGGAATCCAACAAAACGATACACGACAATTTTGAGATTCCAAAAAATGCAGATATTCCTGTATTCTCCGAACAAAAGGTTATACAAATTACATCGAGTTAAAGAATCAAGTGCATTTCGAGAATCAGAGAATCTATTCTGACAAGCCCTGCTCAAGCATACTCCTGTGAATTCACATTCAACTAAATCGTTTTTCAAGAAAGGCATTTAGTTGTTATCGACTAGAAGTTCGAGGGTTGCGAGAGATAGCAACTAAGGCCAGTTTCAGGCAAGGGCCAAAGTAGTGTGGGCCCAGGGAGGCAAACTTCTGAACCAATGGGTGTGATTTCATCAGGCCCGTGGGCCCAAAAAATGAAAATTCAGCCCTGACTATCGGAGATATAGAAACTAATGGTCTCAACCACGTTGTCAAAGTCAGACACGCTATTATCCGAACAATAATTTGTAAATATTTCTTCAAGTAATTAAAAAAATTGCCTGGTAAAAACTAGATAGCAATAGCTACGCTTCAGTTGTAAGATGTGCCAAAGAACAACTTCTGGAAGCTACGCTGACTTCTTTTCAGTGGCTTGAGAGTTAGAGCCTTTTATAAAAGAGGTTTCAATCAGGTGTACCTCTTGCTCTGTGCCTTTATCAAGAACTTCAGCAATGTTAAAGAACAACAGGGTATTAAAAAAAGAGATCATTGCCAAATCTCGGTAAAATTGATATAACCAAAAAAGAAAACCAAGTGTGGGAAGACCACCATTGGGAAACTGAATGAAACCAGCTTGATTTTTACACCTCCCACCAAAATTCACAGAAGCTTTTCTAATTTCCAGTACAATTCCCACATTTTTCCCGGCACTAATGAATTCCCATACATTTCCTGTACTTCCTGGTTTTCCCAGATTGCTGGACACCTTGTAAGCAGAAATGCCAAACTGTAAAATTTTTGAAGTTTTATTTACCTAAATGGTTTTTCATAAAATAGGGGTCTTTATTAAGGTCAATGGTTTCCAAGGCCAATTGTCTCAGGCGCTCTCGTCGATCCCGATTGGTTTCTGACCAGGATGCAACTCCTCCACCCCCCGTTTTGGACCCCACTCTGTTTTGAAAATCCATTTTGTCTTAACAGCTGGCTTCTAATAGATGCTGTAAATACAAATCAAATAAAAAAAGAAAAAACTGATTATACTCAAACATAAAAGGATAACTATACAAAGATAATTAGAGATAAAAGCTAACAAGATAATAACAGGATAATTTAACAAATGAAGTGCCTTTAAAGACTGTTCATAAATGTATCCAATAATGGAGCTGATGCTGCTCATCGTTATTACGATAGAGCTATAAATTTATAGCTCTATAAATCATTTAACAATTGATTTTTATAATAGTCTTATACATATAACAATCGCACAGCTGACCCCAATTATTGTTCATGAAGTCTTTCTAAATTGTGATGTCTTTATATATGGAATAATTCAAAGAATACTCTCAAAGTTTACCTACAGTGGCATACCAGAGGTGTGGTCATGATGCCCCAGGCACCGTCTTTGATACCCTTTTGGAGGATGGTGCTATGAAGACGAAATTTAAAATGACGAGGCAAAAAAACGAATACCATGCTCCAGGTGCCATTTGCCCTTGCTAAGCCACTGTCTACATCAATAAAGGCATAAGATCCGTATAAACAAGGCAGAATCCCAATGTGCAATCTCCAATTTGGGGGGTGAATCCTGATGCCATCACTCAGCTCAGATCAAACTCCATAAAATCAGTCTTTTGCACCACATCACAAAAGAAAGCCTTTGGCCTATTGTTTTCCCTAGAACCAATCATAACACATGCTGGAGCATTTCTTACTCGTGCAATTAGCTGTAGATGCGAGAGATGGTGCAACAAGATGGTGCACCTCCCCATTCAGTGATGCACCCTCTCGCCTTTTCAAATATTTCTACCCCGTGTCCCTTTTAAATCATTATAGGAGTTTTCATATTCACTGATACATTATACAGGATTGGCCAAACTTGATTAGGCAGTTTTTGATTACGTATATGTTATTATTATTGATAAATGTTAATAATTGTAATGGTTACAAAAATGGAATAATGCACACATAAGTCATCAATTTTCAAGGCAGTGGTCAACCTAGGTACCCGCTAAGTCAACACAGGCTAGCAGACGCAAAGCAATGTTTTCACATGCCTTCCAGCACATATTCACTGGAACATTGTTGAACTCCTGAACAATCTCCTCACGCAGATGTTGCTAACTGTCAATGGGATTAGTGTACACCTTTTCTTTAAGGTAATCCCAAAGGAAAAAGTCTGGTCGGGTGACGTCTGGAAATCAGGCTGGCCACTCCACAGGTCCTCAACGGCCAATCCAGCGTTGAGGAAAAACTTGATGCAAAATCGCCCGAACAATGTTGGCAAAGTGTGGTGAGGGCTATCTTGCTGCCACAACAGCTCATCAAAGTTCTGGGATGACAATAACCCTCAGCAACTCCAAGTAGCTTTCCCCGTGACCTTCCAGGAACAACGGGCCAATCAGTCCTTTGTATGTCATATCGCCCCCCACTATCACTCCCGAGGACTGGAATCATATTCAATGGTGGCATTGGGGTTCTCTCGCATACGGAGGCCTAGTGAAGCCAGCACTGAAACAGCTACAACGTGTCACAGAAATAAATCAACAATCCTTTCAAGTTCACGGAAAAGACAATCTCTCCATAGACGAGGGGGCTATGTTAAATGCAATTTAATACTTCTTTTATTTCCTCCATATTCTGTGTATTTTCCTTATTATCATTATTATTGTTGTTGCCATTTATTTATTAATTGTCCATAGTGAATCGTTATGTAAATAAGCATCTTTGCTCTAAAATAGTTTCTTTTAAGAGTTGACATTTTCACGTATTAAAAGAATTTGCAGTCCACGTCAGTATCAAACGTTGAAGGAGTCGTGTGAACGATGTGGGTTCTGAGGCTATGCGTCGCATTGGATCAGGTATTGCCGCGATAGCGGAAAACAAAATGCTTCAGAGCCATAAGATGACGACATTCAGTGAGTGAACTTTTCTTTTGTTGTTTCCCTGGTGAAAGGTTAGTGCTAGAAAAACGGTGAGAACTGTGGAGGTCCATCTGCAAGTAAAACATTCGCTTTGTCGGCTGATAGTCTCTCGTGAACGTTAGTTATGTGGTTGAGATGTGGCTCCTCCCGCTACTGTGCGCAGTTTTGTTGCGGTACCACAAGAGAACGTAGAGCGCCCCTGAAGATACTTGTACTTGGAAATAAGTCTTTTAGATGTTAATTAGTTTTGTTTTTAATTGATCGTGTGGCTGGTATTAATAAGAGCAAGCCCTGAGACGCTAGGGACTGAAATTTGCCGTAGCACTGGTTCCGCTTGTGGGATGAATAATCGTCGCTTGGTGGCCTCATAGTACCCTCTGGCTTGAAGCGATAACTCACCAGCATGCTCTGTTCGCTTATTTAGAGTTATTTTGCTGGATATTGTGTATGGCACGAGGAAATAGGGCGAACAGATAGGCTGTGCGAGGACACGCACAGGGGTTATAGTGATCCTCCCCGCTCTGTATTGCTAATAAGCATAGGCTAAAAGGATTATGTGACGTTGTCCGACATCAGTTTTATACTGTTAAATGCGTGGTCCTCTTACAGTGCCTTTATTAACAAGCACCACCGTAACGGTTCAAGCCGTTGAAGCAATTACTGTCGAGGCACCACTGAGGTGTGGTCGATGCGAGCCAGCGCTCAGGAATCCCTTGCTTTAGCCAAACATGTGATGTAACATGAATGTTCAACGAATAATGTACAGATTGCATGCTATCCACAGAAGCCAAATGGTTTATTTGCTTTAATAAATAGTGTTCGCTGAGGGTCCCTCCAGCTCTAGTGTTTGAACAAGGTGTTGCGACTACAGTTAACGCACTAGCAGTGAAAATGAATATGATGCTTACTTTTTGTTTTGTTTAATTTAGTAACTTAGAATAAAAGATTTTGATAAAAAAAATAACTTGAGTGAAAATCAATGCTTTTGCCTCTACATCAGTCCCGAACCCTTGATGAACCCACCCCTTAAGGCAACAGTCCTTACTAAGTGGGGACGGGACTGCCGTCACACTTCATTGTCATTGCTTATTGCCGAAATTGCGCTATGATATTAGTAACTTCGTTTGTGTGTGTACTTAGTTTCTGATTGTACATTTTTATAGTTGTTGTTATTGTTGTATGTTCGATTGTTTTCTTGCAATAAAAGAGCCTTCCAATCAACATGTTGTTTCTGTGTTTTTTATATCGTTAATAAACAAGTATTTACTTCTGATGAATTTGAAGCCACTCTATGCATTCTGGTTATTTGTATTCCATCGGGCAATGTCTTACTTATATTTTAAACATACTTTCAACAATAATATATTTTTTAAACGTGAAATGTAAATCATTTCCATTACTTGAACCATGCCTGAACTGATTGAGACCAATCAATCCTGGAAACAAGTGAATGCTTGTGAAAGGTCTATTAATAGAAATTTAGGCAGCTGTTCGGTTATCTGAACAATCGCAAAGGCTGCTGCACACTTGCAAAGTTACCAGTCGGGAGTTTCACTTTTGCGTTTTTGGGGATTTAGTGCTTCTGTTTCTGGAGTTTTTTGCTTTTCGATTTAATACAGTTTTTGTTTTTTTTTTGGTTTCTGTATTTTGG